>PVJD01000360.1:0-471695 GCA_004026545.1 Mormoops blainvillei | reverse complement strand
AAATAAATAAAATCTGTAAAAAAAAAAAAAGAGAGAGAGAGAGAAGGAAGGAAGGAAGGAAGGAAGGAAGGAAGGAAGGAAGGAAGGAAGGAAGGAAGGAAGGAAGGAAGGAAGGGAGGAAGGAAGGAAGGAAGGAAGGAAGGAAGGAGAAAAGGTTAGGAAATCATTAGGAGAACAATGTGTGTTTTAAAATAAAATCTGTTCCTGACCCAGAAGACCTGTTTGCCATTAAGGGGAGGAGAAAGTAACAATAAAAGACTTCCTAATATAGAAACGGCTAGGAAATCCTGGAGCCGACATCTTACTTAGGATCTTGGTTCTATACTCAAGTGAATGTAGATATCGAAATGGTTTTACTGCTGAGTTCTGCAACACTTTTAAGAGAGATGCACAATTTTTTCCAATAAACAATTTCAGAGCAGAGAAAATAAAGATTCTGAATTTTTTTCTATGAGGTTAATAAACCTCAATTAAAAACAATGGGAAAGGATGGCACAAGAAACCTAGAGACTAATTTCACTGATTAACATAAATGCCGTCTTATTTTAGACATTTTGAGGTGGAAAAGACTTTGGAGACATTCAGACCATGGCTGCTGCATTTTAGGTGAGGAAACTGAGAATCAGAGCGGCGGAATGCTTCTTTAATACCCCAGTTTGGTCCATTTGTGAGGAAGGCTATTTCTTGACTCCGCGAAATCAGAACAGCGCCCCCCCCAAGAAGCGGTGGGAATTAACAGAGGCGCTTGCCTGTGCCCACCTTGCGCTGTGTGACAATCTCTCAGCCACCGCTACAGGAGATTCCACCGTCTCCGCTTTTCAGAAGAGAAAGCTGCGGCTGAGAGAGGATAAATAACTAGTGTGTGCCCAGAGGCAAATCTAGTTCTATTTACTTTTGCTCTTTTATTGTACTTTTCTTTTTTAACATTCTGTGCTTTGCTTCGGCTTTTTTTTCCCAAATCCAAATACTGACTTTTGGTCAGGCAGTCTGTCCGCGTATGGCTCCCAGAGTGCCTTGGGGAAAGCACTTCCAGTGGGCGAAGTGCGTCTCAGGCACTGGGGCTTCGAAACGCCTCCCTCTGTGGCCCAAGTGGCTCTATTGTCCACTTGATTAATCAAGCCTCTTTTTTCTAGCTGTCCTTTTTTCTTCATAAACAATGAGGTTTTAGAAATTTCTCTTTTCTAAATAAGTTACTTGCAATTATTTCGTAAGCTTATGGTCATAGCTCTTCAATATAAAAAAAGACAAATTGATTAATAAAAGTGACATGCCAGATTGGGTTCTCCTTGGTCTTTTAATATCCATTGATTCCCCTTGCCTATTAACTGGCTACTCTAATGGCTGCTTGTATTTATTGAATTTAAATATAATGTTCTTTTATGACTTTTCTGAAACACTTCCTTCTTGACTTGATCCCCAAATAAAAATGAAATATTATTGTTTTAAGTTTAAGTTAAAACATCCAAGTAAGTTAGAAGAGAAAATAATAGAAGGAAACACAACCTCAGAATAAGCAATTTTTTGCGTTATATGATTTGACCCTGCCATCTGACGCTGCACCGGCAAGAGCAAACAGACGGAGGTCGTAGAGAACTGCCCCGAGCTGCACCTTGGCCCTCCTAGGCTGCTTACCTGCTTCCTCCAGTGGTCCACAGAAATTAAACTAGAGAATGTAACAAGAACATAACATTTCGGGGAATTGGACCCCCGTTGAAACAAGGATTTATGTGAAACGTTTGCTTTCCTTAACTTAAATGTCAGGGTAGATTTTTAGAATTCTTAACTGAGAGGCCCTGATGAGTTAAGTATGAAGGCAGGGGAAAGCCTTCCTTTTTTAAAATCTTTAAATTTTGTCCTGACTACTTCCCCTTGTCTCTCTACGTTGTATGTCAGGGTTTTGTGCTCACCTCTTCCTGTCCTTGGAGCTGAGTTTGGAACTCTCCTCATTCTGAAGAATACAACAACTGCTTCTTTTTCCTTTGAAGAAAGATACTTTGCAAATCCAAGTACATTTACTCCCACTCAACTAATGGAAGTTCCATATATTGAATTCCAATATGCATATTTTTATTTTGGTTGCTGTGTATTCAAATCACAACTGTCTCTAGTTGAGAATATTTAGAAAAAGAAACTGATAGTTGACTATGGGAGAGGGAAAAGAGAAACATAAATGAATCAAAATAAGGAACACCTGGGAAGGAAGCCTGACGTCCCTAGAACTGCCCTTCTGAGTTTGTTGGAAGGTGCTTTGGCCTGGAGAAAGTGGTCAGCAGAAGACTGGACAGCTCTGGGTGTTAGGGGAGTGGACTTGAGAAATATCAACTCCATATACAGAATAGGTCTTGTCAACGTTTTTCCACCTCAAGTAACCAAGTTACCTAATATCTGGGGCTCCACTTGGGAACCAGGTCAGTTGAACACTTGGTTAGAGAACCAGGTACAGGGAAACAGATGTGTCTTATTACACATTACAATCTCCATCGAAGAACAGTTAATTCAAAACCACTCATTGGGCCCGCTGCAGAGGAAACCCTGAAGGATCTCAGTCTAGCAAGATGTGGTAAAATGGTCATTAAGAGTTTACTACCCGTTATTGCTAATTCCAGATGAAGCAAGTGTCATTGGCATCTTCACAGGGTGCTGCCCTTATTGTTTAAGTGTGTGTTTAAAAATGCCTATGCAGTTTTTGCAGTTTCACTCCTGGCTTTGGTCCTCTTGCTCAGTTTATCTAGTAGCATCCTAAATTTTTGGCCACAGCGGTTTGTCGGAACCTGCTCCTCCTGCTAGTGGGAAGTGGTTATAGGTTGCAGAGGGTTGAAACGCCCCTCTTGCCTTTCCCTGGTCAGCAGGCACCAGCTCCAACACTCCTGAGATCCTGTAGTCGTGGTCCTGGGTGGCCACTGAGCCCGCGTGGGGAGCAGAGATGGCTTAGTGTTGTACGGCGCCAGCTTAGGGGGAACCGTTCTGAAACCACAGAGGAAACAATTTTCTGTTTCCCACTGCGTAATTCAGCAGACAATTTGCCTTCATGGATTGATGATAGAGTTCTCTCCCTAACCAAAAGGTTGACAAAGAAAATTTGCTTGGCCCAGATCTGGGAATCAGGAATGTGCTGTGTACTGAGTAAAATATTTCAGCTCCTCCCTGAAGCAAAAGGAAAGTTTTTTTACACTGACCTGACTTATGTGGCTGTTATAAAAAAATTCCTGTTAATGAAAATAGAAATTCAGATGTAAAAAGAAGAGGCTACCAAATTCCTAAGCCATCTATTAAAAAAATTTTTTTTTCCCCAAACATAATTACATTTGCTTTGCCTCACAATGCAGTTGTTGCTACGGGACCGCTTTCGTTACACCTAGTAGCTGAGTCTGCAAATACCACAAGGTTTTTTTCCCTCAGAAGGATTTAGTTTGATTAATTGACACTCTTGGGTGATATTTCCCAGTTGAGTAGGAGGAAAATACTAGCTTAATTTAACCACATTAACCACATCATGGATGGGGAACATAAGGAGTGTGTAAGTGATTTATTTGCCTTATTACTTACGTGAAGATGTTTCCAACCTTAGGTTTTACCTTGTCCTATAGGAACTTTCTGAGCAAGATATTTTAGTCTATGGTAGTCTCAGTGCTCTTCTAAGTCTGATACTGCAGGCTAAAGCTCTATTTTCTGCCAAATATGAGATAGAGCAGAATTAAAACATGTGCTTTGCATTATAAAAATTATATCTGACGGATGTTCATGTTTAGAAAAATGATAATCAAGCTCACCTTTTGCAGCTATGGATCACACGACCTCTTGGCCAAAGTCGGTTTCGTCATAATTGCTTTTCTTTATGGGTTTTTTTTCATATCTGTCGTAAACTCAATTTGGTTATAGATGAAAATTACTCAAGTGAAAATTTGTAGTGTGGAGCCTGGTCTGAACCCTGGCTCTTGTAGTTTTAGAGCAGTTCCCTCAGTTTTCACCTCTGTAGTGGAAATGTTCACAATATTCATAATAATAAATCACCTCCTGGAGTTGCGATAAGGATCAAATGAAATAAAGTGCCTGGAAGTGTACTGTAAACTGTTAATAATTTGATAACTATAAGGAAGTATTATATAAGCATAGATTTGCTTTAAACCTAGAGGGTTCTTAGGAGTGGGTTGTACGGATTATGGGAGGTACCAGAGAATTTTCCAGATAGTCCAACATGTGTCCAAAATTCAAGTCCTATTAAAAACACATATTTTAAAAATAAAAGACATTTGTCATGACATTCTGAGATTTAGATTTAAAAGCACATAAGCATTGAACCTTTTTTTTTTTTTAATAAGTCCAGGAAAAAACTTCAAGGTTTTCTTTTGCTTTTGGTATTTACTGAGAGGAGTGGCAGAGAGGAGTAGCAAACAGAAGTCAGTGCAGGACTGGTCCTTCCGAGCGACCGGAGAGACCCCACACCACATAGCCAGGAGGTAATCACCGACAAAGACACCAGAGGCCAGTGTGCAAATGGCGCTACAGATATTCTAAGTGACATTCCTCACATAAGTTAAGGCATACACAGTTTCCAATGATAAAGGTCCTTTGCCACCTTTGGCAAAAGGGGAGTCCTTGGAATTTATTAGTTTTATTCCCCATCATGCCTGCCACAGTTTATTGATAAATAAATATGCAGGCTGCTTAGCAGTGGCTATTCTCAGGGGCAAGAAGCGTATATGCATTTTAAGTGCACATCCATCGCAGCCTCCAAGTAGCTAGGAAAAACAGGTGCTGGACTTCAGAGAGATTTGGGAGGGAGTCCGTCCAGCTCCTTCCCACTTTTCCAGCCCTGAGCATCATGTGGCATGTGCACGGGACAACGGAAGAGCAACCCTTGACGCAGAACCAAGTGGGCTTTTTTACTGTTCATATTCAGCACAGATCTGTTGATGCAAAAAACATGCCGTCCTGATGTGGCCACTGAATGAATCATCACTCGCTCCTTTCAAAAGCCCTCAAGTCTTGTATTCTGATGGTATTCGGTGGATCACATTTCACCCTACCAAAGCCCGTGCCTGCCAGTGAAGTGTCTGAGTGTGGTTTCAAGTAATTTTAACAAACTCTTTGATGATAGTCCACTTTTCAGTACATACCGAGACTAGTACATATACCCACCAAGTTGTGCCAAGTCTTGTTTTTTCTTTTCATTTGAACATTAAATTCATACTTTGCTTAATAATAACAGTATAAAACCATGAGCTATGCAAGGAATGAAGAAAGATTATTCTGCATAGGCTGGTGTCCTACGTGAATGCCCTAGGTTTTCTCTTTCGTAGTTTGACCCCTGGTGACGTGAATATTCTTTTTGATAGTTTTTGATCGTGTTACATTTTTCTTACAAAAGATATTGAAGACTTAAGTCTTTACGCTAATACATTTGTTAAAACGTCCTCAGCAATAGGCATAGGCAGGACGGCTTGGTGGGTGTGGTTTTTGCAAATAAGCCTTTGTCTGCTTAGTAACTTCCCTTTGGGGCTCTGAACGTGTCACCAGTGGGTGGCACCTGTGGGTGGACTGGGCAGAATGAAGGCGACATTTGTGCCAATCTGATAAGGAAATAATACTAAAATAATATTAAGTGTTAACTGTAATTGAAAAAAAAATTTTAAACATAAAAACAAGTTTTAGTTATTCATTAAATATTTAACTCTATAATCCACATTTTGGTGACCGGAGATAATTGACTATGTAAAATTGGGTAAACAACTAACCAATTGTCCTAGTACTATTTATTGGCTACTCTTTTCTTTCTCTAATATAATATAATGCTACCTTTATAAGTCATTACATTTGTACTTATATTGGAGGCTCTTTGGGAACTAGTTTTTCTAAGTCTTTATATTCTTGCATTAGTAGTAAACTGTTCTAAATTTAAATGAATAAATAAGTCATGCCAGTAGTCAATGTAAATAGTTGGCAAGTTTCTCTAGGATTCCCTACTATTTTTGACCCTCCAGACCAAACCAGAAGACCTGGCAGTGTGACAAGAAGGGGCCGCTGAACCCTGCTAGCAGATCTCTGCGTGAGCTTTGTGTGGAGACCTGACAGGCTTTGGAGAATATTTGGGTGAAGTCGGTGGCAATGTTATTGCCACTGCCTATCTCTGCTTTGGGCCTGTAGCATCTTCTGCCACTTTGTCACATCTTCTGCCGCTTTCTCACGTATGGGGGGAAAGTACCGTTACCATAGTGGAAAAAGATAGCATTTGGTAGTATTTTCTTATATTCATCTGAGAAATTGTCTAAAATGGTCATATATTGAAGAACAAAGCATTTGGTTAATGTTGATGAGCTCTGAGACATTGATAACTTCTTCTGATTTTAAATTACCATATCCGTCATAAGAATGATCAAGATGAACTAACAGAAGGTAGCAGCAGGGATGCGTGGAAGTCCCCTTGGCATCAACTTCTGTTTGGTCTCACCGTCCCACTAGGCTATGGACCCGTGGGCAGCAGAGGGTCTCTCTTGCTCATGACTTTTTCTCTAGGACTTAAAACTGTCCATAGCACAGAGTAGGAGCTCAGTTTGTTGAAGTAATTAATTAATTAAGTGAATGAAAAATCAAGCAGAAAAGGAGATCCTGGGAACAGCTGCAAAAATAAACAATTCCCATAATCAGTTGCATTTCATGTAGGTTGTTTGGTTGACTGGTAGGTTTTGGAAGGCTGAGAATTTCGGTAAGGTCCCACAGACTCCAGTCTTCATAAGGCTGTTGTTTGTTCATGGTGTGATGGATGGAGTGAAGGTGCCTTTTTTCCATTCTAGCACCGCAGCTCTCCTGTTGGTGAGTGTCACCATCAACCACCACTTGGTCCCCTTGCAGCTGCCGCCTCTGCTACTCAGAGATACTCAGTGTTGGTGGACATGTAGATTCTTTCCATTTTTTTGCTAAACATTCCTACCGGTATTCCCTATGAAGCAGAATTGCTGATTCATAAGATACATGCTTAGACACCTGGAGAGGAACTCCATAATTGGCTTCCAGAAAAGTTTTGCCTATTTACATGTTCACCAAAGGCATGAACAAGTGGAATTATGAAAATAAGGTAGAGGATAGTTCCAAGTAACTAAAAGCTAACTGCCTGTAAGCTCACAAAAATTTTGAGGACAAGAGATTCTTTATATTTCTTTTCTGTCAACCACCACACAGTTAACTGATAAATATATTTGACTTCTTCAGTCAGGAAGTCTCTACCTTTTATACTCTTCCCCATTCCCAGGGCAAATTTCCAGGGGGTTTCAGAGAATGAAAAAGTAGCTCTTTCCTGTGAGGATGTGCTGGACACATGGTGGATGTGCAAAACGTATTTATTGAACTCATTCTTGTAGTTCCGCTTTCAACTATAAACGTTATAAGAATAAAGGGAAGAAAAAGGAAGAAAAACTAGAGGCTGAAATGTAGGCAGGAAGAGAGAGTAGATCTAGAAGGAAGTGAGGAATCAGTTTGTTCAAAGGAAGAAGGAAATGCCACCAATGGGAAATAGTTCTAGTGGGTGTGGTGGGAACTGGGGGGCAGAAGCAAGGCTCACAGTGTGTGAGGAGGTTGGTCAGTGGATGGACTGTTTTTGAAAGTAGATAATGACGAAGCTGGGTAATTAAAGCAGAACCTTGAAAAGCAAGCTATGGAATTGGAATGTATGATTTCAGAATTTAAAAGAAATGTGACATTTCTTAGTAGATTGTATGTAGATTGTGCTTACTAAGCAACAACCACCTAGTGAGATTACTGTGTATGGCCAATCCAGGTTAGATCACCAAGTGTTTTTGGAAAGGAAAAAATTTGAGACTCATACCTCTGCCTCGCTTAGCTCCTTTTATAGGGGGTACAGTCGGGGGCAGGGGAGTACGGGGTACTGTTAGGTTTGTCTATATAGTAGGAAACATTTGATTAAAAAACAATAGGAGCCAGTCTTTTTTTTTTTTAAGATTCTATTTATTTATTTTAGAGAGAGGGGAAGGGAGGGAAAAAGAGAGGGAGAGAAACATCAGTGTGTGGTTGCCTCTCCTGCGCCCCCTACTGGGGACCTGGCCCGCAACCCAGGCATGTGCCCTGACTGGGAATCCAACCGGCGACCCTTTGGTTTGCAGGCCGGTGCTCAATTCACTGAGCCACACCAGGCAGGAGGAGCCAGTCTTGACGATCTAACTGGCTGTATCCAGTAAAAGCCAACAAAGTCAATTTCTTAAATCTCTTCTGTTCAGTGGTAACATAAAGATACGACCTAAGTGATGGGGAAATTTAGTTTATGTGGCTTTAGCATTAGACAGGTCAGTGACAGTGCTGGGAATACTAACTATCAATACCTCTAACTAGACTGCTGCTGTTGTTCAGGTTAATTTATATTCTAAGGAGGGTGAATCCCACCTCCCCAGAGATGACCAAATAATGGCCATCTGGATCATTGGGTTCACTGTTTCTGGTCTGTGAGTTGTAATTTAGAAATATTAGCCTTACTTCTAATTTTGAGAAAGCAAATGTTTAATAGCTGTACACAAGCCAAGAAATCATTTCCATTTAATTGGTTACATTCTTGGACGTTGTAATCCTATCATGCACTTGGTGTCACAAGAGAAGTAACAGCAATTAGAAGAAGACTTTGAATTCTTGACCCATGACTTTGAGCAGGTGGTTGAAACCTCTCTGAAAACACAGATCCTAATCTGCAAAATGGAAATAATGTTTCCTTCCACTCACAGGGTTGTTTGAGGGCTCGAAATGGGAAAGAAGGTAAAGTACTGCAACACTGTAGGATATTCTTTGCTTTCAAATTAATTTGTACCTGTATGTCAATGTTTATCTAGGCCCTCGATTCTGCACTAAGGACGAGAGCTCTTAGGGTTCATTCTATGTGAATTCGCCCTAGTTTATCCTTACTTTAAAATTAGTCTTTCTCTTTCCTTTCATCTCTCTTGAACATCACCCCTATCCAGTAATAAAATAGAGCTGCAAATAGTGAAATCAAACTGTGAAACTCCGGAGTTGTAAAGCCAGAACTAACTAAAGATAAAGAGAAAAGCTGTCTGATTAAAATAACTCATCAAGATGAAAATGACCAACAGATATAGCTCTAACAGGATTATTTACATTGTTTTTAGAGATGTGCTACGAGCTGTTAAAATAAGTAAATTTCAAATTGTGTAAGATGTGAGGCTTGATACTTTGGGACTCAAATTTCTTTTAGCTCATTGTTTTCTGGCGTAGAGGATTGATGTGGATACATAATTTCCCATTGAGAAACAGTATGGGAATGATGTTGACAGCCAGATTGATTGCAATTCATACAAGAGGAAATCTTTCCTGTCTTTTCTTGCTATTTGTATATACTGTTCCACCTCCTCCATCTCATCCTAAAACATGGGGTAGTTACTGGGTTCAGAAACGTTCCTCTTATGACATGATGCTGACCTCCGAGTCTACATAGTGTTCACCCCTTAGATCAAGGAAGTGCTTCTTTTCATTGTAGACTGGAGTTTGAAAAGAAAGGCAGTTGTGATTTAAAAGGCTTGCCGTATCTCCCGATAGTTTGGTCTTTCCACAGTATAGTGAGCACAGCTGGGGACTGTGCAAGGCTGCTGTTGTAGCTTTGGGGATTTTCTTCAATTTGTCTGTCACCACCAGGTCAACGAACTTCTGTAAAGATCCATGTAGTAAATATGTTAGTGGACCACATGGTCTCAGTAAAACTCAAGTCTGCCATCGTAGCGCGAACTCAGCCATAGACAATATGTAAAGAGTGAGCGTGGCAGTGTAATAAAACTTTATTTACAGAAACAAACAGTGGGCCAGAGTTGGCCCATAGGCTATAGGTTGCTGACGCCTGTTTTATATCATTCCCATAAACACAGGGCAGATACACTTCTATTAAAGGGAATGCATTTAATTAATTTAGGATGTTACTTTGTTAATACTCAAAAGTTGAATCCAAAATAGATTTTAAAAGTTTGCTTAGAAATATACGTATAAAAGACATGTTATCACAATTTTCAGTCATTTACATGATATACCAATAGATTGAATTATAAGACCTGGCAACAGACTTTGGGAATATTTACTTTTCTCAAGTATTTACTCTTTCTAAAAACACTCAAGTATTTAACTTTCTACACACTTAGTCTGCCATTTTTCACATTGCACTGTCATTTTAAATTAATGCCACTGGCCTAATTTAAAATATGAGTGTCGCCCCATAAACCTGACGGTCTCCAGTTTGATTCCCTGTCAGGGCACATACCTGGGCTGCAGATTTGGTCCCGGTCGGGGCGCGTACAAGAGGCAACAGATTGATGTTTCTGTCCCTCTCTCCCTCCCACCCTTCCTCTCTCTCTAAAATCAATAAGCATGTCCCGGGGTGAGGATAAAGAAATAATAATAATAAAATAAAGTAACATAAAATTAAATGAAATGTATCACTCTTAGAGCTGGGAGCTCCTTAAGAGGGAGAGCAGAGAAGGACTGGGAGAGGCAAGTTTACCTTAAATGGTCCTTGAAGTCAACATCAGATACCTTGAGAAGCCATTGCTGCTGGATTTGTAAGTTCTTCAATTACAGTACTTTGATTCTTAACCTTAAAAAAATTCTCCTTCAACCGTTTTAAGCCATGTGGAATATCTATTACTGCTTAGGAATTTACTGTGGTTTTTCATTGATCACGGCCCCAGACTCTGGAATATGTATTAATTTATCTGGGCAGAGAGTGTAGGAGTCTACATGCAGAATAAAGTGAACTTTATGCTGAAGCTGAATATTGAAGCTGGGAATGATTAATTCTTAAAAAACGAGCCATCAGCATTAATAAATATTGAATTCTGAGAAGGTTATTTTGTAGTTTTCTTTTTCAAGTACTGAGGTAATCTTACTTCCCATGTAAAAAAAGTTTTTTTCCCCCATGAGCAATATTTGTTTAGTCATTGGTAAATTATTAATCTGTGTTCCAGTGTTTCATGTTTGAAATACCATCTCACGCTGTGCTCAGCAGAGGGTTCTGGGAAGTGGGAATGGCTGTGGCTTGCTCTTTTAAAGACCTTAAGAGAGAATCAAAAAGCTGTAGTTATGCAGGAAATAGGCCTGCCCACTGTTTGACAACTGGCAGTTTCCACACGCAGTCATATGATGCCATGAACTTGGAAGGAACACTAAACTGTGGGAAAGTTTGGGTGGGCCTCTCCCCCCTCTGATTTGCAGAGGTCCTAGAATGTCCTTTAAAGCGTTCCTGCAGTTCTTTTGAACAGATGTCAAAATCTCTTTTGGTTTGGAGCTACCCCAAATGTTTATATTCTGAGTCTTTGGTCCATTTTCCTCTAATAATGCACTTTTTTGGGTCACTATTGAGGTGCCTGATGGTCATAAGATTCTATAGAGCTCTCGTCCTGGCTCCCCACCACTTTCTAGCTGTCACACATTAGGTGAGTCACTTAACCTGTCTGATTCTCTCATTCCTTCATCGAATGAAGGCTGTAACAGCATGCACATCAGTGTCACTTGAGGATGAAAAGGAATAACTCATGGGACCTGGCATGAGGTTTCCTCCACAAGAATGTCGGCTCCGTGGGGAAGCTGTATTCCCAGGGCCTCTAGCAGCGCCTGGCACACAGAAGGACCTCAATAAATATTCGTCAAAGAAACTAATACTAAAAACCCTGTAAACGTTAGTAATTACTGTCATTACTACTAATATTCTCACACTTATTGTTACTTATGTTACCCTTAGCTCCAGTTTCATTTTGAGTCCCTGTCCTTGCCTTCTGACGCTGACAGTGATCTTTATCAAGCAGCCGTGGTGTCAGTCAAATGTTGGGTTCCAGTCCCGATGGGCCCAGATTGGCCCATATGCAAGGTTGCTCACTCTCTCTGAGCTCGTTCATCCTCTGTAAGTTGCGATAAGAGTGCCCTCTCACAGAGCTGAAGTGGGTACTAGGTCTTAGTTTTCCAGAGACTATATAGATATAAACAACTCTGGTAGTTACCCATTTTCTCATCTCTTGGATTTTCACTCATCTTGGAGCCCATTGCAGATTGCTCTGGATGCCCAGGGCTGGTGAAGTCCTCTCCCCAGGGAGCAGCCATGTTGAGAAGGTTTGTCACAAGCAGCCAGATTCCCTTTCCTCATTGATCAAACATCTGCGTTTCGCTAAGGCTTATTTCTAAACAGCTGGAATTGTATGTATGTCCTTTAAGTTTCCTTGTCTTCATAAAATACTACTAATACTACTACTTCATGTCAGAGGGATTGCAGAGACACCAAAAACAACAACCGCATGTCTAGGAGTTCACGGAGGTTGTAAAATTAACTCTGTAACCCCCACCCCCATTTTGCCCCCAACATCCCTTTGGTTCAGTGTCTGCTGAGCCGCCAACCCATGTCAGACAGGTTCCTTTGCAGAGGTCACAAAGCGTTGCCTGTCTAAGTTTGGGAATGGATCGCGTTCTGCTTCCTTGTGTAAGAGTCTCTTCCAGTCCACATTCTCGGGGAGGTGGCACAAGTCCAAGGAGAAGCCACTGGCCTAGTCCAAGAAAATGCACTGGTCTGTTCCCACTTCTGTCCTTGAACAAAGGCCAAATTGCACAAGGCTTTTTGCTCTCCAGTTAATGCCCAGAGATAAACTTCCTCTCTGCTGATACGTCTGCCCACCTGGCCCTGGGACTGCTGGGGTACAGCACAATGGAATTAAGAACTGTCACCACCATAGATGCTCCTGCTGGTACCAGCCCCACCATCCAGCTCCAGCTTCCTCAGAGGTAGGAACCTCTGTGAGGTGTCGCCTTCTCTGTCTCCTTTCAGCAAGGGGCGAGCCTCCGCACTCCTACCCGACACCTTCTCTCTAGGACAGCTCCCACAGTGCTGGGAAGGGGAAACAAGGGTGTCCACGGAACTAACATTCTTTTGCCCCCTAACGGGGCATCTCAACCCTGCCCAGAATATGTCTGGAAATTGCAACCCAACGTAGCCTTTCCTTGACTTCACTCCCTCACCCACCACATCCTGGCCATGCGTACGTCTTGCATTTCAACTTTTAAGGATACATCAAATCTGACAGCTTGACAGCACTCTGTAGCTGCCACTCTAAGCCAGCGACTACCGTTTCTCACCTAGAATGGTATATATATTCCTGTTTGATCTCTCTGTCTCCACACTTGCCTCCTGCATTCTCCACACAGTGGTACCGTTTTTAATGTAAATAAATGCAAATGTTTGTATAATGCTTACTATGTACCAGCATATAAAGTAGTATTGAGGACTAGATTTTCTTGGAAATATAAAATGGTGTAGGTATATGGAAGGCAAGCTACTGGAGTCTGGCAGTGTCCCCCATCAGGGAAGGACCAGATCAGATTGGACACTCCTACATGGAGCTGTCTGCCAATGAAATAGGCAAGTAGGGAAATAGCTTCCCCATAAAGGTTGATGGTATCATTGGCATGTTCCTTCTTTTACTGAGGCCCCACCCAGGTTCCCGTTCCTAGAGGTGCATGTAGCTGATTCCCTTGATCTTGACGGATTAGGACCTTCCTACTGTCCTCTAAAGGGTTCCCTGACTTACAGTTTTACAAAATCGGTTTACATACATGGGAGGTAGGTGGGATCTCCATCACTCAGCCAATAGGGGGTGGATTCTGAACTGAATGCTTTTCGATCATTTTCCAGTGTCCATTCTCCTATATTTTGGAAGGGAGGAATTCACCTATTGATTACATCATTTTGATTAAAGCACAGCTATGAAATATACAAATAGCTATGCATATTTTAACAGAAAAGAAAGGCCGATAAGCAAAAATAGAATGGTAAAATCATAAAGTCATAAATCCACTGTGTTGGAGTGATTTAGACACAAAAGAATATTTAAAAAACCAACAGATATCATTCATTGATGTGCCATTGAAAAACATATGATTTTAAATCGGAAGATGGACGGGTTCACTCAACTAATCTGCTGTGCAGTTTTCCAGAGGAAGTGAAAATTATTTGTGTATTGAGAAATATATAGCCATCTGGGTTTCCCCCCCATGTAAGCACCTGGTAATAAAAAATGTACTCATGGAAGAGGAACTGGACCTTTAAGTTTGATTAGAGTTTGATCTTAAAGAATTAAAAACCATGAAGATTATGTGGTAACTTTCCTTTTCTTATTACTTTGAAAGTTCCAATTATCTTTTGTGCTGAGAGAAGATTCTTGATGCCTTCACTTTCTGATTCACTGGACAGCCCTGGTCATAGGTCATGGAGGTCAGAGCTGGAAGGGGTTGGGGAGATAAATCCATGTCCCCCATTTGTCAGGTGAGAAAATCCAGGCCAGCTATTGAGAGCCTAAGGACTTGCCTAAGATGACATAAGGCCACTACAGATGTCGTGAAAATAGACACCTGCTACACTCAACAGCTTTTGCCCAGCCTAGGTCAACTTAAGAAGGAAATACTCGTTTAATTTTAACTCATTTAATTAACTTTTTTAAAATAAAGAGGAAGAGGGAAATTCATAGCATTACAGACCTACCTCAGTAAACAAGAAAACAAGTAAATAATCTAACTTTATACTTAAAAGAACTGAAAAACAAAAACAAAGTCCAAGGTCTGTAGAAGGAAGGAAATAATAAATATTAGAGCAGAGAGAAATGTAATAGAGTATGAGAAACAATACAAAAGATTAATGAAATCAAGATCTGTATCTTTGAAAATATAAACAAGATTGACAAACTTTTAACCAGACTCATCAAAAAAAGAAGAGAGAGAGAGAGAGAGAGCACTCAAATAAATAGAATCAGAACTGAAAGAGGAGAAGTAACAACGGACACCAAAGAAATACAAAAAGGGTTGTAAGAAAATATTATGAATAACTATATGCCAACAAATTGGGCAATCTGGAAGAAATAGATAAGTTCCTAGAAAGATACAATTTCCCATAAATGAATCAGGAAGAATCAGAGAATCTGAATAGACAGATTACAACTAGTGAGATTGAAGCAGTAATCAAAAAACTCCCCCAAAATAAAAGTCCTGGGCCAGATGGCCTCAGGTGAATTTTACCAAACATTCAAAGAAGAACTAACACCTGTGCTTCTCAAATCCAAAAATATTTAAGAAGAAGGAATACTCCCAAGCTCATTTTACAAGACCAGCATTATCTTAATCCCAAAACCAGATAAAGACACTACAAAGAAAAAATATTATAGGCCAATATCTCTGATAAACATAGATGCTGTAATCCTCACCAAAATATTAGCAAACCAGATCCAACAATACATTAAAAAGATTATACACCGTAATCAAGTGGGATTTATTTTGCGGATGCAAGGTTGGTACAGTATCTGCATATCAATAAGCATGATATATCACGTAAACAAAATGAAAGATAAAACCACATCATCATAGCAATAGATGCAAAAAAAAATTTGATAAAATCCAGCACCCATTTATGATAAAAACTCAGCAAAATGGGAATAGAGGAAACATACCTCAATGCAATAAAGGACACATATGACAAACCACAACGAACATCATTCTCAGTGGGCAAAAACTAAGCGTGTTTCCCTTAAGATTGGAAACATGTCAGGGATGTCTGCTTTCACCACTGTTAATCAACATAGTACTGGAAGTCCTAGCCATAGCAATGAGACCAGAAGAAGAAATAAAAGACATCCAGATTGGAAAGGAGGGAGTAAAGCTGTCATTATTTGCAGATGACTTGATATGGTACATAGAAAACCCTAAAGACTCCACCAAAAAGCTACTAGAAGTAATAAATGAATTTGGCAAAGTAGTGGTATACAAAATTAATATCCAGAAAGCAGTGGCATTTCTATACACCAACAGTGAACTTTTAGAAAGAGAAACTCAGAAAACAATCCCATTTACTGTTGCAACAACAACAAAAAAAGGTACCTAGGAATAAATTTAACCAAGGTGGTAAAAGACCTGTATTCAGAAAACTATAGGGCATTGAAGAAAGAAATTGAGGAAGATACAAATAAATGGAAGCATATACCATGTTCATAGATTGGAATAATTAACATCATTAAAATGT
Source organism: Mormoops blainvillei (assembly GCA_004026545.1). NCBI lineage: Eukaryota > Metazoa > Chordata > Mammalia > Chiroptera > Mormoopidae > Mormoops > Mormoops blainvillei. The sequence goes on along the minus strand of PVJD01000360.1, from coordinate 455,653 downwards.
CCATACTACCCAAAACAATCTATAGATTCAGTGGAATTCCTGTTGAAATACCAAAGACATATTTCACAGATCTAGAACAAATATTCCAAAAATTTATGTGGGACCAAAAATGATCTCAAATAGCCTCAGCTATCTTGAGAAAGAAGAACAAAGTTGGAAGCATCACAATACTTGATAACAAACTATATTTCAAGGCCATTGAATTAAAAGAGCCTGGTCCTGGCATATAGATAGTTGGAACAGAACAGAGCCCAGAAATAAACCCACACCTATGTGGTCAATTAATATTTTACAAGGGAGGCAAGAACATACAATGGAGTAAAGACTGTCTCTTCAGTAAATGGTGTTGGGAAAATTAGACAGATGCATGCATGCAAAAAAAAGAAAGAAAGAAAGAAAAAGAAAGTAGACCACCAGCTTGGACCATACACAAGAGTAAACTCAAAGTGGATAAAAGACTTCAATGTAATTTGTGGAACCATACAAATTCTAGAAGAAAACATAGGCAGTAAAATCTGAGACATCTCTCAGAACAATATTTTTGCTGGTGCGTCTCCTAGGGCGATGGAAAAATAAGTAAATAAAGGGGACACACAGCAAAAGAAACTTTCAACAAAATGAAAAGAGAACCCACTGCATGGAAGAACATATTGGCCAATGATACATCTGATAAGAGGTTAATCTCCAAAATATGTAAAGAATTTGTACAACTCAACACCAGGAAGACAAACAATCCAATTTAAAAATGGTCAAAGGACCTGAATAGGTAATTTTCCAAAGAGGACATACCGATGGCCAAAAGACATGAAAAAATGCTCAACATCACCAATTATCAGAGAGATCTAAACTAATTTAGTTCTGGGGCTGGAGAAGTCACAGTGGGCATAGAGAAAGGTCTTTCTTTGTTCTTCCAAACTCAGAACACTAGAGCCCAGAAAGCCTTAGTGATAGTGTAAGGTCACAGCCCCCAGATGCTCTCTTGGGCCAGCCCAACCCCAAGCCTGCCTCTCTTCCTTAACCTGGAGGTCCCCTCCCTTGAGCGTGGCGGGGCCCTGCAGCTTATACCAACAGTGATAGAATCATCCAACAAGCACACACAGCCATTCTCTGTATCATCCTTAATTCTGAAGTCTGAATTGTAATTCATATGTTGAAATTGTTTCTTTTTGTGTCATGTTCAGAAATTACTATATTTCATCAAAACTAAGGCCCCATTGGTTTATTTTTTAAGAAGCTTATGTATATTTTTCATCAACCTTATTGCCATTTTCTGTTCTCATTGATTTTTAAGCACTGTTTTTTATGTACCTTTAAGAAAGAGACATGCTGTTAACTAAAGACATCATCAACTGTAAGATATATTCTGATTTCAGATATGTTAAAATGCAAAAAACAAAACAATATGCTTTCTTTCCCCCCAATGTGCTTCTTAGAATCAATGCAATCTGGGTCAGGACTTGATTAGATTTCACTTTCCCTCCTACAGAGCTACTTACGTTTTCAAAACAGCCAGGTAAGCACGACAATTTCCTTTCAGCCCATCCCGGGCTCTGCACTTCCTTCTTATCCCTGCTAAGTAAGCATTTTGAACTTGATAAACGTTTGCCTATACTCTTAAATGGTCTAGATTGTTTAACCACAAAAGGTTTGGGCTTTTATATTTAAAAATCCGTGGGCTTCTTTTTTTTCTTTTATTTTTCAAAACTAAGAAATAGCTTTTAAGGTTGAAATTGTCCAAGCAGTTTGTAGGTATAGATACAGCCTTGTTTTGACAATTTCTTAAATTGTAAAGGTGACACAAAGAACACCTTTTTTCTGCGGAGTTTAGAAACATCATTCCATCAGAAGAGTAACATGGAGAAGTGACCAGTGAAAGGAAGAGGCAGGAAGGACCCTTGAGACAAAGACAAAGATACCTCAGTGTTATCTTGCAGCTTGGCTTTGCCCAGAAATCTTTCTGCCAGTGTCTGATGGTATTCTTGAATATTTCCCGGGATTAAGAACTCATTGCCTCAGAAGGGAGCCTGTTTATTTTTGAACTGCTAAACATATTAGAAATGTCAGGGCCATTGTGTTTCTTTTAGGGTTTTTCTTTTTTAAATTTATATAATACATTTATTTTCTTTTGAAATTAGAATAAATACAGGTTACCACAGAAACTTCGTGTTTGAGCTAAAATTTATGTTTTGTGACATTTATCCGTTCATGTTGGTTTTACTTCTCTAGAATTACCTAGGCATGTAAGTCTTTCTCAACCATTGTCTCCTATCTCCTCTGAGACTGATAGGAAATGTCCAGTTTCTGTAAAACATGAAGTTAAACGGACCTGAGGTTTACTCACAGTGTGATCTTGGGTAACTTAACTTATTTTCCTCATCTTTAAAATAGGTTAAATAGTTTTGTGAAAATTAAATTAGTTTATCTCATAGAGTTTTGTTGGAATTAAATTAGTTGGCGCATGTAATGCCCTTGGTACAATGCCAGGCAAATAAGTGCTCAATAAATGTTACCATTCTTAGTCACTGTTCGGGTAGACTTCTTTTATAGTATCACCTACGTCCCAAACTCGAGTAAAACAAAAATATCTTAATCCCTTGTAACTTCCTATTTTCTATGAATGGCACCATAAGTGTTCCACTCTCATAATTTTAAAATCCTGATATCATTTCTTTTTTCCTCCAGCCTTTCTCCTAACTTCACTGTCCAATCAGTTATCAAATCTTCCACCTACCCCTTCTTCTAATTCTCATGGCCACTCGTTTTGACAATTATAAAAATCTATAGCTGGTTTTCTTGCCTCCAGCTTTTCTGGGACAGATGGTGGGAAAAGCTTTATTACTTTGAAAGTTCCAGTTGTCTTTTGTGCTGAGAGAAGATTCTTGATGCCGTCACTTTCTGGCATCTTTCACTTTAATGGTAGCCTCATTCGGGTTCAAATTCTGATTCTACCATATTCAGGAGAGAATGGGAAAGTTATTAGACCATTTCAGGCTTAGTTCCAGTATGGGTAAGTGGGAATCTGCCTGTTTCAAAGTGATTGTTGGATAACGAAATAAGATTGTTAGATAATACCGTACAGATCTAGGTGCACCGGAGGCACTCACTGAACACCACTTACTGTCCACCTTCCTGTCCAGTTCATTCTGTTTGGTGACTACATGAACTCCTGAAATCACTGTTCCAGTTACATAGTACCTAGCTCTAAAGTGCTCTGTGACTCCCTATTTGCTACTAAGGTGTGTCTTGTGTCCTCTGGCATGCATGTCATATGGGACAAAGGTTCTACAACCAGGCTAGGTGTGGTTCCATACCGGCTCCATGACTTACGAATAACCATGGGCAAGTTTTATAGCCTGTCTTCCTCAGTTTCCTCATTTGCAGAATGGTAGCAAGTGCCTACCTTATAGGGTTCTAATTATCCCATGCCCTCCCTGATGTCACGCCAACTTTTTTTCTTGGCACTTTTGTCATCCCTGTTCTTTAGTACTCTTAGGCTCCCAGTGAGCCAGAGAACCTATCCTCCCAAATCTGTTCCCCATTTCTGCCTCACCTGCTTCTATGGGTTTGCTGCTTTCGTGAATAGGAACTCCTCTGCCTGTACCCAGGCTTCCCAACCGGCGTGGGACAGGTACCAAAACCCAGCACTGCCCCGCTGAAAACAGACTGTGTAGTCACTCTGAGGTGGGCCTGCTGTGTTTAGGGATTTGAAACCTGTAAGTGGCCATCTTGTGTGTGCCACCGGTCTTCTTTATGGGGGCCTCTATTGCTGCTCTCTTCCCAAATTATTTCCTCTGTTAATTTACTACGGTGATTGTGAGTTCAGGGTTTGCCCCTAAGCGTCTTGCTTCATGCTTTATGTCAAATTAAAGTCTCTCAGCCCCTTGGTCCAGCTTCCTTTCCGGAGGAGAGAGGGGCATGTCTTACACTACATGACTCTTACCAAACTCTTGGAATTGCTTGTTGACCTGTCTTACCGCGTCATTGGACAGTAAGCTCTGTGGGGGCTTGTCTCTGTCTCCCGACTCATAGCAAAGTGTCTGTTACATGCTAGGCACTGAGTAGATATATATTGAATGGTTGGATGGATGGATAGATGGATGGATGGATGGATGGATGGATGGATGGATGGATGGATGGATGGATGGGTGGATGGATGGAACAATGTGGTAAAATAGAAGGCCTATTTTGGCATTTTCAAATTGCGAAACATCAGATATACTTTCTTCTTTGCCTAGGGAGGAAACCACTTGTAGCAAGAATACAACTAACTCAAGGCTTCACAATACTTTTTGGCTACTGAGCTGTTTTTTGTTTGTTTGATTTTGGCCCTGCTGCTGATAGAGCTGTGGGAAGTTAGTTATTTGTGTTTATCAGTGATCTCTTACTAATATCAACTTTTACAGGTCTTTGGACTGTGTTCAGATTGACTTCCCCAGGAGTGTTTTGATTTTGAGTACACGCATCACCTGCTTTGTATATCTTCCTTACATAGCACAGTACTTTCCTAGAAATAGTGAAAAAGAGCTGCCAGTGAACCCAGAAGACCTCACATAAATCCCCTGTGAAGTCTGCTGTGGAAATCAAGAAAACCAGTATCCAATCCATATGTGATGAAATGATTTTTGTTATTGAAAGACGAATTTATATTGGCAAAAAGCGATCAGAAAAAAAATAGGGAGGGCAAATGTGAAAAAGCAGATGGGATCATTTGGTCTTAATATCAGAATTCTTTCTGTGTTTTATTCATTTCCATTTCCTTTTATTTCTTTTTTTCCCCTCTCTTCTCTCTATAGTACTGCTGGAAAGAGAGGGCTGCCCACAAATTTCTTTGGCAGACTTGGGTATAAGTTAATTAGCATTTTGGCCTCCAGTCTGGAGAACAGACCCTGTTCTCTTTGTAATGGGTGCCATCAAGGAAGCTTTTCAAAGCAGAGGAAAAAAATGGCACCCACTCCGCTGTCAAGGATTTTTATGAGGGTCAAGTAGCCTTGGCAGGAATTAAGACCGGAATGACTTGGCTGCCGGAAAGAATGCCACAGCCCTTGTGACAGGTTAGATTTCTCATAAACCTGAATTCACTAAATTCTTAAGATGGTGAGAGATTGTTGCACTCTGGCCCAAGAATCTCTTGTAATGTATACCTTTGTGTGTGTGTGTGCAGGTTTGGTAGTTCGACAGCCGCCCTCTCCGCACTCACTCCCTGCTGCTTTGCCCCTTCTTAGGATCACCTTGAGCCAGATCACCCCAGTGCTGCTGGCCCACTGTGTGTCAACACGCAAAATATTCTTTGGCATCCGCAGAGTGTTCCAAAAAGTGTCTAAGTAACGGATGAGACATGGCTTATTTGTCCTAGGAAAGACTGATTTAATGTTCAAGTTCCACACTGTGTGAGTTTTTACGCCAAGCCTCAAATGAATATTAACATTACTCGTGATCTACGTGTGCTGGTTTTATTATTTTTATTAGCAGCAATAGCACTGGAGCATTATTGCCAAAGGCAGAGGATTCAAGGAGGTTAAGATGATGTATGAACTCATTCAATCTTCCTAACAGTCCGATGAAGTATTAATTATCACCCACATCTTACAGATGAGGAAACTGAGGCACAGAATGATTAAGTCACTTGTCAAATATTTTTCTTGGGAGGTGAGGACTAGACCTCTTCTAAGGTCCTTTCCAACCCTGGAGATTCAAATTCTTATTTGGATGGAGATAGGACGCACACGGGACCAAAGATGTAGAGAAGGAGGTGTGTGTTGGGGGAGGAGGGGGGCAGGTAGAGAGAGATAGAGAGTTGTGGAGTAGTTAAGACCTTTTGGAGAATTGTGTACTTGAAACCTATATAATTTTATTTACCAACGTCACCCCAATAGAGTCAATAAAAATTTAAAAAATAAAAATAAAACAATCCAATTGAGAAAAAGACCTTTGAGGTGCACGTAGCATCCTGGGATACCTCACAGCATCCAAGGCAGAGGAGCGAGGAGCTAGATATCTTCCAGAAATTCAAGTAAAGGAGACATCGGATCTTCTTTCCAGATCACAGGTTGCAAACTAGTGACTGCGGGCTCTCTGAGGTCTGAAGATGTATTTATTTGGCCCATACGTTAAAAAAAACTTTGAGCCAGCGTTTCAAAATCAGAAGATTTCACATGAAAATCCAGATTTATACTTCTCTAGAAAAATCAGACCTGGCCGCACTTGCAGCTCTTTATTTCCTGTGGCAACAATTGGCTGAAGCTACGCAGTGGCTGCCCCCTTCTTCAGACGCTCAGCTCCCAGCAGCCCAGCCTCCCCAGTGCCTGAGTCATTCCTTTATTATCTGCCTGACCCTGCAGGCACTTGCCTTGCAACCTCTTCGCTAGTACAGGAATCCTCATTCTTGACAGAACATTTTGGGCCAGGTGATCCTTTATTGTCAGGAGTTACCCTGTGTGTTGGAAGATGCTCAGCAGCATCCCAGGTTTCTCTCCAGTAGGTGCCCATAGTCCCCTCTCCTCAGTATGACAAACAAAAATTAGTCCAGATTTTGCCAGATGCCCCCTTGCGAGTAAAATTCCCCCATCCAACCCCCATGAGAACCATAGGGATCGCGTAATGAGCCTAAACCACCGACAACTCAGTCTCTACGCCTCTGCTGTAAATTTCTGGGAATGAGAATCTGATTGGTCTGACTTGGGTTGGGGGGTCCTCTTCGATGGCCAGGTGGCATTCACCCTCATGACGGACACCTCCTGTAGAAATGGAAGCAGTTCAGGACACCCAATAGGTATCATACCATCATAAAATATCAGAAAGAGGGATGCAAAAGATACAATGTGACCACCAAAGAGAGAAAACAAGAATAGATCTCAATAGTGTAATAATATTAACTTTCCAAAGGATGTTCTTTGTATCTATATCCTCATTTTGTTCTCCCCACCACTCTGTGAAATAGTTAAGGCACGTAGTTGCTTTTGTCATTCAGTAGGTGAGGGAACTGGAGACAAGAAAAGTTTAAATTGCTACCTGTGTGTACATAGCAACTAGAGAAAGAACTAGAACCCAGGCTTTCTGGAGCCTCAGAAAGCCTAGCCTGCCCCTCTGGTTACCCCTGAAATGGGAGCCCTCTGTAACACACCACCCTGTACACTCTGGGGAGATGGTGAGAAAAAAGCCAAGCCAGCCGTCATCAGACTCACCGGCCCTTAAAACATGAACGACGCAGTCACTAATGTTTGCAGAGCAGGTTTAGTTGGCAGGAGGCCACCCTGTCTAACTCCTGCTCCAGTCGGTCTGGGTGTAGCCCAGCCATTATGGTCTCTCTCGGGTTTCGAATGCATAGGAACAATTAAGTCATTCTCATAATTTCATGTGGTACAGAAAGTCCCAAGCCAAAAATACCATCCTTGGTTCCTACTTTTAGACTTTTCACGGAACTTCCCTCTGCTCCTCTCCTTACAATTCACTTCAATTCCTCCTACTTTTCTCTTGAATGCATTGGCCAGACACGGAGTCCTAGTTTACTTAATGAGGAGCTGCAGACCCAACACAGTTCAAAATAAACCCAACCTTCACTTGGCACAGGAGTGGTGAAAGTAGGAAAAGTCGGAGGTCCTCAAATACAGAAGCTTAAAGTACAAAGAGTGTGCCGATCTTATCTCTGGCATGTGGAAATATGAGAACTGGCCACCAAATGATCAGAAAAATAAAGGACGGGGTGACAAGGGAAGTAGTTGTAGCTACTCTCCTCTTATTATTTCTGGGTCCTAAGTAACCACAGTTAAATCACTTTCTTTATCTTCAATGCATAGAATTTCTTGCCCCATAGGACTCTGATGTCAGTCCTGTGTTGCTGCCTTAAATAACTGATTTTTCTAGCTTTTTCTCCGATGTGTATTAACAGTTGCTTCCTGGCAGTGAGATGGCTGATTTTGTCCATGTGCACACACATATACTCACGTGTGCACACACGGTGTCTCTGCCTTGGCGCCGGCGCACGTTGCTTGGCTGCCACTTAAGTTATATCCAGAACTAAATGAAATGAATTCTGATTAGAGGTGATTTAAAAGTTTCTTTTGCACGAATAGGTATCACTGGTATAAGCTTATTTAAAGCATGCTTCTCCCTAGAGCTGTGGCTCTCCCAAAATACCAGCCTGCATCAGAACCACCTGGAGAATTTGTGCAACAGATCGCTGGGCCCCGCCCCCAACACCCAGAGCGCCTCCCTCCGTAGGTCAGGGCTGGAGCCGAGACTTGGCATTTGCGTCACCCCTGGAAAGGCCTCCTCTTCCTGTTGGCCAACTAAGTCTTCTGCACCTGCAGACACAGCCTAACCAAGTTTCCGTTCCTCCACTGACCCTTTCTAGACCCCTCCGGTTCAGGTCGCTTCCCTTCTCTGAACTCCTCCAGTTTTTAAATTAAGCCCTAGAATTGACTCTGCTGCTTTGTGTCATGTGCACATGGCATGCTGTTCCTTTCCCCAACTCGACCGAATAAGTTGAGCAGTGCATTTGACATACCTCACATATTCTTCTGCGTGTCCTTGCACCCAGCACAAGGCTAAGGCTAAGTAGATAACCCAATAATTTATCGATTGCTGAAGCTTCAAAGAGAATTCAGAGAGGAAATAGAATGCTGCGTATATCACCAACTGGTACACCCACCAAATTATGCTTCCGATATGATAAAACCCTGCGATTTTTGTGCCCAAAACTACAGATCCTTCCGCCTGCATCTGCATTGCCCAGACTTGGGTCTTCTAGAGAAAGGACGTCATGGGATTGCTCAGTACTGTGGACACCCAGGCCCACTCTCGTGGTTGCCATCACTGTGCCCGTTGTCTGCTGTGAATGAGAATTGGTCGCTGGCCTCCAGGGCAGTGTGATGGCGGGAGGTCAGCAGGCAAGGAGGGACGTGGAGAGGAGGGGGAAGAATGGCAACTGTACTAGAAAGGTAGATTGGGCCAGACTGAAGGCCTTACATGGCATAGTATACTTTGTCCATGGATTTGGGCTTTGTCCTATAGAAAATGGAGGGTTTTTTAAAAGGGGGAAATGACAGCCATATTTGTTCTTTAGAACCATAATTCTGGAGGCCACTGGCTTCTTATGGAGTAGGGACAACACTAGCAGAGGCAAACTCGTAGAGAATTTTGATTTGAAGCCTTCTTTCTTTATGCTCAACTCTTTTTACCTTTCTTTAGGTACTATATTCATTCCCTAGGGCTGCCAGCACAGATTACCAAACCTTGGTAGCTGAAAACACCTGGCCTATTCTCTCACAGTTCTGGGGGCTAGACTCCAAAATTAAGGTATCAGTAGGGCCCTGCTGTCTCTGAAGAATAGGAGAGAATCTTCTGTGCTTCTCTTGGTTTCTAGGGTTGCCAGCAATCCCTGGTGCTCCTTGGTTTGTAGGCACATCACTCCAGTGTCAGCCACAGTCATCACACGGCTTTCTCTCTGTGTGCCTGTCTCTTTCTTTCCTCCTTTTCTTATAAGGACATTAGACAAGTTGGATTAGGGCCCACCCAGATGACCTCCTCTTAACTCGATTCCATCTCCAAAAGACCCTATTTCCAAATAAGGTCACATTTATAGGTAACAGGGGTTAGCACTTCCACATATCTTCTTTTGGAGGGGCACACAATTCAACCCATAACAGACACTCGCTTTGCAGCACCGGATTGTTTTAAAGCTCAAGGTGGCAGTGAGCTTGCTGTTATACCCCAGCTGGTCAACTCACCTGTGTGCCGTGCTCTCGGGGAGGGTCAGGAAGCCTTCACCACCTGTAATACTAGCAGCTCACTCATGTAATTATGCAGGGAGGGTACCCAGGACCAAAGCAACAGGAGGTGGGGAACTGACCAAAAAGACCTGTTAGGGTGCTAGTGCAGGTGAGAAATAATGAGCCCTTAAGTAAGTCGGTGGCCTTGAGGAGAGAGAGGAGGGGGTGGAGTTGGGAAACAGGTCTGAGGTGGAACCAGTAGGATTGGGTGTAGGGGGAGGAAGGAGTCAAGGGTGATTCTTAGCCTATTGAAAAATGTGAGTGTGTGTGTGTAAGTATATAATATCTATGTATGTATCGCATATATGATGAAGATAAACATGGCTATATATAATATATATGATGTATATTATATGTATTATATATATAATGAAGATAAACATGGCTTTTAGACAGCCTTCTCTTTATCTCTCCTCAACTAACTTATGCTTTATTGAGTTGGAAGGGAGAGTAATAAAGTGGAAATTATGTGGAAGAAAGTGAGGAGCAACCTTGAAAATGAAGGTATTTTAAAAGCAAAAATGGAAAAAACCCACAAATTTTGGCCCACAGCCTCCTGGGAAGGTTCCTCTAAATGAGTGTCTTGTTCTGAGGGGATGGCCCCCAGTAACCTGCCCCGCGGATTGCTGATGCAACCCTACATGCTCCGGGCCGTCATCTGACCCGAGGCTGGGCCTCGGCCGGCCTGCAGGGAGACTCAGGCATTCTTGGTGAACTGAAGTTGCCAGGCCCCAGCATCATCGCCACATTATTCTCTACCCTTCGGGAGCTTTTTCACCCGTTATCTCATTTTCACAGCCTTGGGACAATGGGAAATCTCCTGACAGGTCAGAAGAACCAAATTCAACTCTGGGGTTTTTTGCCCCCTTTTTTTTTTTTTGGTTGTTTTTCAGAGGGCAGGATCTGAACTTCTTAAAGCTTCATTTTCTCATTAGTAAGGGACCAGTAACACTATTCTTACAGGATTATTGTGAGGATAAATATCAGTTAATGTATGGAAAGTGCCTGGCTCCGAGCTAGTGCACAATTCACACAGGCCAAGGCACAAGTAGGTGTGTAGTTGTTCATAGGGTGAAATAATACAATGATTAATAAATAATAATACAAGAATAAACTCAGTTTTGAGAACTCACAACTGTATCTACTTTTGCCCCACCCTGTATTTTATCCTTCCTCCTCCCCCTGCTTCTTCAGTCTTCCTCTTCTTCCAGGCTTTCTGACTCTTAGGACTCTTTCTGCTGTTCTGTCTCTCTGGGGGAAAAAAAAACCCCACCAAATAAAAATAAGTACCTTATAACTTGCTGTAGAGGGTTTGTTCTAAACACACTGGAGTCTACCATATACTGCACACTTGCCCAAAGGGCTAGATTAGGAGTCTTGATGTGTACTTGAAGGAAACCCTGAGGGAAGGTGAGAAGGAAATGTCAGGATTATAATTTGGATTAATGTAGATCAGTTTGAGAGACAGAATCTGGTTCTCGCTCTATCCCTTTCCCACACTGGCTAGTCCCAACTCCTGCTGCTGTCTTTCCAATAAAGAACAACTCTGCTCAACCTCATTTCCCAGGAGCCAAGGTGCTCCTGCAACCTCTGGCAAATCTGGTTGGCTAACCCACACCCAAGTGCCACCCGAGACGCTGGAGAGGGGCCACGGCCCAGGTCTTCCCAGCAGCTCCCCTGGGTGCCGTCCACTTGGACTTGGTTTCACTCTGAAGTTAGAGAGCAGTGGCCTACATTTCCAGCTAAATAAAACTGGGGCAGTGATCCGGTTAGGCCTGCCTCCTCGACTGTCTGTCCCCGTGCTGTGCTCTCCTTTGCTTCCCCGCCAGGAATGCCTTCCCAGTGCCCCCTCTACCTACTCACATCCTGTCCTCAAATCCCTGACCAGAAGTTTCACTGAGGAGTCCATCTCTGCAGAAATGTTAGCCCCCGGTGCAAACATAACAGGCATGGGAAGGCTTACTGCAACCTTTTGCCAGAAGGCAGAAACCAGGAAAACGGCCCCAAAGGGCCAGTCACAGGGTTTTTAGATAAATGGTACCATGAGCAAGTGACTCACCATCTCAGAACTTCTGGCTCCTGTTTGTAACTTGTAAATTACTAATATTCAGCCTGACTACAAGGACTGTGGGATGATGATTATTATATGAAAGCACTTCGGTAAATTGCAAATGGTTTTACAAATATAAGGGATATGATGAATCAACAGTGGAAAAAAATCCCTTGAGACCTTTTACAAATAAAGGGATTTTATATATTTAAACTCTTGGCACTCATGAATTTAACATTTGAGTTTTTGCCAACCTGTGGAGCAGTCTCTTAGCAACTTGCAGTTTAGCTGAGGTATATATTTTTGTCTGTCCATGAACATAAATATCTCACATAGGATGAGAAGTGAATAAAAGAAGCAATAGAGGTTAAAATGAGATTACATTATAGTGTCTTTAAAGGCTCATTAAAACAGACATTTGTTCAGTATTTTGTATGCCCCTATTAGGGGGTTCTGACTAATTGGGAAAGAGTGAAACAAAATGATAAAAAGTGAAAGGATACTATATAATTGGATAAACCATAAATGCACTCAAAAAAACAATTAGTGAGCACAGCAATATACAACACTGTTAGAAACAGATTCCTCCCTGTATTGTACATTGGTGAGAAGAGGGGAAGACTAAAAGGCAAAGCGAAGGGATTCAGGTAGGGATAGATTTTTGTAAACTTGATGCTATAAAACAGCTCCAGGGATTAAATTTAATTTTATTCCTTTAAATGGAAAACTTTCCACGCGGCGTGTTTACTTCTCTCCCACTCAGCATTCTGGCTGTGGGCGGTGCAAGGCTGGGGGAGGGGAGCGCCGCAGTTGCCTGGGTTGCAGGCGGCTTCCCATTTCCTGCTTTGCCACCCCCAGGGTGTGGCCTTGGTCCTCGTGGGCCCGGCAGCACACTGGCGACCACCTGCTAACTTGGAGCCAGGGAGGGGTAAAGGAGACCACACCCCTCTCTCTCCCCCTGATAGTCCAAGAACAGGCACACACCCATTACGTCACCTGGCCACACCTAGCTGCTCAAGAATCCAGGAATGGAATCCTTATTCTGTGTAGTCATATGCCACAGGACAAGCCAGAGATTGTATCGCTCAAGGAAAGGAAGTACAGACAGTGGGGCACGACTCACAGGCACAGTCACAGTTCAACCTATGGCCCGTGAGCCAGCCGATTGTTCAGACAGGAGGAAACTGGAGTGGAGGAAGGGACAAGTCTATGCAAGAAGGTTGTGACTCAAAGCTTATCACATCTGTTAGGGCGTTCTTGGGATTGTTTAGCTGACTGTATTTTTGGTTTCACTAAGTAAAGGTTTCATTTAAATTATATTGAATGATCTCCCTGACTTTCTGTTAGATATGAAGGCCGCTCAGAGGCAGTTGTTGGAGAAAGAAAAAGGCAAGCTCTGACGTCCTCTGGGCTGACACTGCTGGGCCTCGGCGCTGTCGGCAGCTGGCCTGGCGCTCACAGCCGCCCCATGTTGTTCTCCTGTTAGACATGAGCATGCTCACCCAGCACCAGCCTCAGCCAGTGTCCCTCTGAAACCATGGTCTAGCAAGACCGTTCAGGGCCACTGCATGGTTGCGTCTAAGCAGACAAAAACAACGTGCTCGTATAAGCCACAGGAAGACCCACCAAACATCCTCTCACCCAGCTAACAGGAGTGACTGCTGATGCTTTACCATTTTACGGCCCTCCCTGTGCTAGTCAGCTCTCCCTGCAGGTAACAGTCACTGAAATACACCATCAGAGAACTGCCCACTTTCTGATACCACACAAACTAGAGCAAACTCCTGTTTCTTCAGACCTCCCCCAAATCCATACCCCCAAAGCCCAGCTCCTGTAATAGGTCTAATACCGTCTTACCCTGGAGGCCTCAGTTCCCCATGAAGCCAACTTGTGCGCCTACAGGTGCATTGTATGTGGTCTTTGGCTGGAAGACATCAACATGTATTTGTCTTATATACAAGGGGTCCTGCAAATTCAGAAAAGCTTTGTTCATTTAGAAGAGACTCCACTGCAGCCTTGGGCCAGTATGTTAACCTCTAAAATCTTCAGTTTCCTGATCTATAAATTGAGGATGGTAAGGCCATCTTCAGAACATTGTGAAGATTAAATGAAAGAATACATGGGAAAGTGCTTTTTAAAATTGCAAAGGACTTTACAAATCTAAGGCATTTGACTTTGATCGTCACAGGAAAATAATGACATTCTGTTTTTCTAAGGTTTGATTTGAGCTGAGATCTATGAATAGCTCAAGTTATGGCTTTATTTCCACCAGTAAGTAATTTTTCATTTATATCCCCCCCTTATCTGCACTTGGAAGGGAACTATGAACCAAAAGCCTGATCCTTAAGCATTTCTCCCTAAACCAGGATAGTTTCAATAGAACCCTCTCGAAAAGAAAGTTATTCTGGAAGGAAGATACAACGTTCATTTGAATGGAGAAAACAAAAAAGGCAAAAGTCACGCTATGACTTATTTTGCGTCGTACCTAAATAGTCAGAAGAGAACCCTCTGTCCTAACAGCCTCTGTAAAATTTTCAGTGGACTTCAGAAGTGTAAAGGAAAACTCTACAACCAAGACGTAGTTCAGCTCCAGTTACTTCTCAGTGTCATTGTCACCCCAGTTTTGTGAAGAGATCCAAAGAGTCTATACCTGAAGAGGAGCAAGTGGAATAAGAATGCAGCCCTGCCTTTCGCTCTACATGTGACCCTGGCCAAGTGCCTGACCTTCGCTTTCCTCATTTGGAGAGTGGAAATAGGAGTGCCTGCCTTATAATAACTACTTCAGTCATCGCTCCAACAGGATAATGTATATGAAAATATATTTTTTAAAGATTTTATTTATTTTTTTTAGAGAGAGGGGAAGGGAGGTAGAAAGAGAGGGAGAGAATGTGCGAGAGAAACAGCCATCGGTTGTCTCTTGCACACCCCCAGCCAGGGACCAGGCCCACAACCCAGGCATGTGCCCTGACTGGGAATGGAACTGGTGATCTTTCGGTTCACAGGGAGGCACTCAACCCCCTGAGCCACACCAGCCAGGGTGTATGTGAAAACTCTTAATTTTGAAATGCATGGAGCCAGGAAAGGAACTATTATATCCTTAGTGTTATTTTATTCAGAGGGGGTCCCACGTGGCTTGTTCAGTATAATAAGCCTTGGAGCACCAACTGTGGGCCAAGTGCAAGGCGGACACTGAGAACTCAGAGGAAAAGACATAGACTTTCCTTTCCATGTGGCACTTGGGGTCAGGTCCAAGAATTAGTTGTAATTACATCAGGTTAACGTCAGGACAGCACGTCAAACCCAACGACCGAGATGGGTCCCAGGTGTTGCACATTTTTCTTAATGTTCCTGTGAGTTTGGCTGTGACGTTCTGTTCATGGGTGAGGAAGGTGAGACCAAGTGGCCTTCCATGGCTGCCGTGGTCACCCCGTTAAGATGGTCTGATGTCTAAGCACTGGCCTTCTCCACCCCAGCATACTGCCCGTCCGTTACCAGCGTTCTTTCATAGCATGTTGCTGTATCAAGATGACAGATTAATTTCTGCTGATTATAAAGAAATTATGTTTTTGGTTGACTGTTCTCTCTAGACATTTAAGAAAGTGCCTTAGTTATTTGCACATGTCCCCAAATCTTACGTTAGTAGCTAACCGGTCTCATTGCCGAGCTGGCTTCCGTTAGTGTCAAGGTGCTGTGTTTCTAACCTTTTCTTGCTTCTCCTTTCCCCACTTCTGATGCTCATCCTGCCTGGGACTTGACTGGGGTTTTCGCAGATCCGATCCTCTCTCATCACGTCCAACAGAAAGGGTTTACCTCTGCCATGTGGTGGACAAGTTCACCTTTATTTAGGTGTTTTCCTTGCAATTTTTGGGCAACAGATTTGAGGATGGGGAAGGTAAATTCTATCACAAGTGTGAGGGCGTAAATGTATAAATTAATAACATCCTCGATTCTCTCTTGACGTTATCAAAATAACTCATTTATAGGGCACCATAAGGTTCGCAAAGGACCCTCCTGTTTTTTATCTCATTGGTCCCTAACTAAAAAACCCGAGAGGCTGGAAACGGGGCGGTTAAGTAAATCCCGCAGGCCACCCAACCCGTAACTGGCAGAGGAAATTTGAACCTGCTCCTCAGACTGCAGTCCTGGGCCCTGCTCTGCGCCAGGGCATGGCAGAATGTGGGCTTAGCGATGTTAAAGCTGGCTCACGTACTGAGAGTGGCTGTTAGTCTCTTTTCTCCTCCCAGCGTCTAGAAAGATCTTCTCAGCTATAAAGTACTGCCACTGGCCTTAGCCCCTGGGACACTGCTGAGGACCCTAAGTGCTTTCCTTTACCGTGGGGCTCCCGTTGGCCAGTGTGTGTGTGTGTGTGTGTGTGTGTGTGTGTGTGTGTGTGGCGGCGGGGGGGGGGTGTTGCGTCACAAAAAGAGCCTAGCTTTCAGGAGTGCGGCCCACTGGAGTGAGATTTCCTAGGAGTGGGGACATTTCTAGGAAAGGAGGGAATTCTGGCAGCTACGCGTTTCCATAATGTAAATGGGGAATTTATCTATTATAAAGTGCTTAGATGTAAATACACATTCTAATTTGGAGCCCACGTTTTCCTCCAGAGAGGATGCTTTGTGGGCTATTGGTATATTAACTAATGTAGGTCATTGACAAACGAGACATTTTAAACAAATCCTGTGAATTCATAGGCTGTCACTGCTGAAAATTTTTTTAAAAGTATAAAATAAACCAGCTCAAAGAGTTTGTTATTTATTTCTATTACTCTTGTTATGACTATGATTTTATCATTTGGATATTATCTTAGAGCCTATTCAATCCCTTCAGGAATGCCTGTCAAAATTCTTCATAACCATACCTCCAACCAAAGAGGGTCGTTTTTGGAATGTCTTTCTAAATTCGAACCTTGAAAGATATCTAGCTAGAAGGCCATGACAGGTTTCTCCACCTCTTACCAGCTCATTGGCTTCAACCAGTGTCCTTTACGTCATGTGACCCACTTCCAGGTTTCAAAAATTGTGACAGCATCAGAGGTAGATTCGCTTCCTCCCATGATTTAGTCCGAGTGAGACGGGTGGGTGGGGAGGGTGGGTGGTTGAGGCTGGTGGTGGAGACGGTTCAGTGGTTCTAAGTGCTTGGTATCTTTTGCCAGGAAAGACGTAGCAAAGGGGACCGTCTTCAGCATGGACCAGGGAGGCGGAGCCTGGAGAACAGGAAAACCCAGTTCACCCTCAGCCTTTGTCCAAGGACTGGTTTTGTCAGACCTGCTGGTTGGGAAGAGCTGCCCTAGATTTTCATCTAGAAGAGATTCAAGAGGACCCAAACCCGGGCATTTAACACTTAACACTTTACCTGGGGATAAATTATAGAGCAGCTAACTGGTCTGTAAACAGTTGCTCAAATACCCTTTTAGTTTCCCAGTGGCAACAAAGTCCGATCGAGATCTTACATTAAAGATTTAGGGATTGTGGTTAGGATATTTAAAACCTCTTGCCAGGTGGGAGATGGTGTCACATACCTCACGCCAAATTTCTGAGTGTCACAGCTGGGCATGGAGATTTTTGAAAAAGCAACATTTGATGTGGAAATAATTCTTTTTCTTTAGGAAGTCTTAAGTCTAACCAACTTAATTTAAACGGAATGAGTGATGATTAGAGCTGATCATTGTCTGCCACAGCTAGGGCTGCTGTTTCTAAAATGAAATGAATGACAGAGTTTTTAAAATGAGGTCATTCAGGTTAGAATCCAGCGGTCCGTGAAGATCAATGATTTGTGTGAACTCAGGTCTTCTCAGCTTACCTGGCAGCCAGGGGTAATATTTCACTATGTAGTGTGAACAGCATTGCATTCTTTGTCCTGGTAGTCACCAGCCCATTCAGCATTTTCAGAAATGAAAGAATGGAATCTTATGTCATCAAAATTCATTCTTCATGCCGGGACTACAACTGCAGACTTAAGTGATTAATTTGTAAACCTTTGTATCTTTTAAAGACAAATGGTTATCTCCCCAGGGCCTGGCACAGCACCTCATACAGGTTTTGTTGACTGGGATAAAGGAGTGAATCAGTGAATGACTGAATATGTGAAGAACATAGGATGTGGTTCAGGAAAAAGACTACAAGGGCACAGTTGTTATTAAAAGAATGCCATCGCTGAAATTACTATTATTGATGCCAGTTCCTATTGATGTTTACGGATCATTGGGAATTTTGGAGTACACTGCCAATGCTTTCTGCCTCATTACTCTAGCTAGAAGAGGAAAAATAAATCTTAAATGTAAGCTTTTTACCTAAAAAGTGTAAAACTTTTATTTTTCCAGTGTTATTTCAATGGTAGCTATTGAAATCACTAACCTACATGGACCTTTCGGGAGTGGGCTCCAGGCTTGTAACACATGTGGCTGTAATACTGACAGGGCCAGGAGAAGTTTTGGTCTCCAGATAAATTCGCTGGCCTCCATTTCTGTGATCATTTGCTGTCGAGACAGTTGGGCTTCTTTCCACAGTTTCATCCCAGCCTCTCTGGTTGTGCAAGTGGCCATCTACTGGTGGTTCTTGTATAATAAAGTCCTCTGAGGTAGTGTTCCCACACAATAATTTTTAGCAGAAAGCAAGTATGTGATGTCTCTCCCCAGTGGGAATAAGAATGGCTGGGATGTAAGATTGGACGTCAAAGTCTTCCCTCTCTGCGACTCAAGAACAATTGTTGGCAAACTCTTTGAACCAACTGGTTGAACTTCATCCTTTTCACACACATCATTCTTAAACCCCAACCCACTTATACCCATCTGGCTTCAGCTGTCCGGCCGAAAAACACTCCCACCATGTCCACCTTGTCAGTAGACACTCATTCAAGTAGCTAGAGAAGGGATGAGGGATGGGATTGGGGGCTGAGGGTGAGGCTCACAGGCACGCTGCTGGAGGGAACCAGAGATAAACATCCCATGCGTCATGGCTTTGCGCATGGACAGACCTGATCTCCTTGTCGACCTCTTTCCATGGTGCTGTCTGGGCCATTAAGAATCACCCTGACTCACACTTCTGGTTTTGAGTTCAGCTTCTAGGAATGCATTATTTCACACCCTGTGGAGGTGGGACTAGGTGTCACATGAGTGGTGCGGCCACCCAGCAACCTCAGGCTCTCTGGAACCCGCAGGTGTGATGAAACCAGCTACCGTGTCTCTGAGAGGCCCACAGAGACCCAGCCTGTGTCTAAAACACTCAGCTTCTGAGGGTAGTGCTTTCCCCTGAATGCCAAGTAACTGGGCTTTACATTTTAATTCTATCAAAGTTGACTGTCAAAGTTTGATGAGTAACAAGTTATTTACACAGTCTCAGAAGTATCTCTCCACAAATTGCTTAGCACTTACAACTGGAAAAAAAAAAGAAGAAAATTTTCAGTGGAGAAATGGGATAGTACTTAACCAAGTAATAAAGATGAATATCACCAACAAACATCATGTACCTCCAAGCATGATAGATACCTTGAGAAGAACACAGAATTACTTGACCAAAATTCTAGCCAAGAAATGCAAAAGCTGAATCTAATTATGAGGAAACATCAGACAAACCCAAACTGAGGGAAATTCTATAAAAAACTAGCCCAAATTTTTTAAAATGTCAACATCATAAAAGCTGCACAGTTGTTAGAAATGAAAAGAAACTAAAGAAATATGAAAACCAAGTGCAGTACGTGATCCTGCACAAGGAAAGAACAATCTTGTCAGAGGACACTGTTGGGGTAATTAATGAGACTGAAATATTGACGTGGATATAAACCATCAGTGTTACATTTTCTGAAGTTGTGTACTCCATTTGTATAAGAAAAGTCCCTTCTTAGGATATACACATTGAAGTATTAAGTAGTGAAAAGACAAAATGTTACATATTGGTAACAAATATAAGACTTTTTTGTATACACATATTTTTGGTAACTTTTCTGAGATGTTGAAATTATTTCACAATGAAAGGGTTGAAAGGTTATCCTACAACCAAAACCAAAATGAACAAAACCCTTGGTTGTCTCTCTGCCCCAGAATGGACTGGCAGTCAGCTAGGATGAAAGGCCTGGAAGCAGATCCCTGTCCCCCATCTGCCTCTCCTCCTCGCTCCTGAGTCAAGTCCTCCCCAGGCAGATGCGTGCGACCCCTGCAGAGACGCCCGCCGGCAGGTCCCCACTCTGTTTCCGAGGGCGGTGGGCCCGGGCACTGCCAGGCTGCTGCCTCTGTCTCCGCCCCACAGAGCCAAGAATTCTCTCAGCAACTGTAATGGTGGCCGCAAACTGAGGTCAGTAGGAAAACGGATCTGTTTTGGGTTGTAATGTTGCACATAATGCGATGAGTGGACAGAAAAGAATGTACCCCAGTGAAAAGACGGCCTGTGAACTCCGGGCCTGGTTCTGAAAATCCTTACGATGCCCAGCATAGAAAACAGGAAACATCAGTTAAAATGGGAAATCGCTGTGGGCTGAATTACTGTAATTCCTCATCTTAGAAACTGGCATGGCGTAGGCCCTTCGTCCACCGCCTGACGTCTCTGCTTTTCCCTGCCTTGATCATTTTGCCCTTTCTTTCCTTTAGGGTGGCGCATTACCAAGCTGAGAGGCTTTTAGGCTGCAATTGCTACCTTTAAGCATGCTTAGAAATTGTGTTTTTAAAGAGCTGTTTGTTTTTCCTCTGTCTCTAGGTTAAAAGCAGTCTCGCTCTGTCTCTGGTTCTCGTTCCCTCCTCCTGCCCCCTCTTATTTCTAAGTAGGCGAGATCCAGCAAAGAGAGACTCGTAGCCCAGCTTAATAATAAGCCAGCAATAAGTGATGTAGCCATTATGATGCTAGATGGATAAACAGAGGGACATTCTCCATAGCTGATGAGCCCAACAGGAAATTTGCCCTTCAGTCCTCTCCCATCGCCTCTACTCCTCTGGGGTCCTCTAAAGTATCGGGGAAGGTTTGCCAGCCTGTCCAAGCTACAAAATAGAGAGAATTATACCTGCTCCCTGCCTGCCTTGCTGAGTTGCTTGAGGACTTACATGGGATGATCAACAGCTCAGCAGGGAGAGACGTTGGAAGCAGTGTACCAGTAAGAGGTGGTGGTATTTCTCTTCCTGGTTGGAGATCTGAGTAAGTCATTGGGCCCTTTCCCTTTGGAAGGGAGACAGTCTTTCTGCGTGGCCTGGGCTGTGCTCTGATGGGGATTCCATTTTGGCTGCCCGGCTGCCCGTTTGCAGTCTCCACTACCAAGTGCTCAGCCTTGCCCTCCTGGCCTCCTCTCAGCCACCTGTATTTTTTCCTCCTCAGTCTGTTTGTTTTCTGCCTCGCCAAGGAGAAAGTAAGCTTGATGAAAGTAGGAGCTTTGTCTGTGTGGTCTGCAAGTGTTATCCCAGCGCCTAGAACAGTGATTGGCTCCTAGTGGGGGCATAACTATTGAAATGAATGAATGAATGAATGAATGGAGGGATGAAATACTTTCTGTCCTTAGTTTTCTTCTCTCCCATTTGCTCTCTGTTCTCCACAGTCTCACTCATGCCTATGACAACTTCTTGGTAGCCAATGGAGGTCTCCTGAATCGATGTTCCTGGCCAGTGCCAGAGCTCCAGATCCAAACAACCAGCACCGATGTGGAAAAGATAAAGAAAGCTCAGTAAAGAGTCTGGAACCAGAATATTTGCTTCTTGGCTGTTGATTGGGGCAAGTGATGTAACTTCTCTGTGGTAGGGTTTTCTCATCCTTAAAGTGCGTTTAATACCAACCATGTAGGTTTGCTAGGACAATTGAATGAATTAACATACGTAAGCAGCTTGGTTCACAGTGAGCCCTCAGCAGAGTTCACTGGACAGGGATTTCATTCTAGCTTAGTGTTCCATCTGGTAAATCAGGGTGATTGCCTTCTGCCTCTTTTTCATGGCGAAATAAAGCAACACTCTGTTGAGTCCTGAACTATTTTCTCCCAATGAAGTGCAGACTTATTCTTTGATTGTGGCTTTTTTGGACGATGGGTATCCATGCCTCCCTGCTCAGCTCCAGAAAAGTGGCCTCCCTAGACCTGCAGACATGATGGTTGAAACCGTTCATGAGCTGTGAGGCCTTTCCTTGGCCCACAGACGCCAGACGGCCATTTATTTGCCCACCCATCCGCAAGCCATAGGAGAGACACCACACCGCGCCCCTCCCCACCCACACCCTGCACAGCACAGGTTCGCTTCTCGAGCTCTGGCTCTTAGAAATTCAGCCCCTTCTTTGGCTGTGTGAATGATTTAGGCAGCAGATAGTGGGTTATGTTCCGATAAGAAAAAGACCCCCTAAATGGGTAGGTCCATGCTCATTTTGCAGTCTTGTTTGTAACTATAGTAATGTCACAATCCAGTTGAGATTTTCATCACACTGGTCAGGAAATTCATAGTGAAGGTTACTACAGCAACCTTAACTCAGCTCTGGAAAGCATATCCCTTACAATGGGCTCTTTCAGACTCTGGTCCCCGGAGCTGGGCAGTGATTCAGTCTATTCAAAACACAATGGGGCAGAACAGAATAGAAAGGAACTGCACATTGTTTTTAGGCCTCCCATTGCCATCTGTGGCATTACACATTGTGGTCCATCCTTGTACCCAACTCTAGTTTTGTTTCTGCTGTAATACACTTTTAATTTCACAACTCACATGCGTGCCAGTCGAAGTGCAGTTCATGGAAGTTTAAAATAATAATTACCCCATAGCAGTGTACAAACTCACAGTCCAGAAGTGCTACAGAAACACCTTCAAGAAAAGGTGGTACAATTTTTGATTTGGAGACAAGGGAAACACCAATTGGGTATGTTTTTAAATATTTAAACCACTTTTCAAAACTGATAAATTGGTTTTGAAGCCTTGTAAGACAACCATGGATTTTTTTTTTAAATGACAAAAATCAAGAAAAATAAAATCACCCTTGCCTTTATTCATAGCCGCTCAAAACAAACCCACCCAGCAAACAAGATTTGGCCACTGATTGGAAAGGATCGGTTCGCTTATGCTTTTTAAAACTAGAGAATGTTATGTTGGTTTTTCAAAGCCGAATTCGGTAGCCATTTAGCATGTGAACTGGAGTTAGACCAAACGAACTATGGTTTCATTACAATGGAAGTTGAAAGGAAACTTTTTCTTCTTAAAATTTCTTTTCCTTTAAAGCATTTATGGTATTTTATTCACATGGCTTGCCCTACGATCAAACAACTTTCTGTTGTATATTTAGATCTCTAGAGTTGTTTTATTTCCTTTCCCTCTTTAATGTTTCCCGCATGTTTAATTTAAATCATTTGCCTTTTATCTTTCTCAGGATCGCAAGCAATTTCTCTCTTTTTGAACCTTTGTAGCTCTTCTTACTCCACTGAATTTAAAAAAATAAATTGAAATGAGGTTTTCTCCTAAGTGCAAAGCTAACAGCTATGTCTGTACCTTAAACCCATACAAATGCTATCAAACATGTGGCAAAACCTTTTGCTTTTGATTCCAGTGAGCGTGTGGTCACTCCCAGGTATCTTGGGTGTTGGTTATTTGATCAGTAAGCTGTACTGTGCTTTTGGCCCAACTCCCAGGAGGAGAAGGAGTCATGGCCAGGGAGGATATTGGGACTGCTGGCGCTACTTTTCCTCATATTTTGGGTCTTGGGGATCAGTCAGAAAGAGACTTTTGTACACTTCGGAGCAGAGAGCAGTACAAACCCTTTCAGCATTTTTGCAACCAGAAACCATGCAAATGTTTTTGCAAATCCATTTGTGGTCTTGCTGGCAGTTTTTGAGCACAACCCTCTTTGGGAGGTGGTGATATTGACATCTATTTTCTATTCACTCTCTTGCCCAAAACGGAGCACACTGTTTTCCCCATAACTGGGTGGGCACCACGCATGCTCTTTTCTACCTAACACAGAGATCAGGTCTCAGTTTGCCTCAATTCTTCGCAGAAAGTGATTTTTGTAATTACTGCTCTGGGATCATTTGCGTGTCAGTTCTAGCCCCCTTGACTCTCATTCGTGTGCTTCCTACAGGGAAGACCGGAGTTTACTACTCACTCTTGACTTTGCAGGGCTGAGAGTGCCACGTGGTTTGACTTTGAAAGCTACGTAATAGGTTCCTCCAGTGGCTCCCTACTTGGGACTGTTTTGGCAATTGATATATATCTTGCCTATTTTGTCCAAGTAAGAATTTCTGTGACAACATTTTTTAAACATATTTGAATGTCCTTATTGTGCTAAGAGACATCTTTGCCACAAAGGGAAATCATCATCCAATCCAAAAAAGATTGAACGAGAAGCGTGCACTTAACTGAAGACCTGGGTGTGGGGCTCTGTATTTGAAAGTGGCTATTGAGGAGGACTTTGAAGGAGATTGCATCAGTGTACCCAAATGCCCCTGTGTTTACAGTGGCCAACCTGTTCCGTAGCCAAAGCAATTCATCCACCTTGCCTTGTGGGACCTACAGGCAGCTTCAGGTACTCTATTTGAAATCTCACTATCAGAGAACGTCTCCCTTGAGATATTTTCACAGAGTGGGGAATCCATTTCTTCTGTCCTCAGTGAAAGCTGCCGTAGATTTCTAAACCCACCAAACCCAAGTCCAGATCTGGACTCCATGACTTTCCAGCCAATTTTTTCATCAGTTACATGGGGATCATAGTACCTCCCTGGCCCTACAGTTCTTTAGAGACCGAGTAAAACAAAGCAGCAGACAGTGTTTGGCACTAGTAGGTGCTTAAGAAAAGCAGCGTCCATACCCTGTTCCCTAACCACGCTGGAGCGCGCTTCATTATGATGCGGGCTGCCTTTGTGATGCTGTATTATATTACAAAGTACACTGAGCAATGGGGAGCAATCACCAAAAATTTCTTGGATTTTCCATGGAGTCGTGAGCTTTAAGCTGGTGTGACTCACCCATGCCCCGTAATCACATCAGGCACGGTTAGCTTGTGTTTTGTTTTCAAGTTCAGTGACTCCAGGCGAGAAAAGTTACTATTGGAAGGAGCACCATGGAATCCTTCAGCTGGAGATCTTTTACAGTTTTCTAACTTCTGCTGGCATTTCCCCTTATCTTCTGGAGAGTACTCTTCTCCTTTACCTATTTGTTTCTGATTTTTAAGCCAATGCCTTTACTCCTGCCTCCCTCTGACCCCCATATTTGGATAGACACCAGTACCCTCATGCAGTCTGATTGCCAGAGGGTCAAGTTTCACAAATAAGAACGTTTATTATTTGAGAAATTAAAATACTTAAACGACTCGACTCATTTGATTTGAACCTTTGTAACTCTTCTTACTCCACTGAATTTAAAAAAATAAATTGAAATGAGGTTTTCTCCTAAGTGCAAAGCTAGCAGCTATGTCTGTACCTTAAACCCATACAAATGCTATCAAACATGTGGCAAAACCTTTTGCTTTCCAGAAGTTTTGTAGGTGATTAAAACCTCCTCTATGGGTTTGCTCAGAAGGGACTGGCGGTAGAGAGCCACACCGTGCCGGACCCAGAGCTGGCAGCTGCGGGTTGTGGTCCTGGTTCTTCTGTTAAGTAGCTGGCACCTGGGACGCGAAGCAGCTCTCTGGGCCTCAGATTCCTCACTTGTAAGAGCTTTGGCCTGATTGATCAGTAGGCAAGGCCCCTTCCAACTGTGAAATTTTAGGATTCAGGGTGTAAGCATAGAAGTATCCTTGCCCCTTCCTTACTCCGTTTCCTTCGTAGTTTGAACACCTTTGTCTGTTTGTTTGTTTGTTTGTTTGTTTTTGGCCTCTAAGGCCATTAGTCTGTTACTCAAGGTGGTCCTTACTGCATTTTTTCATTACCGGCTGCCTTTTCAGTAGGGAACTTTCCTCGTAAGTTCCCTATGTGTCTTTGCTGCAGCAGTGATCTTTCTTCTCCTGTGCTGTAGTAGGTTCCTATTCTCAGAGAATCCTGGGCTGAAATGTCTAGTGCGAATGTACATCACTTGAGCATCGCGAAGCTTTAGAATTTCCATGTTTCTTTATTGAATCCCGCCTCTGCTGTTATTGTCTTATTGGCCCGATGAGATGATGGTTCTCTGATTCTTTCTCGAAACACCAGGTATCCGGTCAGGGCACTATTCCCAGCTACCAGTGTTCCCAGTTCACTTACTATGATTAACAACCTTCCTTGGCACTCGCAGTGGGCCAGGCTGTGTAATATGACCTCTCCATGCATCATCTACTGATGGTAAATACTGTTATTATCCTCATTTTGCAGAAAAAGAAACTGAGGCTTAGAGATTGGCATCCTTGCAAGGCCACTTTTACCGAATGTGCTTAAAATGTTTCACTTCCTTAAGAGACTTTTTAGTCTTAGGGGATCTAAGATCTCTATTCAATTAGAATCCCTTCCCCTTGGAGAGAGAGGATCTTCTTTCTCCCTCTGCAAAACCCCTCTTGACCTTCCTAATTTCTGTATTTTTAAACATCTGTATTTTCTTGCAGTTGGAGCTTTAGTAAGGATTTAAGCTGGCCAAAGTGGCCTCTCCAAACCTGAAAGAACTGAACAGCGAGCGTCCTGAATGAGCTCACAGAGAAGGCCTACTGACCCCCCAAATTGGCTTTATTGCAAATTCATCCCCATAACTTGCTTTCTAACCTTGCGGATGGGGGTCACAGCAGGTAGGTGGTGAGAACCCCTTGAAATTTCTGTGGTCAGGGACACAAAATCAAGATTCTTGTGTCCTTGTCCCTCCCTGCTGCACAGGCAGCCATGCCCAGGACACGCTGGGCCCATGACGCCTGAGCTTTAGTGCTGGCTCTCTGCAGCCCGGGTGTGGCTTCTGATAGATCCGCTGATAACGGGCATCAGGAGGCAAAGGCCTGCTTTTAATTGAATTATCAAGTGCAAACACGATTCTTCCCCCTCCTTCTAAATTCCTTCAGTTCAGACCTGTTTTTGTTCCATTCCTGAAGTGCAAGGTGTGGGTTGTGAGAAGAAATTGCCAGGTGATGACAGTGAGTGAAAGGAAAGGACCGGGTGTTTATCGCATGATGCTGTCCTGGGTCGCAGGACCCTCGGCGACACTGATCCGCAGGGTTGGTTAGGGACTGCTCTGATGGCTTCTCCCCCTGAGATGCACTCACAGACCTTTCCCCTCTGTGATGGTAAAGCCAACTTATCGGCGATGGCTCAAGATCTCTCTGGATCTGATCGGGTCCCTTTTTATGGCCTGAAAATCTCCCAGACCAATGTCCTAAGCTACATTTCGCTCCCTACAGGAACATGGCATCTCATGCCTCAGATGAGGCCAGACCAAGCAAGCACAGGGTCCACGCATGCCCCTGCCAAGCACAGGAGGAGGCGTGGAAGGCATTTCTCATTTCTGTGCTTGGTTCAGTGCTGGCTAGTAACTGTGCTCAGGAGACGCCCTCACCCCGGATCTCGGCTTCTATCCCGGACTCAGTGTCCCCATGGCTGACCTGTGACAGGCCGCCCGGGCCCCTGAGACAGCCCCGATCACACTCCAGGCCCTTCTCCCCGCTGAGCACATCCTGAACAGCGCCAGTGGGAGATGATGCATCAGCACTTCACCTGTTGCACCCCCGCCTGAAATCCTCCTCTATGCTCTTTTGGTGTTTCCACACTGGCTTGAAAAATATATAGGTAAGAAAAGGATTCCATCAGCCTTACAAAGCTTTTTTTTAAAAATTGAGTTTTCTCATTCAGATATGCCTAAACTGTTCATTTTCCAGAAAAATTAAATAATATTTTTAAAGCTATAAAATGAGTTATCTTGTATTGTCATACCATTATTATTTTGCATAACTTAATAATGCATATTTTACAATCAATAGAGAGAGATGCAGTGAATGATAGTCATGGGAGACTGTTTTTAATGAGGTTGATATCAAATCTGCTGCACTCTGCTGATAAGTCTTTGCATATTTTTCTTTTTTCTCAGAACAGCATTTAAGTTAGGATTTCTTTTTTCCATGATACAGAACAATAGTTCATTTTATGTCACAAGGAATTGTTCAGTTGCCTCTTTTTTATTCCCATTTTAATCAATAATAGGAACAAAAGCTATTGGTTGTGGTGTTTCTGTAAACAGTCTGCCTGCCTCATTAATTTGACTTCTTAATTCATTTAAAGAAATTTACTGAACAGCTATTATTGCCTCAGGGACTATAATTTTGAAAACAAAAATTAGGACACATCATCTGAGGGTTTTGTTTTCTTGGTTTATGAATCTATTTATTAATAAAAACCTTGTCATTAGAGGTGCAAAACCTGAACCACATTTAGGTGCATGTTTTATAGATTGCCTTAATTGTGAAGAATAAAATTCCATGAAACTGACCTTGCTCAAGGTCACAGAGGTAGGGCTTGTGCTTGAATCCAAGTCTGTTGATGCTCAGCAACTGCTGGATTAGCAAATGGAATTGCATGCCCCAACTTTTGTGCTTGCAAACAGGACTGATGAGAGGGTAGTCCCTGAGGGATTGGTAAGTGCTTAATGTTGCTATCAAGCAAGCAGAGGCAGGACAGATGGACGACAGTGTGACTCTTCATCATTTGTTTGATTACACTATAAATAGAGGCAGATGTAAAGTGAACATTTTTCATATAAAGGGATTTCAACCATTTAATTTTTTTTTCCTATGGCTTGAAATGTCCTCACGCTGTGATCAAGATGAACTTGTTGTCCTGACCTGGATGACAGTAGACAGTAAGAGAAGAGCTGTCTTTAGGGCCAACATTTTCTCCCTTTGATCTCCTGGGCTGGGGGCAATAGGAAGAAACTTCCACTGAAACTTCTTTCTTCCTTGGGGCAGACTCTGGGCCCAGGGTCCCCATTGTCCCTCCTGCCACGAAGATATACCTAGTTCTGAGACGAGCCCGAGCAACTTGGAGTTCATTCACCAGCCTGGCGATTGAACATGACTGTGTGCCAGGCACCGCCCTGCATGCTGGGTACACAGTAGGGAACAGACGTGTTCCCACGGCTGATGTCATGGCACAGAGTTTTCTCTGCCTGTTCAGTGCCATGTAGCTGCCAGGCTTTGCACAAGGTACCCTACATACCACTGATGAGTGCCTGCTTCATGGAGTTGTGTAGATGAAAGAAGTTGATACATGGCACACAGTAAACTTGCAATATAGCAGTTACTATTAACTTTAGAATTATTGCTGTTTTCAGCGGTCACTTACCTTGTTACGAGAGGCAGTGAGCATAATGGTTGAGGCGAAAGGTTAGAGAGCTGGGCAGCCTGGGTTTGAAGCCCAGCCGTTGGAGCTGGACGAATTCATGTCTCTGTGCTTCAGTTTCTTGCCTGGTAAGGTTGTGAGAATTAAATAAATTATCATGTATAAAATGTTAGAGCGGTGCTGATATGTGACACGGATTAGCTGTTGTGTGAGAAGGGGAGTGTTCTCCCAAAGGGGAGAGAGTCACAGGTTTCCTAGACACCGAGAGAGAAAAGGATACAACGTGCTGACAGTAATACTTGCAGGAAGCGCTTCCCTAGAGAGAAAGAATAAATTACAGGAGCCCAAGAGAGAATTTCCTCCACTGCCTCGAGACAAACCGTCCCCCTGGGGACTGCTAAAATGTCCCACATGTGACTGGGAGGGTTTGCTGAGAAGAGAGGACTGCAGGAGGGGCCTTGGGACTCCTGACGGAGGGAGGACACAGGGGATTCGGGGCCTTGGGACTCCTGACAGAGGGAGGACACGGGGGACTCGGAACATGAATGCAGGGCATTTTCTGCTTCTGAAAACAAAACCTGGGCTCTCACCCACTATCTCATGGGGAATCTGGTCTTGCCATGTGAGATTTTCCACAACAGAGGAAAATATGTTACGGAAATACAATAGAAGTCATTTAAAGGCCACAAGGCACGACTTGAAATTGGTGGGAACAGGCCTAAGAGAGAAGGGCAGCGGGTCCCCAAGTGCGGGACAGGGCACCATGGTCACCATGGCAGATGGTAGGACCAGGATGTGCAACCTCATGTTGTGAATTTTAAATTATATGTCTTCCTTATTATTTTAACAAATCTCAAAGAAATAAAGCTAATGCCAAACTAGTGATTTTAGGAGATGATTGTTTTAGGATTTAGCCAAATTAAAAAGGATAGTTTATCATAGAAAAATTTGAAGCATAGGACTGGTAGGGTTTGTTCTGTAGATAAGAAAAGTTATGAAAGTAGTTGATATAAGTAAATTATAAAAATTATAAAAGTGGTTGAAGGTGGCTAAGGTTTAGGAAACAAGGAGTGTAGTGTGTATCACGGCAGGGGTAAAGGGATGTGCACCTTCCCACTTCAGGTGGTCTTAACACTGAAGGAACTTTTAGGTTGAAAGAGATGCACGTCTGAATGTGCCTTTACAAATCGCAGAGGAAATCACCTTGCTTTGCAAACTTGTGGCCGGGTGATGGGTAGCTGTTACGGGCAGCTTGTCAGCCAGGACTCTCCCCTTCATTCTGCTTGGGACGGGGCGGGGGGCACCAGCTACAAACATTTTCACGGCAAACCCTCTGGGACTGGGTGATCATCAACCTCACTGGTTAAAACCACTGCACAGCTCCTGAAGTGACATTAGTTTGTGATACAATGCTTTCAAGAGAAATCTTTACACCACTTTATGTCTTCGGTAATATTAAACATCAACAATATTTGTAAAGTGCGTGGAACAATGTCTGTCCCCATCCTAAGTGTCACGTGCCATCATTTATCAAGCCTAAGATGCTTCTGGTTGTAAGAGACGCATCATTATTTTTCTGCCTAAAAAAACAAACAAACAAAAAACACTGCCAGTTAAGCCGTGACACAGCACTGATTATAAGGCACTTTCTAATTTCAGAATGTTAGAATAAGAAGAAAATGCATCTTAGTATTGACGGAATGTGCCAGCTGTTCATTTATAACATCTTAAATTTGATCTTTCCATTGACATAGAAAATGTTCCTTTTGGGAGCAACACCCCAGGCAGAGAAAGTAAAAGAAAGCCCCCCCCCCACCCTCGGGGCTCATTGTTATTTAAAAAGAGTTTACTAAAGCTACAAGCTGGGGTAAGCAACAAGGATTCCAGGCCTGTGCTGACATGGAATAACAAATAATAGGGCAAAAATTTCACTTTACTGAGGACTTTCATATCCCTTATCTTATTTGACATAATTTTTTCCATGAAAATAGCCATATATGTGTGTACACATTTTATAAACATGTGCTGAGTAGAAAAATAAAACCATGTAGAAAGTACACTTAGAGATAAATAAACTGTATTTCCATAGAGATATCTTTTTATATAAATGGCATCATATACGAAGGTCTACCTGGAAAAAGTCCAGCCATTGTTAATGTAACTAACATGGTTTTCGCTGCATCCATGTAACCTGGCAGCCAAGAAGAGTGGACTGGAATGCGCGTGCGTGAACGATGATACTGTACTAGTCAGTGGGGGCAGCAGATGTTGCCGGGTGAGCACGTGTACTGTGTGGCTGTTCCATTCAAAATGACTGAGCGAGTAGAGCAATGAATCTGCATCAGATTTTGCATTAAGCTTGAACATTTCTCTGCGGAAACTATTCAGATGATTCAGAAGGCTTTTGGGGACGATATAATGAGTGCAGTGCAAATAAAAGTGTAGCACAAGTGCTTCAAAGGTGGTCGAGAATCTTTTGAAAGTGACCCATGTTCTGGAAGGCCTGCAACAAGCAGGACACCTGAGACTGTTGAACGTGTATGGGCTGCAATCAACAAAGATCAGCGACTGACAGTGTGAGAACTAGAAGTTCATCTGGGGATTCCAAAAACTACTGTGTCCGAGATTTTGATGAAGGATCTTGGCATAAAACATGATTGGCAGCAGCTTCATCACGACAATGCGTCCACTTATGCATCACGCCTCGTGCAGAGTTTTTTGGCGAGACATCGAATCACCCAGGTGACTCAGCCCCCCTATAGCCCAGATTTAGTGCCCAGCAACTTTTGGCTTTTCCCAAAACTAAAATCACCTTTGAAAGGGAAGAGATTTCAGACTGTTGATGAGATTTGGGAAAATACGACAGGGCAGCTGATGGCGATTGGGAGAACTGTGTGAGATCCCAAGGCGCCTACTTCGAAAGGGGACTGAGGCATCATTGTCCTCTGTACCGTGTTTCTTATATCTTGTATCTTCTTCCATAAATGTCTCTTATTTTTCATATTACACATCTAGATACTTTGGACAGACCCTATATGCAGTTAAAACAAAATTTGGGCACCTTACCATCTCATGTTATTTGTTTGTTTGTTTGTTTGTTTATTTACAAACCTTTATTCTCTTCCCCACTCAATTAGTCAAACCAGTGTTGCCAGCTTGGTGTGTACCATCCACACTCTGTCATCTAGTCATGTCTTCATATAAAACCAACTGTAGCCTGGAGGGACTGGGGGGTTTGGTGTGATTGTCCATCTTAGTTGATCTTTAGAGGGGCTTCTGGGCGCAGTGCGATGTTAGGAACCTCTTCCTGAGCAGGTTGCTGAGAGGCCCAGACAGGCAGAGTGATTTGTGGGAGACCCTGTGGTTAAGAAGCCCAGGATATCCATTGGTTAGGTTGACCTCTAAGAGTTTACCGTGGCTTTTCTGAGATCAACTTGGTCACAGATACAGCCATGTACCTGAGACGCTCCTTGTTTATGCCTCGTGTTCCAGCTTTATTATTAACAACACTTTCTTCTGCACAAAAAGTGTCCCAGTTTGGACAATACATTATGTTTGCTTGAGTCGCTTCCAAGAGGGTTGAAATCTGGCCAGCCGTGGCTAAGAGATGGGCCCCTGGCCCTTGTGGCCCTTGAGCCAGCATCTGTACGTGGCCTTAACAATGACACTGGAGGTGAGATGGGGTGTAGCAGAAAGAGCACAGAAATTCTGATGACAAGTCTCAGTTCTGGCCCTTTGTTCCAGGGATTAACTGAAACATATGTGGAAGTGTCACGCAGTTTTTGAATTTTTGTTTGTGTCACATATGAGCACATCTTCTACATTCATTGGGCCTTCCCCACCCCCACCTAACCCCCACTTTGTGCGCCAGTCTTACAAAGTACTTTCCCGTCCCCAGCCCCTCCAAGCAGAGGCAACTTGGTACATTATAATCCCAGACCCTAACTTTACACATTTGTAAAACAGTAATAGAGGGATTGTAATATTCATGTCTTGCAGGTGATATGTGAATTAAGTGAGATCATGTAAGACATTGGCACATATTTATGGGTTTAATAAGCATTAGTTCCAATTACCCCAAGGGTTGAGGGGAATGGGGATGCTCGTTGGCTACTAACTACCCCCACTCTTCAGAAACACTCTTTCTTTGCTCTCTGTTCACTATAATTCAGTGTACACACACACACACACACACACACACACACACACACACTTGCTTCATACATCCTCACAACACCATAATAGTGAGGGAAGGGGATGTAAATTCCACAGTGTTGAAATAACACTGCAAGCCCAATGTTGGTTTGCTGTGCTTGGCACATAGGAGACAAATAAACATTTATAGTTGACCCACCCCTGTCATCTGCAATGAAAGTAAGTGTTTCATTCCAGTCAAATAGCAGAACTGCAAAGGTAGAATCCCCAGACTGTCAATTAAAACATTAAAGTCTAAGAGATAGTTCTGTGCCTTTCCTGTTATGACTCACTGGGACAAAAACACAAGCTTAGTTCGATGGCAGACCGGAGTGTTACCCATGGTCCATTTTTGCAGTACAAATATGGTTTATCTGCTTCTGAGGGTGGTACACTTATAACATGGGGGCATCTTACCCCCAGGTTTTCTGGAAATCAGATTTGCTGTCCTGTTTTGTTCGTGGTCCAGCTAATCATCACAGACACACTATCTTCTCATCCAGACAGCATATCCCAATCCACCTTTCAAACCTTGAACCTTCACAGAACCCCGGCTTACAGTGACAGCCCCAGCTTTGGGATAACACAGTCACCACCAACATCACCCCCCACCCCAACAAATGCTTAACAGTATTGGCATTGTTTTCAATGTTTCCATTTATTTTTAAATTTTACTAAGACATGCATATGGTTTTTTAAAAAATGTAAAATGGGCAGACAAGTTTAGAATGGAGAGTAAAAGTCCCCCTTCTCCCAAAACCCCTTTTCCCCAGTGAATCTTTGTATGTTTTTCAAGAAAACAGTTATAACGTGTCTTCTAAAAAATGTAGACAAATGCCATCATTCTTTACTTAATCCACATATTGATTGCTATCTTCATGAAACTGTGTGGCCTTGAAGATCTTTTCATGTTAACACAAGCAGATTCCTTCACGGAGAGCATGTGCTATATTCTAATCAGTCCACGAACCCTGTGCCCACTTTTCCCCTTTACATACTTTGCCACAGTGAGTGGCCTTGTGCATATATCTTGGTGTACCTAGAAGTAAACTCCTAAAAATGCAATTGCTGGGTCAAAGAAAGGTGGAAATATCATTTTTACTTAGTCAACCATATACCTATTGGTCTGTGGGACTAAAATTTTGCCACCTGTTTCCACGTTGCTATCTGCAAATACTGTGCAGCCTCCTCTTCCTGGAAGATGCTAAGAATACGGGCGATTGCCTGTTCCCAGGCCCTGCCCAACACTGGGCCCATTGTATTTACACAGCACATTTGATGGCCTCCCTTTCTGGGCATTTGAAGACTGTAGTTACCCAGTATGTGGACTCCTCTTCTCTCTTGGATGATCCAAAGAGGGGGAAATGCTCACTGAGACACTAGAGAGAGTGTCTACAGTGAAGGTCAGCTTTTCGGAGGGAACAGTCCTTGCCTTTGTGCTGACTCACCTTCGTTCTTCCTAGTCCCTACCCCGGTAAACACACACCAGTGAGTAACACTCCGCCTTTCAGATCAGCCAGAGAATCCGTTCTTCCTCTGTGTGAGGGACTCCTGTGCCTTGGGGCCACCTCCTAAGTGGGAGGAACAAGCCAGGCTGTTATGTGGATGTGGGCGTACCCCACTTTATAGAACTTGTGTGTGAATCCATGGCTTTTTAATGAGCTGAATCGTCCTTAGAAACTAAATGCGGACCCGAGATAGGCGGCACTCAAGCCTCTCTAATGGGGAACATCTCCCTTGTAATTTGTCATAATTGTCAGGGGGCTGTGTCAGTTTTCATCATCATTATAATTATTATTATTTATTACTTGCATTATCATTTCTCAGCTGGCACATCAGTTACACTCCTTCTTTTGTGCAGCGATGCCCCTCTCATCCACGACTGTTGGGAAGTGAAATACCTTCTTTAAAAAGTTACCATGTTTAGTGGGGAAACAAAAAGGAGTTTCCCAACCAAAAGGAAGCCCACAGAAGGGAAGGAAGCTGGCGCTTGCTGAGACGACAGCCTGGTAAACTAGGCCTTTGCCATCTAAGGAGAGTGACGCTCCTCACGTTTGGGGAAGTCCCTGTCACTGCCCGTCCTCCTCCCAACAGGCATGGCGGCCAGTTCTGCCCCCACCTTGCCCCTCAGGAGTGTGAGGACGAAGGGACGGGATCGAGGTTATTTGTCCCAGAAAGGTAATCCATGTTCTCACACTTCTAGGACAGTAGTTTGTGGTCCGGAGGCAACTTTCAGCCTCTGCGTCCGGGGATATTGCCTAGGGCTGTACGGTGATAACTGTTTCCCACCCTGCTGCCCACGTACTCCCAGACTCTGCGGCTGCGGCTGCGTTCCAAAGAAGGCCTCTGGAAAGGTCGTGCTGTGATCAAATTTTGTCGTCCCTGAGAGCAAAACAGAAAGGAGCTTTTCTGTTGCACCCTGGGCAATTTTTAAGCTCCCCCGGGCTGGGACGAGAGCCTACGCTTCCACGTTTCGTTCCCTGATGAAGTTGTCACCCTCTAGTAGAACTTCCTATCCCAGCGTTCATTTAACTGTGGGCAGGTTCTGACTTTGTCCTTGACAATCTGAGCAGGTCATCTGTCCCCAAAAGGTTCTCTGTGCTCCTACCCTCCCTCCCTTAAACGTATCTGAACTGTGGGGGTTTCTTTGTGGGAGGCGGAGGGAGGTGAAAGGCATGGAAAGAGGCAGTCAATGAGGACAGAGCGCTTGTAATTGGAACACCTTGGGCAGTTTTTTTCGTGAGTAAAATGGAGACAATAATAAATAGTACGGGGAGGGGTTGCGAAGGTTGAGTGAGTTTTCTAGTTGCCTGGGAGGAGGGACAGAGGTGAAGGGAGGGAGTGGGGGGGGGGGAGAGAAAATGAGAGAGAGATTGAGATTTGTGACCAAGTGGACATAGGTAATGTGTCAAATAAAAAATAACTCCAGTGTTTTCATCTTTGATGCTAAGAGAAGGTGAGTCGTTAACAAAGAATATATTAATTTTTGACGATGTTTTGGAACCCGTCTATCATTCTGTTGCCATCTTATTATACTTAACAGGTGGAGATATTCAATAAGTTGCAAGGGAGAAAGCATGGAGAAACCATGCTGCTGGGATGAGTTCGTAACCCTAGAGACTTCAGTTCACGCCTTGCCTTTGCTGCTTGGCTAGTTGGGAAGTCTGTTTCCTTCTGTTGTAGCATGGGAGTGTTAACCCCTCTTCTTAGGTGGTGGTTTGGAATAGTAAAGGGGGCAGCCACCACAAATCAGATGGCTCGTTGTCTTGCTTATAGTGACTCTTAAGTCACAATGTTGGTTCCTTATCACCTTGTAGATGGAGGTCTGGAGACACAGGGGCGGGACCCTGCAGTGTCAAGGGACATTTGGGGTCACGAGGCTCATGAACTCCACAAGGAGCCCCGTTTACTGGGGCTAACTGCCGTTAGAAGGAGGAGGGCATCGCTTTGAAGTGGGGCAGACAGTATGTATTCCTCTCCAGTGACAGAGAGGAAAGGCCAGGTCGCCTTGAGAAGGTGGGTTTTATGGATCAACCGCACGCACCCTGATGCGGAGCCGCTACGCTTCCCGCCCTTTGCAGAAGTTAAACAACAGCTTATTAATAGTCCGTCTGGATTCGTCAACCGTGCTTCCCTTATCCAAAGAGAAAGTAACATTTTTTTGCCCCTTTTAAGTAGGTGGGTATTTATCAGGGTTAAAAACAAATGTACAAACATACCTACTGGTCAGTTACTCCGGGACCTTAGTTTTCTGTGCAGAGCAATGTTTCTGGGCTCCCAGAAGGAATAAACACGGAGGAAAGGAGGGGAGGCGTCGCCAGGAATCTTTATCTGGTTGGAGGAAAACCGTGGAGACCCAGTGAGTCACCCTGTGGCCAGGGCTTTTTCTCCTGCTTTGCCACAAGAGGAAGAAGGAGTGGTGAGGTCTGAGGTAATTTTGTAGAACTGATGCTACGTGTTGTTCTGAGGAAACCAAATATATCGTATAAACAGCTTCCTTTTGCGAGGCAGCATGGGTGGCAAGCCTTCCAGAACCCCCTCCTGGAGCTTGAGCCATGGCACTGGTATGCTTTTCCAAGGGTGGCCCCTTCCTGGCTGGTTTTCGTAAATTGCTTTTCCAAGAGCCTCTTAGAATTTGCTTTTACCAAAGGACCCATGTCTCCAGAAGAGAAAACAGTTTTAAAAAGTGGAATTTAAAATGGCTTCCGTCTCGTTTTCTTCCACCTCCCCCTTCTCTCAAAGAGCCTCCTTTCCCCACTTTTTGCCGTTCTCCTTTTGACATCTGATCAGGCAGTCTTTCTAGATACCCTTATTCAGAATTGTTCTCTCCTTTATCCAAACTCCCCCAAAAAGCGGACTCCCGAGACGGGGGCCAAAGCTGAGCCTTGACTGTGTGTCATGTCCAATAGGATGGGTGCCTGAAGGGCTTGAAGGGGGAGGGAGTGTCCTCTAATATCTAGTCATGTGTTATTTGCCATTATTTCATATGTATTAGCTCTTTTTGCCCCAGTGAGTATACATTATAAAGACTATTCTTCCTCCTCTACTCTTCTGGAAAATTAAAAGTATTTTAGATCCACATCAAATGACACTGTCTCCAGGAAGTTATTTGTTTCTCCCAGGATAAAGGAGTCTCCCCTGCTGCCAGAACCCCCATTTTGCATGTGTTTACATTTGACTGTTGCTGATGCACAAGTCACATCTGTCGATATCTAGGTGTCCTTCAATGGATGATGAACTTTCCAAGTGCAGCCACTATGGTGCTCCTGTCCTCCCCCGACCCCAGGACTTGGCACATAGGTGAACCTACAGGGGATTCCACCGAAGAACTGCCAAGTTAAAGGAACCCCTGCAGGCCACAGGATGTCCAGAAGCCACTCCTACTGTTAAGTTGTAACTTTGATAAGCAGACAAGGGCCACAGCTTCCTCTGTCCAAGGAGGCCATGGGACCAGATGAGGTCCTCCTGCCCTTAGCATGTTCTGTGATCATGTTTAGGCTCCTGTCCCTTTCCTCGTAAATATAGCAGTGGTCTGTCCTCAAAATATCACTTATCTTTTGAATGTAACAGGCCAATGTTACATTGACAAATGATAAGTTGACAAAGGAAAAATGATTTGTAATGTGACCTAGACATCGTGTGATACATATTCTTTCCACTTCTGAGCTCTGTCAGATAATTTGCAAAAACAAGTCTAGAAAGTTTCTATTTCACTGCTCGTTTTCATTGATAAGTATTATAAAATCGTGAGGTTGACAGAGTTATTGGAACCCATCGATCATTTATTGTGCTATACTCCAGACCCTGTTCAGCGTTTTATACGTGTCATTTTATTTAATCCTTACAGCAACTTATAAAGTGGGGCTTATTTCTCCTAATTTTCAAATGAGAAAAGAGAAGCCACAGTGGCACAGTGAGCTTAGATAACTTTTCCCTGCTTCACTTCATCTACAGGTAGCAAAGCTAAAACTTGAATTCGAATCTGTCGATAGCAAAATCTTCATTCACTCTCCTCTGCTGCATTTGATATGAGGAATATTTGGGAAATTAGTGGCTTTTTTTTTTAACTCCAAGAGAAAATATACTGTCCTAATAATTGTGCATTTTCCATTTGCAGGGAAGCAAAGGTGCCTACCGGTACCACTGGCAGAGCCACAATGTCAAGCACAGTGGCGTGGACGACATGGTCCTTCTCTCCAAGATCACAGAGAATGCCATCGTGGAGAATCTAAAGAAGAGATACATGGATGACTACATTTTTGTATCCTTTATTGCTTCCTTTGAACATTTCTTAATGAGATGACAATGTCCACAGTGAAACGTGGCTTTATTCCTGGTGTAAGAAGACCCATCAGAACGCTTTGTGCTCGCGTCATTTCACCCTTTCAGAATGTGGTTGTGTACCCTTTTGTCCCCTGCTTCAGGCTATGGGAAGGGCAAAGATGATGCTAAATCATTTTCCTGGCATTTCCCATAGTCAAGATGCAGCCAGTATCCATCTATTTTAATCCGTGGCACTGTACCTTTGACGTCCTCTAGCCACGCACCTGGCACCTACAGCCTCTGCTGGTCCTAGAGAAAGCCCTGATCCGCAGAGAGTTCCGTAGCTAGCGCTGCCTAATTGCAAAGCAATTAACATCAGGTTTAAAAGGTTTAAGAAAAGATTGCCTCATGCAAACAGTGTGCAGTTTTGTCAGTTTTTCTGCATTCTTACGTTTACTAAAGGAAACATGAGAAGTGAAAATCGCCTATTGAAAATACCTGACATTCTGGCGTTGTCCTTTTATCTTTCAAGTTTAGCCAGATGCCCTTTTTTATAGGGCTTTTAAAAATTCAGAATGGAAATTTGATTCAAATGCATGTTGACATCATTATAAAAAGAAACCTGTGATAGTTAAGTTCCGACAGGATTCAGGAGTTTTGTTTGGTGCAACTAGGTAAAGATTTTTTAGTCGAATTATTGAGGAACTGGTTATAGACATACGAAGGTTTGTGTGACATTTGTGTAGTAGTCCCAGCAAGTTTAACTTTGAT
This sequence comes from Mormoops blainvillei, assembly GCA_004026545.1. NCBI lineage: Eukaryota > Metazoa > Chordata > Mammalia > Chiroptera > Mormoopidae > Mormoops > Mormoops blainvillei. The sequence goes on along the minus strand of PVJD01000360.1, from coordinate 415,957 downwards.
GCTCTTGGTGACTTCTGAAGGCTCGGTGTTATGGAGGACCGTCACAGGCGGAGACTTTGCAACCCTCGTAATGTACATTTCAGAGTTTAACCCCCAAGCACGAGGAGAATAGTTTTCATATCGGTAGCTGCTGTTTATTATTTGCATCGCTCATTTGGCTATTCGTTAAAAGCACTCGTACCTCTGTAACAGCACTTTTTCAGGGACTCTGCCTATGTTATCGTGAGGAGCTTTCAACCCACCAGGTGTTTATTGGAATACATGATTCCAAGGCACTTGGACAGTTCTAACCGACACTGTGGTGTTTCTTATTTACCATAGATGTTTTACCAAATATCTGGGTAGTGAAACCCCTAAACCCCTGCTTTTGAGTGTTAACAACTATATGTCGATTTGTTTGCTATGTTGATCAGGGGTGTCAGCCTACTGCTTGCAGACAAAATCCTGCTCACAGCCCATTTTGTAACAAAACTTTTACTGGAACACAGCCGTGCTCAGTTGTTTTATTTTTGTCTGTGGCTGTGCTTATGCTACAAAGGCAGTGTTGAGTGGTTGCAACAGACCACACGACCCACAAAGCCTAAAATAATTACTTTTCTGGCTCTTTTCAAAAAAACCGTTGCTAACTCCTAGATACCTGAGCAGAACTTCCTTTAACCTAATTGTGAATGCAGTTGTATTCAGCTGTAGGATTTAATTTTATGTGGTGAAAAAATTAAAATATGCTCACTTTGTCTGGGCTCATCATCATCAAAACATTTAAATTCCTGTGAGGTGTGAGACCTGTGGCATATGGAAGCTGGCAGATGATGGAAGAAAAAGTTGGGTGCGGGCAGTGGGCCTGGGCTACCTGATTTTGAACCTTACTCTGCGTGGGCCTGGTGACCTTAGGACATTTTGTGATCTGTAAAGTGCAGGTGACAATAAAAGCTCTCACCCGAGGCTGTGTGGGGTTAAAGGAAGTAATGAATGCAGTAAGTACACAATAAGCCTCAGCTATTGTGGTCATACACTAAGGCAAGTGTGTAAGTTCCTCTCCTCTTTCTATATTTCTAAATTATATTTCAAAAATTCAATTGTAAAGATGCTTATTGAAAATTCAAGTGCATTTTATGCTGGAAACTTTTAAATGGAGGGTTGGCTTATTGACAGTCCCATAAAAGGCCAGCTTCCCCGAATGTAGTTGAACAAATTGTTTATTGGAGTGTTCTTAGAATGCAGGCTCAGCTTATTACATTATTTACATAGAAACATGGGTTTTGATAAGCTGGGTAAGAGAAGAAAAGTGTGATGTCAACAGTTAGCAGCAGCCAGCCCAGACATCCTCATTTCTCCCAGCAAAGATCACTGGCCCTCAAAACACCGGAGATTCCTTGAGGACAAGTACTGTGTCCCATTTGTCTTCTTTTAAAAGACAAAGTGTAAAAAAGCCCTTTAAAGCAGTACAGTTTCATTTAAGATGATCTGTAAAAATGGAGTCAGGCACAAAGGAGGACGCTAAAATCACCTAGAATTCCACTGTATGCGAGTACAGTTAGTTTCCCTATAACTTCTTCTCGTATATTTTTCAATTTATCCACACACAGACATGCATATATATGTACTTTCTTGTTAATTTTAACAAAAATGAGATTCTCTTGCATCATGTATTTTAGTTTCCTGTATAATTCTTGGCATGGTGCATTGTATTACATGTTCATTGAAATTCGTTGACTATCAAAACCTGCTTTTTATATTCAGACAGAATTTTTAAATGACTCACGAAGAGGGGGCTGATTACGAGCCTCTGAATTAATGCCTTGGAATCGATGACTGACTAATCGTGTATTCTACCAAGGAAATGAGTTAGTTGACCACTAATGACTTCGTGTTTTAGAAATCTCTGCCCACTCAATAAATGAGAAACTCAGCATTCAATGTGCTTTCCGTCAATAGCACAGAGCAGCTTTCAGCTCTGAAGAAGCTTGATGGGTCTGTTTTATGTTTATGAAATAATACCAAGGGTGGAGCTGCAAATCTTTTCCTCTGATAAGTGACAAAAGCCTCCCCCCCTTTTTAATCAGTTTAATGCATTATTTTAAATGAGTGGGGTTTCCCCCCTCTTTCTCCAAAGCTTTAATAGTAAGGCATGGTGAGATTCGATTTCACATTAAATTATAAAATTACTCATTTCACCTCTTCTACATCTGATACCAGTACAATGTCTTATACTGAAGGTCAGCATTTGAAACAATCAATTGTTAATGCATTCGAGCAGAATGCACGTTTCTTTGTTCGACATTAGAAGAACATCTACTTAGAAAATGCGAACGTGGTTTACCAATAAAAAGCCGTATTTTTTCAGCTATTTATCCTAAGACAAAGAAGGTTTAATTTACCATCCACTTTTCCTGAATGTTGCCACGCTCCTTACAATTAATTGTACTTGAAAATATATGAGTAAAACAGTGCAGTATTTGCTCTTATGTCTGGCGAGACATCATTTATAGGCACTTGGCTGACAAAAGAGTTCTCGTGTAAAAGCACTCTACGCTCATTTGGTCCTGCCCTCTCCAAACTTGTTTTTACTCAAAGACCACACTCAAGAGCATTTGGCAACTTCAGCCCTCATATTAGGGGTTGAGACTTTTGTGCCAGACCAACTGGAGCTGAAAGCAGTGCAGTTGTTCCCCATGAGGTTTGGCCCTTGGCAGTCAGTTTGTTGGAGGGGCTGTAGTGAGATGAAGTTTGGTCTGGTGGCTACAGCCAGGGGCTTCAAGTTCCAGCTTGACCATTCTCCACATGTCTTCAGGCAAGTCCCATCAGCTTCCCGCCCCACCTCAGTGATAAAAAACGGGGAAGTCGATAAGATCAGTGTGGGTGGTTTGGGGGAATTTGTTAGTTATTGAAATTTTTTTTAAGTTAAATTTTTATCTTTGTCTAATAAGACCATTAAAGACAAACTTGCAAGCCCTGGCCGGAAAGCTCAGTTGGTTAGAGCATCGACACAACACACCATGGTTGCGGGTTCGATTCCTGGTAAGGGCACGTACAGGAATCAACCAATGAATAATTACATAAGTAAGTGGAACAACAAATCAATGTTTCTCATAAATCAATAAGAAAAAAAAATTTTAAGAAAATAAGCTGCACTACCACACATTTCTTAAAAGAAAGACTATTTTAACACCCCCAAAGTAGAGAGGAAATAATCTAAGAATAAAGGACAGTCTGTTTTATTGAATAGATGGAACATTATGAAAAATTCTGGATGTTGTTCCTCTTTTTGTCGTTCTTGCTGCAGGTCAATGAAAACTCAAAGTTTTACAACAAGCAGTTGGGAACCAAGATGTATTGGGTCCCTTCTGTCTGGCAAATTCTGTTACATAAGATATAGATAGATAGATAGATAGATAGATAGATAGATAGATAGATATAAAATTTTTTTTCTGGGCTTTTCTGTTTTGTTTTGTATCATAGCCTTGGAGTTCCATCCATTTTCAAAATTAACCTTGGGCCACACCTTCATAACCAAAGATTACGTGGGTAGAGACAATGATGGGAAGAGCTCTTTCCAAAGGCACACCTGAATTATATAGTAGGGAGTAGGAGTGAGTTTTTGAATTCCGGAGATGTGACCCAACCCAGTAGGAGGCCTGTGCTCCCAGGAAGGTAACCGATGTCTCTGCAGTCCCAGTCAGGTGGAAAAATAGGTAGGCAGTTAGATAAACAATTTGGGCCAAACTCTCACCTGAAATAACTAAAATATATTTGTTTCCTTTAAATCTAAATTAAACCCTCTTGTCCCAGTTCTTCCATTTCAAACTAAACTTTGTCTTTCTCGAATCCCCCGTAATAATACAGCCCTCGAGAGCCCACTGGGAAATTTAGGGAACAACTCCGCCTTCCCCTCTTTCCGCTGCGGTCCTCGGTCCAGGGTTGGCCTGGGGTAGTCTGAGAGAAGTTTTTCTCTGAGTGTCTCCTTCCCGGGCCCTTACCAGAATTGATATAGACTACTGATTGAAAGTCAAGACTTTATAAACTATCTCTCTTACATAGCAGATTATTAACAGTGAAAAAACGTTGGCTCCTGTAGGAGCTCGTATGCAACCCGATCCATACTCATTTGGCAACCAAGGGCCTGGTGGGTAGGGAGGGACCGCTGAGGAGGCGGTTCCTTTGGCCTTTGGCTTTTGTCCACAGAAGCCGGCGCCCTTCCTTCTCCGTATGCAGTGCTGGTTTGTCTGGGACGGGTGGCAGTCACAGCACTCCCTTTGCAGCTGAGGGAAGGCGCCCCCTCGTCCATGGAGACATATTGCCCACGTTTGTTTTTACCTAGAGATAAATGTAGACAGACATCCTCTTGTTCTGAAATGAGGATAGTCATAGCAGGGCCCTATTTCTTGAAAACTGGGTTTACCATAAGAATTACTGTGTTTGTTTAGCATGAGAATCAGAATGAGGGCCAAATCTTATTTATTCAGTTTTGATTCGGTCCCTATCATGTGGTGAGGATACTGAAAAAAAAATCAACTAAGGGAGGTAGAGTTTTGAGCACTCAAAGAATCGCAGAATCTAATTTGCAGGAGACTGCAGAGCTCCCTAATCGAACACCCCTCAGTCCTGCATGACGTCCTTGTGCTGCCAATTTAGGGCTGCCCGCAAAATACAGCACTCCTGGTTAAATTTGAACTTCGGGTAAATAACAAATAAATATGTAGTACAAATATTGCTTGGGGCATACTTATTTAGGATATACATGCATAAATTATTTATTGTTTACCTGAACTTCAAATTTGACTGGGCATTTTTTATTTTATTTGCTACATCTGGCAACTCTACCAATAACAACAACCATAGAAACATTACCTGCTAATCTCAGAAAGACAATACAGCTTGTTGATTAAGAGTGTGGACTCTAACCCTGGCTAGGTTGCTCCGTTGGTTGGAGCGTTGTGCTGTACACCAAAAAGTTTATAGGCTCGATTCCCAGTCAGGGTACATACCTAGGTTTCGGGTTCAGTCCCCAGTTGGGATGCCTACTGGAGGCAATCGATTGATCTCTCTCTCTCTCTCTCTCTCTCTCATCAATAAACATATCCTCAGGTGAGGTTTAAAAATAAAGAGTGTGGACTCTAGAGCCAGACTACCTAGGTTTGAATCATAGCTCTGCCACTTACTAGTTTGTGACTTTTAACAAGTTTTAAAATTTGTCTATGCCTCAGTTTCTTCACAGTAAAATAGGATTAAAATAGTAACAGGATTGTGATTAGGAGCTTAGATTGCTACCACGTAGACGCATATGTGTTTGATCAGTGTTATTATCAACATTTAGTCTGCAGCATTATAGACATTTAATAATAAATTGTTCTAAATTTTGTCCCCCCAAAAGTAGGCCATTAATCTATTGGTGGCCTCATCTAACTTTGGCACTTGGAATTACATTTGCTCCTGGCCCTTCTCCCGTGACTGGCAATTTTCAGTTATGATTCACTGTCTCATTTGCACTTCCCCCTAGTGCCAGGGACTGCCCCCGTACTAACACCGGGTATGTCTGGGTATGCGCTTAAAACTACTCCATCTTCTCTACTACCATTTTAGGTTCAACCCTTTCAACTCTGAGATCGTTTTGTTCAGTGAAAAAGGAAGCAATACAAACCGAATCATTCTACATTCTCGCCTTCGTGTATAAATATTAATTTTTAAATATTGTACGATTTGTCCAACACCTGACTCATTTGTGTTTAGTGATAATAGCAAAGCTGCATCTCAGAGATGCTAACATGGGACAAAACATGCATCTTGAAGTATATGGATTAAGGGAATTTCATCTACTACATGCCAGGACTGTGCTAAGCATTTTATACTGTTTATTTCATTGAATTCTCATAAAACGCTGTCAGGTAGGCCCTGTTTTACGCCACCACCCGTTAGCCGCAGCTTACGTATATGACTTAGCCGGGGTCAGAGAAGAGCCGGGCCTGGGGACAAGGCCGTCTGACCGGACCCACTGCATCGCTCTGTTTGACACCTGGGTCCTAACGTGTAAAAGTGTAGAAGTGTCTCCTTGGGGGAGGAAATCTCATAGCTTTACATCTTTAACTGAAAGTTTTCTAAACATTTTGAAATTATGGATTAAAAGAAACAATTTTGAGTATGTGTGTTGTTAATTTTTTTTTTTTTAATCATCATTTATTTCCCTCGCTCCAAGAGAACAGGGAGTTTTTTCCACTCTATCTATTTTATTCACTGCTCTATCCGCAGCATCTAGAACAGTCCCTGGCATGTTGTAGACACCCAATTCAAACTAGCTGATTGTTGAATGAATATATGGAAATATTCATTATGTTATAATAACACTTGATTTATTTAGGAATGTTAAAATGTCATTTAAACAGTTAAGACTCACTGTGAACACATTCTCTTCTGAGAAGCCTTCCTGGGTTCCCCGTGCAGAAATAACACCGTCTCTACGCCTGATCCGTATGGGTTTGTAATTTTCTGCTCTAAATAATGTAGATACAACTCAGTTCCCTAAGTTTCTAAAAAGTAGGACTGTTAAATTCATCTGGTATCCCTCTATCTGTTAAATGAGTAAATGAATGCATTATTAGTGTACCTAAGAGATAAGAAAGTTCCAAGGAATAAATAATATCATTTAAGAAAAGGAATAACTGCTCTTTACTCCTCGGTCATTTCTGTTCCCTTTTTTCCCGCCCCCCCAGCTGCACATGTCACCAGTCTTAAAGAATGTACTTCAATTCATTTAAAACAATAATTTCTTTTTGTATCACCTTGGTAATTAAGTCCATTACTCTTCCTGGAGGGGAACAACATCTGAGCTCATTGGTAATTGCCTTTGTCTTTATTTGTAATCTTTTAGAAAACAAGTACATGAGCTTTTTGTTGGACAGTCATGAATTTTTTATAACATCTGGTTACTTAATTTAAAGTAATGTGTAGCAATGAAGATTAGCAATGGACCTTAACTGGATATAAATTCAGACATATATCGGATCTGTATTAATCTCTGTCAACCCTTTCAAGCAGATGCCATATTTTGGGGATAAGGAAATTGAAATGTACCAAGGAGCGGTAAGTTACATGCCCCACAAGTTACTGTAGTGGTTTTGGCTTCTTTGGTGCCTGAGTAGTTTTTCTTGATGTTAGCTATACATTTGCATTTCCTCATTATGAATTGTTATTGGGGAAGCTTAAGTAGGTGTGTTTGATTTTTAATGATGTGCTGCTCTTTACGAGTACAGCTCCGAAAAGCGTAGGACTATTTAACATTGGACCATTATATACAAAACTAGTTAAAAAGGATGTAAGACCTACAACCTAGGGGATCTTCATCCACACATGCCCCAAAATTCTAAGGACTAGAACATCAGTAATGGGTGAGAAATACACTGGGCAATGGAAGCCATTCCGTCTGATCAGAACCTTCCTTAAGCTGTACCAATGACCGGAACATGAAAAAGAAATTTTTTGTTATTTCATCTATTAATGTGGCTCTGGTCCCTCTGCAGACCCAGCTCCATAGCCATTTCAGTTGTGTGATAAAAACAGAAACTGTAATCCTAATTAATGTTTCATTACGGGGTTCATCACTTCCCCAGGCCTCCCTGTCTCCACATCTTTTTCCCTTCGCTCTTTTCTTTGCAGCAGAAGCACAAGAGCATTCATTAATCCTGACCCCTGGAAAACAAACAAAAGAGAGCCCACACAAATTCATCAGTTGAAGTGGAAGGCAATTTACCCAGAGCAAGAGCCCACCCCATTGTTGCCAGATGAATGGTGCTGGTCGCTAGAGCCGAAGGAGGCTGCCACGCGAAAGACCTTTGATAATGCTGCCTTTATGGGAGCCCAGCACAAGGGGAACACTGTCAGCAGAGCCCGGGCCCTGCCCTGGCCCTGATTAGCGGGCCCCGGGGCAGCAGGGGCGGAGCTGGCTTGGCATCCTCAATGACGGCCGGCCGAGGCGGGGTGGATGCAAGTACTGTGTATTCGTGCGGTTTCTTTCCAGTTCTACAAAAGCGTCGTTACATGAATCCGTTTTAGACCACTCATCTTCTGAAGCGTTTTCTTTAAAGAAATGCCCTAGAATTTTTAAACTATATATTTATTTTTAACTCCTAATGGTAACAGTGCCAGGTGCTATGTTACACTGGCGACAATAATAAAGCAGCCCTGGGTGCTTGCTGTGTATTACTCTCTGTCCCCATTTCACAGATGAGGAGACTGAGGCTCAGAGAGATAAAGCGCTCAAATCTACTGAGTGGTGGAGCTGAAGTCAGGTGCCAGTGAATTTCAGGGGCTTCAGGGGAGGGAACAATCGGGTAAAGGAAATACCTATCCTATAATTCTCATGTAGCTGAGAGGGTCTGTGAGACCATAGATTGGAAATCAACTTAAAAAAACAATCAAAGGTCAAGCATAACGAATTAATCAGCTTTAAAGCCTTATTGGGTAGTGACTTGCCCACACCTTTCCCTTCATGCTCACAGCTTTCTCTCTGCCCCATTTCTGTCTGTATTCCATCCTCTTTTCTATCTTGTAATCTATTTCCCTGTCTTCAAGGAGGTATTAAAAATAATCCTGCATAAGCAATCTAGGCTTGAATGCCATTTTAAAACTGTATAACTATATCCTGAGGCCCATGCCTGTGTCCCCTCTGCCTGTAAGATGAAGGCAGAGACATACTCTTGTTTCTGTTGGAGTTACTTCACCTACAAAGCACCGGAATAGCCTCCGACCCTCACTGGGCATTCCGCTTGTGAGCCTCCTGCTCACAACCCGAGGGCAAGTGTGGACACCGGGTACACCAATTCTTAACATGTGTGGAGGCATCCAAGCGCCCTCTTTCACCCCGTCGCCTCTCAGTCCTGATCTGCCAGAGATCGCAGTGAACGGCAATTTCTGGGCCAGGCCCCTTTTTCTATAGTACGAATAAGTCGTAGTAGAGTAAGGCCCAACCTTACTCTACTTGGATTAGTAGATGATGCTGTACCTTCGCATAATACTCTACCTTTTCAAATTACTTTCCCGTTCATCATCCCGGTTACTCTGACATTTGTAGCACGGGTATTTTTATTTTTTCACTCCAGATCTGGTTTTGTTTTCACTTTTTTTTTTTAATGTTGGATAGCCTTACATTTGAGGAGCGTCCATTCTCCAGCTTTACACCACATGAAGTATTTTTCTTTTTAGTATTCTCCTTTTGAGGGAGTGGTGGAGATAGCTGCCAAGAAATTGGGGAAGTCAGGTCTGAAGTTGTCCCGATACAGCGAGTTTGTTGGTGGATTGATATTTATTCATAGCTAAGATCACCCATGACACTTAAACCCAGGAGAATATCTCCGTGTGGTAGGATTCTCTTTCCCTACTGAGATGAAACAAACTGATCAAAGCAGTTTATCACTTTAAAGAACCGCACCTCTTATCCTCTTATGGAAAATTTTTAGTTTTTCTCATGCATTGTCATGTCCAACTTGCCTCTTATAAAAAAAAATTGTGTAGGAATTTAGAATTCTAACACAGTCAGACCCAGGTTTTTAGTAGGCCTGTTGCCCAAGAGTCTTTAGAAACGTTTAGCAATGGAATGCCGTCTGCAGAGGCGTGTTCGGGTGGAAGGGTGCGTGTTGGAGTATCTGAAGACATGGGTCACGTCGAAGGCTGAATCACATGAACACCAACCCAAGAGCCCTTCCAAATTCCATCTTTATTTTGCTAGGTATAATTCCTCATGACCTCGATGAGTTTATGAATTCTTGTATTATGTAACCTACAAGATATAATTATAGGCATTGGAAATATACAGTGGTATAGGCCAAGGCCAAGAAAAGAAATTTAATGTGTTGCTTTATCTGAACATGGTTTTTGTTTTTTGTTTTGCTTCTCTAGGCACAGTATGAAAACCCACCACACATCTATGCCCTTGCGGATAATATGTACAGAAACATGATCATTGACAGAGAGAACCAGTGTGTCATCATCAGGTAGGGGAAGAGCCTTATTAGGTAGAGAGGATGTGAGATCATGCTGTAGCTAGAGATTCTACTGAGAAGCAGTGCTTTTGCAATCACTACTGGTACATCTGAGTCACAATCTTGCTATCTGCTTTGTCTTGGTTCATGTCCTAATTCCAAATCATAAAAACTTTTGAGCTTCCATGGGGTTGCTGTTCATACTCTGTCGCCTAAGGCATTAAGGTTTTAGGGCACAGTATGCTGGCCAGGTCTTCTATGGATCATCGCTGGGGCCCTGAACTAAAAATTGTGTAACACCTCCCCTCCCATGTGATCATACTGTGGTTTTATTCTAATCTGAAGATCCTTTATGTCCTAAGTTTCGCTATTCTGTCAGCTAGAGACCTTTTCTCAAGGTACCTCTTTTTTCTTTCCCTGATAATTTTGTTCAAGTTTGAACTTTCTGGAGTACTTTGTCATTTGCTTTTAATTTTCTGTGGGCCTTAGTGGTAAATGCCAGTGTTAGATACCTGTAGCTACATTTCAGAATCCTTTTAACCTGACCCAGCTCTGAGTCCTTGCTGGGTTTAAGTGCTTTTATAATTTTGTTTACTATTATAAACATTTCAAACAAAGACAATGTAAGCATCCATATTTGCATCACTTAGAACTTGACAGTTGTTAACATTTTGTCATATTTGCATTCATCTTTTTTAGTTCTTTAATTTTTTATCTGAAGCACTTTGTTTTATTATGCAAAATGTTTTATTACGGATGTTTATAGACATATACAAAATTAAAAAGTGTTAGGATAAGCCCCTGTATGCCTACCATCCAACTTACACATTCATTAATATATGGCCAATCCTGTTTTACCTAATTCACCCACCTTGCTTCCACTTGGTCATTTAAAGCAAATCCTAGGTAGCAAATCATTTCATTTGTCAATAATTTATTATGGACTTCTAAAAGACCATTTATATCACACCTAAAAAAATGAATAATTTTTAACACCATCTTATATTATCAGTATTCCATGGTATTTTGTAAATCGTGTGTGTGATTTTTTCCTTTTTTTCCTTTTTTTAATAGACTTTATTAAAGTGACATTGGTTAGTAAAATTATATAGGTTTCGGGTGTACAATTCTATAATATATCATATAGTAAATTTTTTTTATACTTGGTTTGTTTTTATTTGGGTTCCAAACAAGACTTAACACATTGTCCTTGGTTGCTATATCTGTTAAGTCTCCTCTTTTTGTTTTCTTGGCACTTACTTGTTAAAGAAAAAGGTCTTTTGTCCTACAAAATTTTCTGCAGTCTGGGATTAGCTGATTGTATACCATGACGTTATACGATAAATCATGACTTAGATTTAAAAGCTTGACTTAAAAGGGGCAGATTCAATGCTTCGGCAAAAAATGCTTCATCAGTGATGTTTTGAACTTAAGCCTTTTATTGGTGAATAATGCCTGTTGGTGTATCTGTGTGGTGTTCAGATTGCCAGCGGGTCCAACCATTATAAATTATAATTTTACAGTCATTCTTTAATTAATGGTTGAAAACTAGTTATTTTCTAATTCTATTATTTCTTCTGTGTTTGTTAGATGGAATTCCTTTATTTGGTTAACTTAAAATACTATCTGTGAGAGAGAATGAGATAAAAAGTTTGGTTCATTGTCTTGACCCGTTTTCAAAGCAATGAGTCGATGCTAGCAACCTCCCAAGGTAATATGTTTTTATTTTCAGTGTCATACCAAACCAGTGGATTTTAAATATGTTATCTGTTTCACCACATTACAGTTTTTCTTTGAGGTTCAAAAGGTCCTAACTTTGACCAGCGAGATCCCTTTTTGTATTGGCTCCCATACCCCTTTGATATGACCCCGATAGTCGTTGATAGTTTTCTTGTTTAAGATGTCCCAGACTGCTCTTGTACATTTTCTGCCAAGCCCTGGAATCAGCCATTTCACCAAAAAGCTCCAGCTCATTTGAATGGGAAATGACATTGAAAGACCGCCAACCTAGTCACTTAAGTACTCACTGCCATGTGTTGTCAATGCTACTAGTTCTTTTCAGAAGACAAAGGAATGTAAATTTTTAAAGAAAAAAATGGAACACAAGTTCATACCAATAATTTTCAGTTCATTTTAAGATTATAGGATTTTTACTTCTTTGATTTTTATATTTGTATCTCACTTCTCTTAATGCTGAAAATTTTGGTTCCTAATGACATTATCACAGGCACTTGGTTTAGACTGTGTGTATAAATGTATATATAAATATAAGAGTAGAAATAATTATGTATCTATATACTTATAAGTAAATATATAAACATATATATAATGGGATAAAGCAAGTAAGTAATTTTGATAATGATTTAAAAAGAACAATACCAGTGTTATTACTAGCAACACTGAATTAACTCTAAAATTTCTTTGTTGTTCTTTTTGTCCTTAGGATATACAGTCAAAATATTGGGTTCTCTGTGTCATTAATATTCCAACTTGTCCTACAAATAGGTTTATTTATTTCATTTTGGATTTTAGGGATTTAACATTTTGACATTGAATTCTGTTTTATAATTGTTATGAAATATTTACATGGTTCCAAATTCAAAACTATAAAACAAAGAATACCGAAATATTTCAGTGTAAGTACAGACTTCACGATATTTTACCTCTAAATATTTCCATTCACATCTCTGGAAAATAACCTTTTTTTCCTTAGCCCCAGGATGGCTATCACAACTAAATGATTACTAAAAATTTGATATCATCTACTATGAGCAATCCACATTCAAATTTCTCTAATTGTTGCAAGCACGTCCCTTCCTGCTGGCTTATGTAAATCAAGGAAGAGTGGTTTCCTCCCACAGTCCCCCTTGCACCTCCATGGCTTTATTTTTTTAATGACACTGACATGGTGGAGACGCCAACCCAATTTTCCTGGAGACACGTTTTCGATATAGCTAACTGCTTCCCCGCAATCTCATTACATCAATTCCTTCAGCAGGATTTTCTGTAAATTGGAAGTCAGATCTAAATACTATATAAATGCAAGTAAAGCCCGTTTGGAAGAAATGCTTGGGTGATGATGAGTTGGGTTGCTTAACAGGAAATGCTTCTGTTTGACCCCAGGTGAGGTCACTGACCATTCGAGAGGTGGGAGGAGGGAACATTTTCTTCACTGGAATCGAATGAGAGTACAGGATGAATTTTCTGATTCAGTCCCTGGCCTTTTCTCCTTCCTTCGGAGCCTCTAGTGAGACGAGAAAGAAGGGAATGGTCTCCTTGCATGAGCTGTACAGTCTGGAAGCTGCCTCTGTCTTGCCCAGTTCACACCCCTCCCACTCTCAGGGCCCCCTGAATCTGTCCCTGTAGGATACACATACACCGAAGCAGGACCCTTCAGTCACTACCCCGAGTTAGGCCACACATCACAAGTTAAGGGCACAGCCCTCCTCAAGACCGTCCTCGTTTCCGACGCCAGAGGTCCCCAGGCCACCCTCAATTCTGACCAGCTACCTACAAATTCAGGCGTTCCCACCACCTTCTCAGTTTCAATCATTCACTGGAATGACTCACAGAATTCATGAAAGCACTATATTCATGACTACCATTTTATTATAACCAAGGGATACCAATCAGAAACAAAAAAAAGTAGAGACGTACAGCGCAAGGCCTGAGAGGGGTCCAAATGCAGCTTCTGGTTATCTTCTCCCCACGAAGTCACGAGAGGTGTTATTTCCTTCCAGCTATGGCGGTAGTGTTGCCAACCAGGGAAGTTCACTTGGGCCTTTGGTGTCTAGAGTTTTAATTTGGACCCAATCACTGCGCGGCTGGCCTTTAGTCTCCAGTTCCTCCAGGGGGTCGGAAATTATATGGTGCTTTCTAAAGCTTCCATCGTAACTCATATTGTTAGACTAGCTCAAAGCCCTGAGGCAAACGGAGAGACCCCTTTCGGGCAGGGCATTCCAGGGCTCCAGAGGTTACCGCCGAGTAGCTCAGGGCAAAAGCCCGACCTTTCTTCCTTTCTGTTAATTCTTTATTACCCAAGAGCTGTGGTTGTCTGCTTTGAGAAAATAGATTTGCTGCCTCTAGCAGGCCATGGTTCGTTCTAGCAGCTTTGTGATCCCGGCAGCAAACCTAACACTTGTCTGGGCCTTGGTTTCTTCATTTGTGAGTCAACTGATTGACCGGATGACCTCTGAGGTCTTTCCCGGCTTCGGAGATCTTTCTTCCAAATAATGCCAGAAGGAAAGGGAAGGCAGAGAAATGCTGTTGTGGGTAGAGAGGCCCAAGTTGGCGGCCAGTGACACTGGGAGAGCTGGGTGCTCCTTCAGCTCGGGGCTGAGTCAAATGCGGACGGCCTGCATGCTTTTGTGAACAGAAACAAAACCCATTCTCCTGGGGCTGGAAGAGAATCGTGCTCCTTGTGCTACGGGCTTTTGCCATAGCTGGAAAGACTAAGAAGTTTTCGTATTGCTTAATTAGAAAATTAAAAATAAATGACCTAATCTCTCTAGTGTTTTTCTCAGACCTTCACTTCTCAATTTCCCTGGTGTGACCTTGTCTGTAGGATGGAATGCATGCCCTTTAGATGGACAGAGAGAGGCAATATTTTCAGTTTCCTCCTAATCTTACTTTTTTTTTAAAGAGGTGGCTATGCTGACTGGATGGACTGGCAACGGACTGTTTCTGGACTAGAAATCAGTGTAACAAACTGAATTTAAAAAGAAAGAGATCAGGGAAGAAGATGGGCAGTGTTCTCAAGCACAGGTCTCCTCCAAAGGCTTGCTCTTGAGTTTTGCATGTCCACAGACTTGTTTGGTCAAAATAGCTAGAGTCGAACAGGTGCGGGTAGACTGACTCTGGCCTACAGCTCACAAGTGAGTGTGAATTAGATGCCAACTCATGAGTCTGTAAGGATTATTCTGCCTGTGGACAGCTTGGCTGATTGTTTCCCTGGAACACAGCCCAGGGGAGCCAGCTTACCATAGAGGGTTGAATTCAGAACAGAGGGACGGTCATACTAGCTGTCGTCACCAGATCGTGGCCCCCACCTCCATCGGGGTATTGTTCTGTTCTTCAGTGTAGTCTATTCGCTGGGGGAAAATGAATCATTCCTGATCTTTATTTTCCGGTTCTGACTCCATGTAGGTCATCCCCTTTTATTAACCTACCCTTCCTCCTGCCTAATCTGTTAGGTTAGGGTCTAGTCAGCACTAAACACCCAGGGTTTGCCTTAGATGTTTCCCAAGTTTATCCCAGCAGTCCACTGACAGGCAGGTCAGGGAGAGTGGCTGCGGTAGATGCTAATTTCACCCACCATGCCTTGTGTTCACTAATTAACTTGCCAGCAGTAAATGTGTCCAATTCCCGCATTGCCTTATTAGCTCAGTGGCTGGACAGATATCTGGGCTCTATGTCTAGACATTCTGTTTTAGGTGATTTATGGTGAGCCCAGAGCATTAATATCTTTTTTCAAGCTCCCTAATTTATGCTAATCGAGAACCAAGCATAAGGCTCCTGAAATCCTAATATCCCAGCCACCTCTTGTCTTTAGCGCCATTAGCTAGTCTGGGGAAGTTACACTTCCTGAGGGCCTTCCGTCTGCTTTCCACACAGGTCGTCTTCTTTCATCCCAGTGTGCGTACCAGCATTGTGAAACCCTTATCAACTGAGGAAACCAGTAGGTTTATAGACATACCTGCTTTTCATCCCACAGTATGTTCCTTACAAAACCATGCAGTTATAAATGTTATCCCATCCAGACAATGAGGTTTAAAAGAATTCTCACATCCTCAAACTAGTAAATGGTAGAACCTCTATTTAAACTTAGCCCTGTCCGACTTCAAAATCTCATGCATTTTCTTAACATCCTACTGGTAAATGACACTGAAAGATCTTACATCTCAGTGGAGGTCGCATATACTATGAGACAAGATCACAACAGTCAGTGAGCTTAGTTATCTTGGACCATATTCCCAGGATAAAAGACTGCCCCCAAAACACAGGTGATTCCTTAAACCTACTCCTTTATATGTTGTTGAGCCAGGATTCTCTGTGCAACCCAGGAGGCTGATAATTGTGTTTGTCATCAATTGGAGGACAGACAGACTTAGTGAAAGAACACGATCTTATTAATACATTAATCTTGATTTCTTACCAAGAAATAAAGATGCAATTATACACTAAATGACCATACCTGGGCCATTTCTTTATCTTGCTTGTTGTCTGTGGACATGTATGAAAGAATCATGGATGCGTTTTGATCCATGTATTCAGTGCATTCTGTCAGTGAAAAAGCCCTTAATCAACTGAGGAAGCCAATAGGTTTACAGACATACCTGTTTTTTATCCCCCGGTATGTTCGTTACAAGCCGTGTAGTTATAACCATGCGCATTTATGAAGGGGATTGTAGTGTGGTATATGATATAATAGAATTCTAATAAACATTAAATAAGCTTTCAGTAAATAGGAATTTTGTTTATCTTTTCAAAATTTAGAAAATCTCTTGATGATATAAATGGTTAATATTTGCTTAAGAAGCTAGGAGTTTAGATATGTTCTTTTGCTAAATTTATGAGGAAACATGTTTAAATTACTTGAGTTCTTTTCAGACTAGAACTTGAAATCATTCTCCATCAAATGGTCATTACAGTATCTTATAATGTGAAAATATCAGAAAACTCCAATTGTGACAATTTTGAGAGTCTATAATCCCAGAGTAGGCCTTTCCCCTAACCTGAGGGTTCACAAACTATGGCTTATTGCATGTTTTTCTCAATAAAACTTTATTGGAACAAAGCTACACCCATCTGTTTCCATGTTACCCTTGGCTGTCCTACAACTGCACAGTTGAGTTGTAATGACAGACCACATCTAGTCATTTTTACAGGAAAAGTTTGCCAACTCCTGCCTTGAACACCAGTTATCACTGTGATAGCCCCGTTTATGTGACATACCAACATCTCAAATTTAACAAGTTCAGAATGGTTCTTTTTATGTTACCCCAAAATTTATTCTGCCACCAACTCTCTCTTCCAAACTCAGTTACCAGGTGAATGCTCCTTAACTATTATGTCATTTAGTCTGTGTCCCACTTCTGCTAAAGTACCTCCATTGCCCAGTAGAGTCCAAAGTCCCCAGCTCAGGACACACCCAACTTTATGTTTTTCTACTCTGACCAAATTGTCCTCCTCTTACCTCAAATGAGTCCTGTACTTGCCCAGGCAGATCACCCCATCTGGAGAGATGGGGAACCTTTCTTATCTACCTCAACACAATGATCTCCATCCTTTGAATTTCAGTAGCACCTCATGTACTCCTCATTTTCGGCACCTTCTTAATATTACTATTTTTTTAATTTGCATGTATGCATTTTAAGTAGTTTTTCAATCTTCGATGACGGGAAACTAGTGCACGCTTTTGGTTTCTCGGGAACACACAATAGAGGTTTAATGATAATTCCGAAGCTGGAATACTGGAAGTGAGCCTTGAGTGCTACTGCATTTACAAAAAGTGGAGGTCAGTTCAGAGTGAAACAGCCAACAAAGGTGTCATGCAGGTATTGGGGCTTGATTTGGCTCGTCCCTTTAAAATGTGTGGGAAGGAGAAAGCACGAATGACTCGACAGCCTCTGGAACCTACACTGTGTGATGGGGGGAAAGAGGAGGATGTCAGTGAAGTTGTTAAAAAAGACTTCCACTGACAAATGGTCCTTTTCAATTACTCAAAGGCCCAAGCTAGATTTCTACTTCTGTTTCTATATAATAGCCATATAAGCTTTGTGCAGTAGTGCAGGGTAGGTTGATTTAGGGAGATAAGATTGTTCAGGTGACAGGCACCTCCTGAAATGATAGGCTGAGTGATCCTGAGATAAATCTGCAGGCCTTGCAGATCTCTGAGCAGGGCCATGACACCACAAAAAAGTTCATTCACAAAGATAAGCCTACTGGGAGAAAACAAACGGGGTCTTGAGAGAATACAGATACCTAGTGAGGTAATGGAGAGCATGACCTGATTTTGAAAGGCAAAGAGGTAACCGATGTGTGACGCTCAATAAGCATATGAAGAAATAAGTGAATAGGAAGTGAATGTGGACTGCAGGCAGTGGCAAGAGAAAAATGCCACAGCTATAGCTGCATTAGGATCACTGACAATGACGAACACCTGAAGACACAGGTAGACACACACTGAGCTCAGTCAATGAGCAACCAGTATCTGCTTAGCTCGTCACTTTTTTTTTTTTTTTTTTTTTTGCTCCCAAATCCAGAATTTGGATTTGTGTTTTAGAATGACATATCTTATATTGTTGGATCTGTCAGAGACACCCGTGCAAATGTATTTAATAAAATAATCTGGTGTGGTAAAGGGAAAGGAGAAACAGCAAGTTTTCCTCAAATTCTCTACCATCTGTACCTCCAGATAAGACCTTAGCCGTGTGGCCGGGGGCATTTCTGAAGCCCTTGTCAACAGACCTCTATGGAGACTTACAAGGCCTTGGAGAACATTTATGTGGTAGTTTTATTGCTCCACCAAAAATGTATTTCTGTCACTTTTGGCCTGCATCAGCTCCCACTGTCCTAGCCTGTTTCAAAAAAATGTCAATAGGAAAGCATTGCATTTAGTGCAGTTTCTATTTTTTTTTTTTTGCTTGCAACGTTCTGCAGCAGGTTTTTCTGCAGAGTAGGGCATTCTGTCTTCAATGTGTCCGGCACCAGTATGCAAAGCCTTGTAGATTGTACCCTGAATATGTGCTGAATAAATATTTTTTAAAGAATAAAGACATGAAAGATATTTTGAATGTACATTAAAAGAATTTAGTGACTCATAGAATATGAGAATTTTGGTAGCGAAAAGAAGATAATTTTACTATTGGATCTAAGATTTCTCACCTATCTGCTTCAAAAGACATTCTTGATTTGAAGTCCTTAATATTTATGGTAGTAAAGATTAAGAATTAGAGGGTTTTAAAAATCAGAGCAACTCTAATATTTGGCTATGTCTTGCCTCTAGGTAGGTACCAACCAATGTCTCATGGATTCTCAGGTTGTCTTCCTGTCTTTGTTGTATTTCAGGAACCTTATATTATTAGCATTGGAACTCTTTTCTGTTCTGTTGGTCCACCCAATTTCTTGTTATCCCAGGAGCATTGATTGGCCTATGAGGTTCCCTGTCCCTCTGGCCTGGCTTTGGGAGACCCTGTTTGTTTACACCCCTGACTGTTGAGTCTGTGTGAGGACTGCGCCCGCACTGGGGGTTTGAGGGCAGGGCCTCAATCTACCTTTTCCCCCAAGCTCGCTGCAACTATTACCTTGTAGTCTGTGTGGTTGCTGAAATTCCTTCATCACCAGTCAGAGTGTTATTCAAGAGGGCTGACTCTTTGCTAATTAATATGTTATCTATAATCTTAATAGTTCACCTTTTTGGGGTAGTTCCTTTGTGTCTTGGCATCTTTTACGTACTGGTATGTCATTTACAACCTGGCAAACTAGGTATTACTACCCTCCTTTTTGCAGACCAAGAGACTGAGACTCAGAGAGATATGAAACATTACGAAATCTCACATTTGAAATGTGGCAAAGCCACGCTCCGAGCTAGGCTGCCTGGTCCACTATTATGTTCTGTCCACTTCTCTGCTCCTTTGAGTCAGCGGGTGTCAGGTTATCTGGTTGTTAATCGGTTACCACCCACAGTCACGATGTGTAGTGGAAAGATCTCTGGGGTTGAGTCACAGGGTGGATTCTTTATTCTGTTCTGTCTCTAATGTGTGTGACCTCCGTAAGCCTCGGCCACTTCATCTGCAAAATGGTGATTAATACCTTAGAGGAATATAAGGAAAACTGAGTAAGGAAATATACATAAATTTTTTTAAAAATTGTTCAGGAGTGATATAAAATATCTGCTGGAATTTCAGAGTTAATGAGTAGCTGAGCGGGGGCTCCCACCTGGCCTCCCTGCTACATAGTGAGTTCCTCTGATGGCATCGGGCTGGGCAAAAGTGGGCACTGCCATGGGACCATTATCTATAGATAAAAGTTCGCCTGCTTGACAATACTAATTGATTGGGAAGAATTAACAGCTCTTAGTCTTCTTCACACTTTCCTCATTGTGTTAAAGACTGAATTTTTATCATTTACTCAGTAGTTTTGGCATGATTCTTTCATTTTGCATTTTATACACTTAACATGTTCTTTGGGATTTATTTTTCAGTTGTGTTTACAAGGTTTCAGCAGATCACCACCCCCTCCTCTTCAGGCAACAGAGATGGCCCACCTCAGACTTTGTTCTTTCCCAGACCCAGTAGGGCCGTCGGGAGGGGAGTGTGGGAATTGAGTCTTCTTCAGAGAAGCCTGTCTAGACCTTCTTTGTGATGCTCATTCTCGATCACATCTTGTCTTGTGATCACAGTGGTGCAGGCAGGCTGTTGTTAGTTTTAACTGTGTGTGAGATAATTAACAACTGTTTTGGGCAGAAGCCTTACTTAAAGGGATGTGTATCAGTAAGGATTCAGGAGTGGTTATAAGTTTGATTATACTACAGAGTGTGCTACTCATAGAGTTACTTTGGGAAATATTGCAGATTTTAATTAACTAACTCACATGCAGATTTTAAATACGCACCCTCATCTGAAGCAGTGTAGCTCCTGAGTCAGACTGTCTCAAGTCCTTTCCTAGCAATCCCCCTCACTAGCTACATGTCCCTGGGCAAGCTGATTAGCATTTATCATCAAAGAATGGGGATAAGAATAGCACCTACCTCCCAGGGTTATTATTCACATTAAATGAGTTTTATATATATATATATAAAACTCTCTCTCTCTCTCTCTCTCTCTCTATATATATATATATATATATATAGAGAGAGAGAGAGAGAGAGAGAGAGAGAACCCTCACAACAGTTCCTGATGTGCATTAAACACTCGATTGATACAGGCTACAGTGATTACATCCAGAATATTTTAGTTTGCTCTTTTTCTCGAGGTATAATTGACATCTTATATAAATTTCAGGTATACAAGATGATTTGATAAATGTATATATTGTGAAATCCTCACCACAAAAGTCTAGTTAACATCCATCACCATACCTAGTTATAAATTTTTTTTCTTGTGATGAGAACTTTTAAGATCTCTTAGCAGCTTCCTAATAGGTAATACAGTATTATCAACTGTAGTCACATTGCTATATATTACATCTCTGTGACTTTTTTATTTTGTAACTGGAAATTTGTACTTTTCAACCTTGTTTACCCATTTCACCCACTCCTGGCTCCTCTCCTGTGGCAACCACCAACGTGATGGTCGACCACCAGTCTCCTTTGGAGTTGACATTGTTTCTCAATTTTCTAGACTGCTTTTCAGTTACTAATATGGCCACCTTTTATAACTCTAGAATTTGAAAAGATCATTTTATTAAAACTATCCTTGTTTTTTTAATCTTTGGATTAAACCTTTTGAAATAAGAGTCAAGTTCAGTTCTAGAATGTCCCTACATCAGAAGCATAAGGTCGAAGAGCATAAGTCCTAGTGGGAATTTTCAGAATTTCATTGTCTTGTCGATCTCCCACCACATTGACACAGCTGGCCCCCAAGTCCCTGAGCTTCATGATACCACCTCTGTCCTCCTGCTTCTCCTTGTGCCACTCTCACCTTTCCATCACATTCCCCTTGAGGAACTTCTTCTTCAGCATGCTCCTGAAATGTCAGCGGTCCCCATTTCATTTAACTTGCTTTGAGCTGGCTTAGACATTAAGGAAACTTATCTCACCTAAGAAAACCTACAGAGATTGTGAAGACCCCATAGCTGGTTGACTCAGTGGTCCACTGATGCCATCAAAGACCAAGGTTCTTTTTCACTTCCCTGCTTCACAGTCCACACATCCTAAGATTGGTGCCCCGTGGTGGTTCTAGGTGGCTGCCAGTGGCAATCAGAAAGGAATGTTCTTCCTTACTGCCTAGAGAGGAAAGAAGCCTCTCCTGTTCGTCCTCCCCTTCAGTCTAATTGGGCAACTTTGTTAATACGTACTCCAGACAATTGCTGGGGGGATCCCATGAAGACAGTCTTCTCTAAGAATGGGTCCAGCTTCCCTGTGCACCTTGTGTGCCAGGACAGATGCCAGAACCAAATCAGGATATTACCAGGAAAGAGGAAGTGGGGAATATACTCGAGTGGGGACAAACGGTGGCCAGTACAATCTCCAACGTCCCAGCTGAGTCTGTTCTTAGTCATACTTTTCCTTGGTAATCTCACCCACTGTCACCACTTCAGCTCTGTTTTACAAGCAGATCACTGACATCACTGTCTTTATCTTGAACCTTTCCCTGTCCTTGGGATTCATATCTTCAACTGTCTGCTGACCTTCTTCATCAGCCACTGATCAAGACAGCTTCAAAGAAGTTTTATATACACAGATACGTGTGTATATATATACACATATACGTGTGTGTGTATATATATATATTTCACAAGTACACAATTGAACAAAGATTTGGGTGTGCTATAGAATTTGTTTGATGCCTTTACATTCTTTTAACTTGGGTTTTAGTCCAGGGGAAGAAACAGTATTTTCCCATACCAGAAGGCCAGTATAATTGTGTTTGTATATACTGTAAGCTTCAAGTAATTATCTAACATTCCATTATGGTACCATATTCTGGACAAATTACCGGCCTCTGATCAATAAAACTTCTTTTTAAGTGTCTGTAAATTGAAACCAAGAAATGAAAATTCCGATCAGTGTTCAACCAGAACTAATTATTTTAAATCTTCTGAAAAATATCACAATTACTGAGAACATAGATGTCCTATTATTGGATCTGGCATACTTATTTTAATATATGAAATGAGTTACTTTCCATTATTTATTCTTTTCTTTTGCTTCCAACAAAAGAGACAATATATTTTATGTCTGATCACATTATTAGCCAAAGACACAGCGGAGAATCACAATACTTTTATTTCATAATTCTGTATAGAATTTGTTATTTTCCCCTTCGCCCTTTCACTTGTGTGTGCACACACAGTTTGCTGTAAGGAATTCTAAAATGAAAATATGTTTACTTATCATGGGATAGGAAGTTGAGTAGTAATCTAAAAAAACTGATCCTTGTTCATTATTGTTGTGATATGTAATCCTACTCTTTCTGAAAATGTTGTTTTTAAAAATCTGAAGTACTATATGTGGGTAATCGCCTGTCTCAAAAATGTAAGCATTAAGAGAAATCACATCAAAAGAAACAAGAGTCATCCAGATATCAACCCCCCAACAAGTCAAGTATTTTTTCCTTGTTCCATTTCCATTCTTGTCCATGCATTATTTTATTACACTACCGATATAATTTTCTGTTTATCTGACCACTTTAGTTGTGTTGTCTTTATCTTGTTATGTAGTTTTCTAATTGTTTAAGTGCCTGCCTAATATTATATTGGGTGGTTTTACCACTGTACTCTGGGACTTTCCAGTATTCTTGAATGTTCACGTTATTTACAAAATTGAAAACATGAAGTTTCATTGTTGACAAAGCCAGTGCTAAAAATGAGTAAAAGCGTGTTTTGACCCTGGGTCTAGCATATAAATCATCTGATTATATGGACTGTTTAAACAGATAATTTCCTCATGGAGCTGAAATATATACATACTGTATTTGTGCGTGTGAGTAAGTATGTTCTTTGTAAATTGTATGACACATCATCCCAGACTCACTGGTTTTCTACTTGCCCCATATCCACCTTCTGAAATTTTAGCTTGTTTTCCTACTTGTCCCCATATCTTCCTTATGAAACTTCATGTGGCCCATGCAGAAGCCAGGCGCTGAGTTCTAGGACAGTGAATGAGCTACTTAGATGGATTCAGACTTTTGAGGCATTCTTCCCCATCATCTCTCTAATTGGTTCAAGAAAGTTGAACAAAGTTCTGAGTTTTGCTATTAAAAACACGTGTGTATATATATATATACACATATACGTACATATACGTATGGCTACTTTAATTATATATTTGTTTTGTTTTGAAATATTAAGTGTTTCCAAAATATATTTCAGTGTCCTTTTGGGGTAAGGGTTACCTGGTTAGATTGTACCCGAGGCAAAAGTTTTCTCTTAAGTAACTAAGTAATTGATAATAATCCATTAAGCTGGGCGTTCATGAAAAAAGAAATTGCTCGACACCCTGAAATTCTTGATCACCAATTGCAAACAACAATATTGTCTGAATTTTTCATTCTTAATTTCAGCACTTTACATGGTATGGACTCCTTTCATTCTATCATATAATACAAAGGCTACCAATAGGGAGATGAGATATCTGACTGACTGACACATGTTTTGCACTGAGTGTTTTGAATTGAGGTCACCAGCAATTCAAGGGAATTTTGAAGGAAGAACGGGTATTTTGACAAGCAGGCTATACTAACAAAAGGGTTTCCCTATGCAATAAGGCCACAAAACGGAAGGTAGTCTTTGTTATTCAGGATATGATTAATATTGCATCATCATTTAATTTTAGAACTTCAGTTTTGAAGTTGCTTGCATCACTTTAAGGCACATGGATTGAAACCTGAGAGTGCCTACTTTTTCTTTTTTTTAATTATAGAAGTAATTTATGTGTTATAATATATTTGGTAAACAATGAGCCGAAAGAAGTCTCCGATGATATCTTTTCCTTTATCAAAACCTCTGCTGATATTTTGTGTTAGTTCTATTCTTTTTTTCTTATGTACTTTTTTCTTTACATTTTTGTAACTTGCTTTATATATAATTTGAATCGGATTTATTTCACTTAACATTACTTCATATGCTTTCTCCCTATGTTTACACTCTTTGTGTCCATTGTAATTTTTGTACAACATTCCATCCTTTCGATACTTCATAATGTCCCCAAGTTTGTCCCCTCTTTAGGGCATTTAGAATGCTTAATTGTCTATCATGTACACAGCGATGATTAATAAGGCCCTGGCCCACACACTGTGTTGCTATTACTCATACAAGTCATGGGGGTGGCCCGATCCTGCCATGATTTGCCTTTCTCAATCAGTGCTGTGCATTTTTTACTGAATTTCTTTCTTCCTCTTCTTCGTTTGGGAGGTCAGAGGGGAGGGAGCTGGTTGTAATGTACTTCACGGGCGGGTATTTTTGTCTTTTTTTCCTCAGTGGTGAAAGTGGTGCTGGAAAGACAGTGGCAGCCAAATACATCATGGGTTACATCTCCAGAGTGTCTGGAGGGGGCCCCAAAGTCCAGGTGAGTTTGTGATATGGTCCATTTTAAGACCCTGTCCTATGGGAAACGGAAGAGGCTCCATTTGCTGTTTGAAAAAGAATTTTTCTTCTACAGAAAAGATTGGTTCTATAACCAAGAAACCTGAAATTTGCAAAGAAATATCACATTTAAGAGATCAAGATGCCAATGTAGAATGAACTCCTATGAATTGGCACAAAGATAAAATACCAAAAGAAAAATAAAAACAAAGAGCATGGAAAACAACTCAGTAAAGGAAGTATAAATGACTCATAAAATGAAAATTTGCCCGCCTTCATGATAGTAAGAGAAGTGCAAATTAAAACAATACTGAAACACTCTATTAACTGTCAAAATGGCAAAACATTTTTAGTATTTTAAACATTCTGTGGGTAAAAAGAAAGACATAGTCCCTTTCATGCATTCCTGATAGGAGCATGAACTAGTGTACTTTTCTGAAGGGCATTTCAGCCACCTGTCAAATCAAAATGCATGCACCTTTGACTTGTTAATTCTGCTGAAGAAAATGTTTTTTTTTTAATATATTTTATTGATCATGCTATTACAGTTGTTCCAGTCTTTCCCCCTTTGCCCTCCTCCACCTGATACTCCAATCCCTCCAGCAATTCCCCCCTTAATTCATGTCCATGGGTCATGCATACAAGTTCTTTGGCTTCTCCATTTCCTATACTGTTTTTAACATCCCCCTGTCTATTCTATACTTTTTAATCCCTGCATCTTTTCCCCCTTCTTCCCCTTCCAACTCCCAGTTGATAGCCCTCCAAACGATCTCCATGTCTATGATTCTGTTTCTCTTCTGCTGGTTTACTTAGTTCGTTTTTCAGATTCAGCTGATGATAGTTGTGAATTTATTGCCATTTTAATGTTCGTAGTTTTTATCTTCTTTTTCTTAAATAAGCCCCTTTAACATTTCATATAACAATGGCTCGGTGACGATGAACTCCTTTAGCTTTACCTTGTCTGGGAAGCACTTTATCTGCCCTTCGATTCTGAATGATAGCTTTGCTGGATAGAGTAATCTACATTGTAGGTCCTTGCTTTTTGTGTCCCCGTACAAAACAATATGAGATTAAATCAAACACAGGAGAAAATGATGCAATCAAGAGATGTGATAAACATGAGAGGCATGAGGCTGCTGCCCGTGTAACACAGCATATTTTACAGCAGACTTTTTTTTAGGAGAAAGAGTACATCCTAAAATAACAACAGGAAGTATACTATAGTAAATAAATACATAAACCATCAACA
Source organism: Mormoops blainvillei (assembly GCA_004026545.1). Taxonomy (NCBI): domain Eukaryota; kingdom Metazoa; phylum Chordata; class Mammalia; order Chiroptera; family Mormoopidae; genus Mormoops; species Mormoops blainvillei. Next base: position 389,494 of record PVJD01000360.1, on the reverse strand, counting down.
TAGCCATTTACTATCACTATCAAGTATTAGGTCCTGCACGTAACTGTGTGTGCCAAAAGAAATGAAGGTATAGAGCAGCCCTGTATGTGGTGCATGACATGTGCAGAATTTAAAATTTTCAAGGAGCCACATTTAAAAAAAAAAAAAAGGAAAAACAGACCTACAAAACTACTTTTAAAAATCCATTTTGTTTAACCCAACATTACAAAACATTATCATTTCAGCATACAATCAATATTTCAAAATTAATGAGATATTTTACATTCTTTTGGTGCTAAATCTTTGAAATCCAGTCTGTATTCTACCCTTATGGCACATCTCCACTGGGACTAGGCATGTTTAGATCGAAGCTACATGTGGCTTATGGCTTCCATTTCGGGCAGTGAGTGCAGCTCAAGAACCGAGATTATATGGCGCAGTCCGCTTGCTTTTTTCCATTCATATAATCACACCATCTCCCTAGAAGACTGACATGGAGATAGGAATCCCGGGTGCTGTTTTGAGCGTGGGCTGTTTCTTTACTATAATTTGCTTTTTCTCTTTTCTCCAGTACACTTACCATAATTCTCTTTGACATATTGATAGTGGGTGGATGGATGGATGAATGGATGGATACATGCATAAAGGTTCTCAGTTAACAAGTCAGTAATTAAAGAAGTCAGGAGACAAGGAAAAGCCTTTTGTTTTATCTCTACAAGAAGCTAAGCGTTGATAAGTGGTATAGGCATGTCTGAGCAGCAAAAACAGATAATGAAGAATTAGTGAAGAAAGGATAGAGGGTGGGAGGCGGGGAGGGGTGGGACTGGGGAAAGTCATGGTGGGAAAATGTTGACATGGGGATGATGGGATGGGGTGCGGGGCAGAGGGGATAAAGGAGAAAAAATGAGGCAACTATAATAGCATAATCAATAAAATATACCACCAAAAAGATCCATATGTCAAAATTAATTTTACAAAGAAAAGCAAAGTTTATATAAATCCATGAGTTTTTGAAGGAGACTAGGTGGCTTGGAAGTAATGTTTCTAACCTTTGAAACTAACCCCATAGAGAGACCACCCAGAACTTGCCTTTGGTGCCATTGCTAATGGCATGGATCTGGTCGGTGGAATCCAGTTCTTCCTCTTCTGACTGTTCAGGATGGTGCCAGAGGGAACACTTTGGCTGTTACATAGTCTATTAGTAATTAATGCCTTAATCAAGTCCTGTTTTCTCCAGACCATGACTTAGTGGCCAGACTGCAGACATTTAATGTTGACTTTTCTCTTCCTGTTTTCCTGGGAGGACAATGGTACAGAGCTCTTGGCTTGAAATTAGTCAGTAGCTACAGAGCACAAAGCAAAGACCTGTTATTTCTGGAACGTGTTTAACCATAGCCTGTAAATAATTAGAAGTACAGGAATGATTCACTTGTCGAAAGATCTCTACAACATCAACTCCTATCTTTTTTCACTCTACCAAAGAACTAGGGTATTTGAAACCCAAATTCTTACTCTCCAGTAGATCAGGAATTGTTCCATACAAGCCAGAATTGGTCCTGGCTGCCCAAAGTGCGGCTCCGCGCTGGCAGAACCAGCTGCACCAGGGAGCTGGTTGGAAATGCAGACTCTCAGGTCCCGCCTCAGACCTACTGAATCCCCATTTGCATTTTAACAAGATCCCAAGGTGATTTGTACATATTAAAGTTTGGGACATATGAAACTCTGTTTCTACAACCTTATTTGAGGAGGAGAAACCATTTAATTTTCCTTAAGGTACCTGTCACTTGCAGTGAAGAGGGTGGAGGCAGGGATGCAACCGGCAGGTAGAGCAGTGGGTAGAGACAGGAGAGTGACAGTAAAGATTCTGATCCCGACAGCAAAGAGATGGCCCTTCATGCTTCACTCTCCTTCCTGCTGTGAGTCCTGCACACCAGGGAGTGCAGGGTAGCGCACATCTGGAATGGAAGCCCAGTCCAGGAATGTTTGTAGATCCTGATGCACTGGTGGCACCCTGGCTGCGGGAATCCTGCATTGAGTCAAGGGAGTTGGAAGACACAGACAAGTTGAAGTATGTTGAAAGGAAAGAGTAAATCCTCCAGAAACCACAGGGACATAAAGATTTGAGGCCTGTCACCTTGGCCATGTTAAGAAACCAGGTCCTCAGGGAACATTGGGCTTTGCGCGGCGTGGCAGGTGTTTGCACCGTCCTAACCCCTGGTCTGTTTGTGGTGACAGCACGTCAAGGACATCATCCTGCAGTCCAACCCGCTGCTGGAGGCCTTTGGGAATGCCAAGACTGTCCGGAACAACAACTCCAGCCGATTCGTAAGTCTCCTCCCTATTTCACAGAATGTCACCGGGTTGGTCCTGTGGCCATTCCTGATTTAAGTCCAGGGTCCCCAAGGACGTACCGCATATTATCAGGATGCTGCCTCTTCAGTCTTTTCTTCATTTTCTCTAGCAGTGTGCCGTCAGGCTTCAGTTTGCCCTTTACCTGAAGTCATGTTTGAACCCCAGCATGTAAATCAGATAATATTTGAAAACAGTTCTCAACGTCAGTTGCCTTACTAAGGAAAATAAAAATTGACAAAAGTGTACACTTTGGCGCTAAAAGAATTTAATTTGTGTCCTGGAGAAAAGACCTCTTTCCCAGACAAAGAAATGAGTTGACGAGACCGCAAAGCCTTCCCACTTTGCTTTTGCTTTACAGACTGGGTCTGTGGGAAGCGAAGGGAATAGACACTTTGATCGGGCACCTTGGAGAGAAACTTCCACCTCTCTGTCAGGCAGAGTGGGCTGACAGCTTCCCCCACCCCTCATAGCTGGGCGTGTTTGTTTTCTGTATATTCATGTAACATAATAACACCCAAAAATGATTGCCCTTAACCCGACAGATTGCCTTCTGACTGGCCCACTTACCCAAGATAATGAAAACATCAGCCAAATGCATTATCATGAATGTCTATGAGAACGTTTTTCTGTCTTAGTGTCACCTGAGAATTGGAAGGCTGGCAAGGATGAAAATAAATATATTCCCCTTGACAAAAAGCCACATTTACCAAAAAATGCGTATTTTCCCAGGAGCCTTGATTTATATAGGTTTTGCATCTTATCTCATAGATTATGTCTGGCAGTAAAGCATTCTAGAAGCCATCTGTGAGGCTGATTCGGGACCATTTTAAAATAAATAAGGGGACTTTTGGAGAAAAACGATTTCTTTTTCACCCTTCTAGTTTACAAGGAAGCTTCTGTTTTCCGAGAGAATTCTTATTTAATTCTCATGCAGTAATTGTTAATTCCCTGGTGGTTTATATCTGTCAGAATTGCCCTCGGTTCCCTTACTGCTCAATGTTATTCAGACTACGCATTTGTTGACCTCTCTCATTTCTTTGCTCAATGCCTGTGTTGTGTTATCTGGAAGAAGTTTTTAGGTAATGCAGTAGGAAATAAGATGTGAATGAGTTTTCTGCTTGACCTTTTTTCCTTCAACTCCGTCTGCCTTGTAAAAATGGACTTGATCAAATTCAGGTCTCTTGTTACCCATCCCCTCTCGTTTGCCTGCCTTAGAGACCAGAAAGTAATTAAATCAATATTTCTCTTGATTTTTCCAATACAAATTATTCTTTATCCTTGAATAAGGATGACACACCAATCAAGTTTTGTAAGACAGAAATACCCAGCAATTATTATTTTTCTGATTACAAAATAATGTTATACAATCCCGATGACAAGATGGGAAGGAGTATGGATGGACAAGTCACACACATAGTAACATGTAATGAACATCAAAAGTTATTCCCACAAATAATGAGAAAAATGTAAATTAGAACCATGCCTCATTTTCTGTCTCTCAGGTGGGCAAGCATTAAGGACGCTGATAATACCAGTGAAAAGACGCTATTGGTTGAAAATGGACAAATTTCCCCAGGAGAACAGTTTGGCCCTCTTTATCAGACTTGAAAATGCTCATTGTCTTTGAGCCAGCAGTACTTTTAGGGCATAATATCTAAGTTCCCTGCGATAATGAAGTATTGAAAAAGTTATTCATAATGTCGATATATTGTTAAATTTTTAAAAATAGGTTAAGGAGCAATATTTGCATCATGGTCCAGTTTTTCTTCTAAAATGCACATTATGCAAAACAATTAAGGGTAGGGGAGCCAAGATGATGGTGGAGTATGTGGAAGTTATACTCTCCTACTCCAGCACCATATCAAAATTGCAACTAAATCACAGAACAGTCAACCTGGATAACCATCTTAAGACTAGTTGAACACAGTCTTCTAGGATATACAGAAGAAACTACTTCGAGACTGATAGGAAGGGCGGAGATGTGAGAAGGGCTGGCCCTGCAACTACATGAGGCAGTTGAGAATGCAGAGGTAAATAAATCTCAGCTGCAAAGGTTTCTCCTAAGGAGTGTGGAGTCTCAACCCCATGCTGGGCTCCCTAGCCAGGAACACCAGTACCAGGAAGAGGAGCTACATAACATCTGCCTGAGTGATATGGGAGACTGCTGTAAACCCAAGTACCCCTTTAAAGGGCCAGCTCAGAAAATCTCATTTGTTGGAGGGATGTAGCTCACTTGGGACCGGAGTCATACAGGAAGCAAATGGGTTGTGTGGCTTTGGGGACAGTGCTGGAGGGACAGCCACCAATGTCTCTGTGCTAAGTCCCTTTCCCATACCGCCCACAAACACCGTCTTTCTTGCACTCCCCTTCATAGGGCGTTAGCCTGGGGAGGCACGTTGGCCCAACCCTTCCAACTCCCTGGGTGCCCGCCCTGCCGGCTTGCACCTGGCGAACGTCTCTGTTGGCGGTGGCCAGCCTGGGCCCTTATTGTGTCTGTCATGAAAAGCTCTCAAGGAACTCTGAGCAAGCTCAGAGAGTGCCAGAGACACAGGGGAAGGCTGAGTTGTGTGGCTTCAGGGCATGGGCTATTTTTTCACATGTACCTGGCAGACGCCACTGTTCCTGTGCAAAGCCCTCCCTCCACATCCAAATCCGTTTAAGCCTGATGAACTCTACTGGCCCCACCCTAATGAATCCCTGAGACCTTGCTCCACCGCAAAGATCTGAAGACCCCGGCGTGTTGCAGTGGTCTCGATGTACCCTAACGCTTTTGATGAGTGGTCTCAGACCCAATAGTGGTGCCAAGTTCGAATCTGTATTAACCTAGTAACTACCTCTTGGCCCTACCCGGTGACTCAGTGAGACCGTACCTCATGCAATTCGTGTACTTCCTGAGACTCTTCCAAAGGCTGAGCCTAAATAATGGGCAGGCGGCAGGCAGTGACAGATCCTGGAGTGCTTTGGGCCTTTTGTTGATCTGCCCCAGGCTTAGTACTAGTGACAGTTGGCCTCAATATGTGGCTCGGCCCCTCCCACATGCACACAGGCCTAGCACAGACAGTTACCAACTATAGATCGTGTTGTAGCTCTAAGAGGTAGCCCAGGGCTGATCACAGGCAGTATATGACATTGACCTGCACCAGAGTCCCTCCCAAGATGCCCCAGAACCAACACACCTGGAGGCTGGCGTCAGACCACGTCAGATATAATCCGATGGCTTTACAAACAGCACACCCAAAGATGGGGTCTTGGCAGGCACCAGACCCCCCCGAGGCAAATAGTGCTTCTAGGGGTCAGCCCCTGCACAGCACCTCATACACTGTGGTCAGGGTCCATTCTCATAGTCAGCCAACCTGAGGGTCAACAGCAATCAACACTCAGCTACAGCAGGAGGACTCACACAAGGGGCATTCCTGGAGCATCCAGCTCAGATGATCAGGGAGACTGTTCCACTGAGCCCCATAGGACACCTACTACATAAGGCCACCCCACAAAGGCTGATAGACATAGCAGATCTCTCTAATACACAGACACAAATACAGAGAGGAAGCCAAAATGGGAAAGTAACGGAACATGTCCTAAATGAAAGAACAACAGAAATCCCCAGAAAAAAGAACTAAATAAAATGGAGGCAAGCAATCTACCAGATACAGAATTCAAAATTATGTTTATAAGAATGCTCAAGAAACTTAGGGGAAGAATGGGTGAACTCAGTGAGAATGTCAACAGAGAGACAGTAAGCATAAAAAAAGACACAGAAATTTTTAAAAAAGCATCAGAAATGATGAACACAATAACTGAAATGGAGAATATATTAGAAGGAATCAACAGCAGATGAAGCAGAGGATTGAATCAGAGATTTGGAAGACAAAGTAGCATAAAACAATCAGAGCAAAAAGAAAGAAGAACTTTAAAAATAAGGATAGTTTAAATGACCTCTGGGACAACACGAAGCATAACTGTCCACATCATAGCAGTACCAGAAGGAGAATAAAGAGAGCAAGGGATTGTGAACCTTTTTGGAACCATGATGACTGAAAACTTAGCTAAACTGGTAAAGGAAAAAAACACACTAGTCCAGGAAGCACAGAAAATCTCAAACAAGATGAACCCAAGGACTCCCACACCAAGGCACATTTTAATTAAAATTGCAACAGTTAAAAACAGAGAGAACCTTAAAAGCATCAAGAGAAAGACAGTTATGTACAAAGGAACTCGCATAAGACTATCATATTATTTCTCAACAGAAAATTTTCAGACTAGAACGCATGGGCGTGAAGTGTTCAGAGAGATGAAAAGCAAGGACCTACAATGAAGACCACTCTATCCAGCAAGGTTATCATTTAAAATTGAAGGAGAAATGAAAAGTTTCCCTGACAAGAAAAAGCTAAAGATGTTTATCACCACCAAACCAGTATTACAAGAAATGTTAAAGGGACTAATTTAAGAAAAAAGGAGGACATAATTATGTATAATAAAATAGCAATAGATACATACCTATCAATAATTGCTTCAATTGCAAATGGATTAAATGATCCAAACAAAAGATATAGGGTAGCTGGATAGATAAGAAAGCAAGATCCTTATATATGCTGCCTACAAGAGACCCACTTCAGATCTAAAGACACAAACAGACTGAAAGCAGTGGGATGGAAAATGATATTTCATGCAAATGGATAAAAAAAAATACTGGAGTAGCAATACTTCAGACAAAACAGACTTTAAAACAAAAGCAATAATAAGAGACGAAGAACATTAATTGCATAATGATAAAGGGATCAATCCAACAAGAGGATATATTGCTTGTAAACATTTATGCACTCCACAGAGGAGCACATAAATATGTAAAGCATATTTTGATGGATTAGAAAGAGAGATTGACAGTGATATACTCATAGTAGGGGACTTTAACACCCCACTGACATTACTGTGTAGATCTTCCAGACAGAAAATCAACAGGAAAACAGCAGTTTTGTTTTATTTTATTTGTTTTGTTTTGGTTTTCTCCCCTTTATTCCCCTCTACCCTACATACCCCTCTCCCACCAGCACTCCCCCCATTAGTTCATGACCATGGGTTGTACATATAAGTTTTTTGGCTTCTCCCTTTCCTATATGATTCTTAACCTCCCCCTGTCTATTTTGTACCTATCATTTGTGCTTCTTATTCCCTGTACCTTTTCCCCCATTCTCCCCTCTCCCCCCAGCTGATAACTCTTCATTTGATCTCCATTTCTGTGATTCTGTTCCTGTTCTAGCAGTTTGCTTAGTTTGTTTTTGTTTTTGTTTTTTTAGGTTCAGTTGTTGATAGTTTGTGAGTTTGTTGACATTTTACTGTTCATAGTTTTGATTGTCTTTTTCTTAGATTAGTCCCTTTAACATTTCATTTAATAAGGGCTTGGTGATGCTGAACTCCTTTAACTTTACTTTACCTGGGAAGCACTTTATTTGTCCTTCCGTTCTAAATGACAGCTTTGTCAGATAGAGTAATCTTGGATGTAGGTCCTTGTCTTTCATGACTTTGAATACTTCTTTCCAGCCCCTTCTTGCCTGTATGGTTTCTTTGGAGAAATCAGCTGCTAGTCTTATGGGAACTCCTTTATAGGTAACTGCCTCCTTTTCTTGTGCTGCTTTTAAGATTCTCTCCTTATCTTTAATCTTGGGTCATGTAATGATGATGTGCCTTGGTGTGTGCTTCATTGGGTCCAACTTCTTTGGGACTCTTGGAGCTTCCTGGACTTCCTGGAAGTCGATTTCCTTTGCCAGATTGGGGAAGTTCTTCTTCATTATTTTTCCAAATAAGTTTTCAATGTCTTGCTCTTCCTTTTCTCCTTCTGGCACCCCTATGATTCGGATGTTGGAGTGTTTAAAGTTGTCCCGGAAGTTCCTTAGCCTCTCCTCCTTTTTTTGAATTCTTGTTTCTTCATTCTGTTCTGGTGGAATGTTTATTTCTTCTTTCATGTCCAAGTCATTCGAGTCCCAGTTTCCTTCCCTTCACTCTTGGTTCCCTGTATATTTTTCTTTATTTCACTTTGCATAGTCTTCACTTTTTCTTCTATTTTGCGGCCACACTCCACCAAGTCTGTGAGCATCCAGATTACCAGTATTTTGAACTCTGCGTTTGTTAGATTGGCTCCCTCTTCATTGCTTAGTTCTATTTTTGGAGCTTTGATCTGTTCTTTCATATGGAACATATTTTTTTTGTCTTGGCATACCTATTATATTATAATGCATGGAACCTTAGGTGTTCACCAAGATGGGACACCCGACATCACTGCCTTGTGGTGCTGTCTGTGGGGGAGGGGTCCGGGAGGGAACAATGTCCTTGCTTGACTCTTGACCGGCTTTCAGTCACTTGTCCCACTACCCACAAGCAAATCCTTCTGGTGCTGATTCCCTGGTGGGTGGGTTTGTGTACATTCTAGGACCCTTTGGGTCTCTCAAACAAAATCTCCTGTGAGACTGCCAGTTTCTCCCGCTGCCACAAACCCCACAGGTTTTTACTGGTAGAGGTTTTGAGGCTTTCTTTTCCTGCGCCAGAACCCTAGGTTGCATGGTCTGTCTCGCTCCGCAGTTGTTCCTCTCCGTTTATCAGCACACAAATGTGGGACTGCCCCATCTGCTAGCTGCAGCCTTGCCAGGTGTCCTCTCCACCCCAGCTGCCCACCTCTGCCTCTCCTGCTGATCCAGATGAATGCTTCTTCTCTAACTCCTTGGTGCTCGGACTTCCATACAGTTTGATTTTCTGGTAGTTGTAGTTTTTTTTTGTTTTTAAATTTGTTGTTGTCCTTTTGTTTGTGTGAGGAGACAATGTGTATCTGCCTACACCTCCATCTTGGCCTGAAGCCCCTCCCAGCAGTCTTAAATGACACATTAACCAGATGGACTTCATTTATATTTTCAGAGCATTTCGTCCCAAAGCAGCAGAATATACATTGTTTTCAAGTGCACAAGGGACATTTTCCAGGACAGACCATGTTAAGCCACAAAAAAACTCAATAAATTTACGAAAATTAAAATATGACTCATGCATCTTTTTCAACCACGATGCTATGAAATTAGAAATTACAAGCAAAAAAAAAGGGGAGGGGAAACACATGGATGCTGAATAACATGTTACTAAACAGTGAATGGGTTAATAAAGAGATCAAGGAAGAAATTAAAAGATACCTTGAGGCAAATGAAATTGAAAACACAACAACCCAAAATCTATGGGACACAGCAGAAGCAGCCGTAAGAGGGAAATTCATAGCAATACAGGCCAACCTCAAGAAACATGAACAATCTCAAGTAAACAATTAACGTTACCTGAAGAAACTAGAAAAAGAACAATAAACAGAGTTTGAAATGAGTAGAGGAAGGAGGTAATAAAAATCACAGTTGAAACATATTAAAGAGTCTAAAAACCAATACAAAATATCAGTGAAACTAAGAATGGTTCTTTGAAAAGATAAACAAGATTTGTAAATCTTTGACTAGACTCATAAAGAAAAATAGAGAGAAAACCAAGACATATAAAATCAGAAATGAAAGAGAAGTGACAACTCCTGCCACAGAAACACAAATGATTGTAAGAAAATACTATGAATAATTATGTGTCACCAGATTGGGTAATCTGGAATGAATGGATAAATCCTAGAAACCTATGATCTCCCAAAACTGAAGCAAGAAGGAACCGAAAAATCAGAACAGACCAATTACAATCAATAAAATCGAATCACTAATTTTAAAACTTCCCAACAAACAAAAGTCCTGGATCAGATAGGTTCACAGGCAAAGTATAGCAACATTCAAAGAAGAATTAACCCCTATCCTTCTCAAATTATTCCAAAAAATTGAAGAGGAGGGAAGACTCCCAAGCTCATTTTATAAGGCTGGCATTATCCTGATTCCAAAACCTGATAAAGACACAACAAAGAAAAAAATTATTGGCCAATAACCCTGATGAACATAGATGCAAAAATCCTCAACAAAATATTAGCAAGCTGTATTCAGCAATACATTAAAAATATCATACACTATGATCAAGTGGGATTTCTTCCTAGGATATAGGGATGATTCAATATCCACATATCAATTAATGTGATAGACCACATATACCAAATAAAGGATAAAAAGTATATGATCATATCAATAGGCCCAGAAAAACATTTGACAACAATGCAGCACCATTTATGATGAACACTCTCAGTAAAGTGGGAATAGAGAGAACATACCACAGCATAGGAAGGCCATATATGAAAAACCCACAGATAACATTATACGTTACAGGGAAAAACTAAAAGCATTTCCCTTAAGATAAGCAACAAGATAGGATTGTTCTCTTTTACCACTCTGGTTCAACATTGTACTACAAATCCTAGTCACAGCTATCAGACCAGAAAAAGAAATAGAAGATATTCGAATCGCAAAGAAAGAAGTAAAACTATCACTATTTGCAGATGACATAATACTGCATAGAGAGAACACTGGAAATTCCACCAAAAGTCTACTAGAATTGATAAATGAATTCAGTAAAGTAGCAGGATACAAAATAAATATTCAGAAATTGGTTGCAATTTTGTACACCGATAATGAACTGTTAGAAAGGGAAACTAAGAAAACAATCCCATTTACAGTTGCATCAAAAAATAAAAAAAAAAACACCTTTTAATAAATTTAATGAGGAAGGCAAAGGCCTATTCTAGGAAAATTATAAGGCACTGAAGAAGAAAATAAAGAAGGTACAAATAAATGAAAGCATATACTGTGTTCATGAATAGGAAGAATTGACATAATTAAAATGTTCATACTACCCAAAGTAATCTATAGATTCAGTGCAATTCCCATCAAAGTACCAATGGAGTTTTTCACAGAACTAGGAAAAATAATCCAAAAATATATATGGATTCACAGTGGACCCTGAATAGCCACAGGTATCTTGAGAAAGAAGAACAAAGTCAGAGGTATCATCCTACTGATATCAAAGTGTACTACAAGGCTATCATAATTAAAACAGCATGGTACTGGCATTAAAAACAGACACCTAGATCAATGGAACAAAATAGAGAGTGTAGGAATAGACTTACACTTATATGGTCAATTAATATATGACAAAAAGGCAGGAACATACAATGGGTTAAAGAGTCTACTCAATAAATGGTGTTGGGAAAATCGGACAGTTACGTGCAGAAAAAATGAAACTAGACCACTTTCTTATACCATATGCAAGAATAAACAAAATGGATTAAAGATTTAAATGTAAGATCCAAAACAATAAAACTCCTACAAGAAACTATAAGCATTAAATCTCTTTTATTTAAACATTTTTTAAATTTTAAAAATATTTTGCGGCGCCTCCATACTGTTTTCCACATTTCTCTTAACAGTATTTTTCCAACATAATTCCTCAGGCAAGGGAAACAATAGAAAAAATAAATAAACGGGACTACATTAAACTAGAAAAATTTTGCATAACCAAGGAAACCATCAACAAAACAAAACAGCCTACTGAATGAGAGAAGATAATCACCAGTGATACATCCTATGAGAGGTTAATATCTAAAATTTATAAAGAACTCATACAACTCAACACCAAAAAAAAAAAAAAATCAGTTCAATTAAAAACAAAACAAAAGGGCAGAGGACCTGAATAGACCCTTCTCCAAAGAGGACATGCATACAGATAATTGACATATATATATATATGAAAAGATGCTCAACATCAGTAATGATCAGAGAAATTCAAATTAAAACCACAATGAATTATCACCTCACACCTGTCAGCATGGCTACCATCAATAAATCAACAAAAAAGTGCTGGCGAGGATGTGGAAAATTCGGAGGCCTTGTGCACTGTTGGTGGGAATGCAGACTGGTGCAGTAACAATGGAAAACGGTATAGAGGTTCCTCAAAAAATTAAATATGGAACTACCTAATGACCCAGGTTCCACTTCTGGATATATGTCCAAAGAAAAGCAAAACACTAATTTGAAAGTATACGTGCACTCCTATGTTCACTGCAGCATTATTTACAATATCCAAGATATGGAGGCAGCCCAAGTGCCCCTCAATATAGGAGTGGATAAGAAAGTGGTGGTACATGTATACAATGGAATATTACTTGGCCATAAAAAAAAAAACAACAGTGAAATTTTGCCATTTGTGACAGCCTTGATGAACCTGGCGTGTATTATGCTAAGTGAAATAATCAGATAGAGAAAGACAAATACCACGTGATTTCACTAGATTTGGAATCTAAAGAACAAAAATAAAAGAACAAACAAAACAGAGGCAGACTCATTGAAATACAGGGAACAGATTGATGATTTTTCAGAATGGAGGGGCATTTGTGGGCTGGGTAAAAAAGGTGAAGGGATTAAGAATTACAAATTGGTAGTTACAAAATAGAGAGATGTATGGTACAGCATAGGGAATATAATCAATAATATTGTAATAACTGTATGGTGCCAGGTGAGTACTTAAAATATCAGGAGATTATTTTGTAAAGTGTGTGATTATCTAATCAATATGTTGTACATCTGAAACTAATACAAAATCATATTGAATGTAAACTGTACTTTAAAAATAAAATTTAAAAACTCATAATTAAGTTGCCTGTAAGTCAAAGTTTGAATATATCATTACAGTGATTGAAGGAGGAGGCAGAAGTGACATCAGAATGGGATTATGGGTAATTTCACTTTAAAAAATAGACACAAAGTATAAATCACAAAACTTCATATATTTTCACTGACAAATTTTATCAAGTTTTAACAAATATATTATGAAATATTTCAGACACTATTTAAAAAATAATACATTACCAAGAATCAAAGTTTGTTTTCATTTAATTTTTAAGTTGCAACATCCTATCTTTATACAGTTTCCCCTTTCTCCCAGGTTGCTCTGTGAGAAAACTAAACATGTCCATCTCTTGTTAGGAGTTTTAACTTTTGTAGAACAATTTTGAGTTGTGTATAAGTCTCTGTTACATTTGAGCAGTGGCTCTCAACCATGGCCGTATGTAAAAAATCACCCAGACTGTTTAAAACTGCTGAGGTCTGGGCGCCATTTCTCGGGGACTCTGATGTACTTGCCTGAGGTGACACTGGGCATCAGCATTTCTTAAAGGCCCTCAGTCAGGTCTTTCTAACAGGCGACCAAGGTTTCAAACGACTTCTGTAAGGACTTGAGAGTTTGCCACTTACAACATCTGCCCTTCCCGGATGTGTTGTCCCGTTGGGTTTCATTCCCACCCCTTTTCAGTGGAGAGTGGTGGGTGGTGGGGGTTACACGGACGGATGCTGAATTATTCCCTCCAGAAAAACATGCTAAAAAGACAAGATGGTGAAGAATGGCCACAATGGGAAGCACAGGGGAATCTTGCTCAGCAAGCTTTACACAGGACCCACTACTATCCCTGCGTAAATTTGGGATCATAGTGGTTGGTGCTCCCTGTCTATGTCTGGTGCTTCTGGGTGCTTGCCTTAGGGTTTATTTTGGGGAGGCAGTGGGGAGGAGTGATCAGATTAAGACAAATAGACCATTAGAGAGTAGCCTTCTTTTGTAGCCTTTCTGATACACGGAATCAGCAAGTAACTTAATAGGAGCACAGCAGGCGCTGTGTGCTCTGGGCAGTCGGAAAAATACGCAATGTGTTTTTCTTGTCCTTAACGAGTTATGGTTCTAGTCAGACTTGCAACTGGGCAGGATTCAGCTCTTAGATGGGTGGAATTCATCAGCATACATATATATTTTTTTAATATTACATGTGAATACCGTTAGTCTGGGCATGCTTTCCAGTTTGACCCTTGGCCACACCCCTCCTTAACACTCGCATTCTCCTCTTTTCTTTCACTTGTGTTTACCTCTAGACCTTTCTGAGGAATAGAGAGAAGCTAGAATCTAATGAGAGGGAAAAAATGTCATTTACTTAATCTAGGCACCCTTTCCAGCCAAATTTTAAGGTTTTATTCTCCTTTATTCCCTATTAGCAGTAATTTAAAAGGAAATATTAACCACAACAGTAACAAAAATCCCCACACCCGCACTAGCTGGAAAGAACTTTATTTATAATCAGGTGTTTTTATTTTATATAAGAATTTTAGGTACTCCAGAGGTAAAAGGGATTGCTTTTACTCAAAACCAATAAAATAAGTCTGTCAGAGGGGAAATTTGCATCTTCTGAGAGAGGCTAATACAGAGTTCACTCTTGTTAGATCAAAGGGACCATGTGATACCCTGTCCCATTCTTTACAACTTCCGGCTTAGCAAGCAAGCCCCTGCCTGGGGAAAATGGGTAAGGACTGTAACAAACCCTTGTTTGGTCAGGCTAGAATAATAGGTTCTCTCGACACAGAAGAGAGTGATTGGACAAGAGTAGGGCTATTGTCTGGTAGGAAAAAGTGAGGAAATCTAAACCAGAGCTGGGAATAAGGCAGAATGTATCTATCATTAATGAGTTTCCTTGAATTATATACTGTATCTAAAGCCTGTTTAGAACATCTTGTTTTTATTTACTAACCATTGAAGGAAATCCCTAACTTTCTTGCAGGGAAAATACTTTGAAATCCAGTTCAGTCCAGGTGGGGAACCAGATGGCGGAAAGATCTCCAACTTCCTTCTGGAAAAGTCTAGGGTGGTGATGAGGAACCCTGGAGAGCGGAGTTTTCACATATTTTACCAGGTTTTCCTTTATATTTTTTCTTTCCCACATCCTTGTTCCTTCTCCACATTTAAGTTTGTTTCTTTGTTTTTTTCCTCTCAGCTCTCAGGTTTAGACAATCTAGTCTGGCAAGCCAAGGAGTATTTTTTACAATGATATGTGTAAGTCAGTGTGCAAAAGAATTTTGGGAATGAATGACCCTAAGAATAAAGGAGTGTAAGTTCTGGTTGGAGTGAGAAGACCAGAATTTCCCGAAAGTTAAATAATCAAGAAGGTGTTGTTATAGCCTCAAAACAAAATTTTGACTCTTTGCCAAATAAAAATTCATATGGGGAGATTTGACTGGGATGGTTAGGAGAAAAAAACTACTCAGGAGGTCCGGGGTCCCGCGCGAGGGGAGATGGCTGAGGCAGGCCCGGCGGCCGGCGCCAAGCGGCGGACGCGTGAGCCAGGCCTCAGCCAGTGTGCCAGGGCAGAAGTCCCCGAAGGTGAACTGCTGGATGAAAGACTCGGAATAGGCTTCGGATCATTTTTTTCTTTTTATCACCCCTCATCCCCTCTTTACCCCCTCCTACTTCCTCCCATTGGCTATGGATCTTTAATGCCAGGACAAAAAGTTTTGACCTAGGCACTCAGAAGCCATGGAGACTTTGGGGCTAGAGAAGCGGGGAGGATGCTTTTAAATTGTGTCCCTGTCTTCAGTGATCTTCTGATTCAACTATGTTTTAAAGTGTTTTTAAGTATTTTAAAAATATAATGATATCATAGACATTCTTTATATATGAATTTATATATTAATATTTCGTGTGTTTGGGGATCCACATTAGGTTTTCTTTGAAGAAAGCCCTGCGACTATTTTTTGTTTTGTTTTTGTTTTGTTCTAGCTTGAAGATCACGGGATTAGAAGGAAGTTAAACTGTTGGTAGCTCACAGTCTTATCAATTACATAGATATCTTAGATGATGGCAAACAATTCTTCCTAGTTGGTATCTCTTGGTTGAAAGAATTCATAAATGACCGAAAGCTTTTGTGAATTCAGTAATACGTATTTTTAATTGTATTGATAAAGCAACATGTACAGATGATTGAAAAATAATTTTGTGTATCACACATATGGTATACAAAGTTCACTAGAACAAAGGTTCATAACTGTTTCCAGGACCCCTTTCAATAAATGCCAGACCTGTCACCCTCCACACCCTCTCCCCAGAAGTCCTCTGCCCACTGGTTGGAAACCACCAGCCTAGGGGGCTGTGGAAGTGATGAGCGTAGGAGGAGATGGAGTTACAGATTCTGACATATAGTTGAAGCTGTGAAATCAATGAGACTCCTGTGGGAGTGAACATGGGGAGAAACACCTCTACAGGACAGGGGACCTGGGGACTGCCTGCAGATTGAGGAACCAGGCAGTTAGTCAGGGGAAAGCCAGGGGGCTGAGCAGCACGACCACTGCTCAGAGCTCCTGCAGGTGAGGGCTGTGGCAAAGGTCTGGGGACCACGGAGGGCTGTTGCCTGTAGCCACTGGAAAACAGTCATGGAAGTCATTTCATCAGATTGGTGAGGGGAGAAGCCAGAGTGCATGTGGTTAAGTTGTGCTGAGAAAGTAGATTCTGCAGCTTGAAAAAGTTCACTGAGTCAAGGAAAAGCTTCTAAAGTAGGCAGAGAACACCATGAGTTTGTAGACAGAAAGAGTTAGTTAGAGAGGGGTATTGAAGATGCAACTGAGAGGGCCTATATGATGTGGATGGGGAGGAGACTGAGCAGGAGGTGAGGAAAAATTTTTTCTCAGATAACAAACAACATAGAGGAGAAAGCTAGGAAGAGGGTGGTACAAAAAGATTTCGGAGAGACTAGGAAGAAAACTAAGGGGATTCGATGTCATGGGATGACCTACAACTTCTTGGCAATGGAAATGAGGTTCCCCATTTTGGGGATGTGTTGCTGAGTTGATGTGAGCACTTTGACCACAGTGGAGAAGGGTGGATAGGAACTGTCTCTGTTTTCCTAAATCCTGTTGGGTTGGAGACAGCAGGGTGCTGGAGCTGGCTTACATGGGCTGTGCACACGTCTTTACACCTCTTTCTTCAGTGGCATTTTCTCAATAGTTTGAAATCGGTCAGGGTAGGAGTATTTACACCATGAAAACTGGCAAACTTTACAAATCCATTTTCCCCATAAGAGTTGATGGTTAAACATTTCCTGCACATCCCTGGTGAGAGCCCTTTAAGAGTGTCTTGCTCAGACCTAAGGTGCAGATATCAGAAGTGGAACAAAAAGCCAAGGACAGTCCCTTGGTTTAGAGTGTGGGACCTGAGTGGTTTTCTAATATGCACCTGCAGTGAGAAGCGTGGTGGGGCCATCCACACTTTTAAGCAGCCATAAGCAAGTTGTGCAGGAATGAAATAATTATAATCGGGCCAGGTTTCCACTGTCCTGAGAGATCTCACTGCAGGCGGTTCCCCTTATCGGACAAGGGAAACTTCTCAGGTCTGATCAGAGAGTTAAGAACCAGAGCTTGCAGAGACGTCTTTGGGCTATCACAAGTAAAGCAGAAATCCTGAAGCCCCATCATATTTTGCAGGCGAGGACCAGGGATCATTTTAGAAAGCAGGGCTAGAAAGTCCTGTGCTCAGGGGCAGCGGCAGCAAGAACCATGAGGTGCCTTTGAGTATTCTGACGGTCACATCACACACACACCCCCCACTTTCTCTTGCTCCAGCTCATCGAGGGTGCCTCTGCAGATCAGAAGCACAGCCTCGGCATCACCAGCATGGATTATTATTACTACCTGAGCCTCTCCGGGTCCTACAAGGTGGATGACATCGATGACAGGCTGGAGTTTCAGGAAACTCTGGTAAGTGTTGGCGAGGGGCCAGGCTGGATCTGCTCTGCAGACGGGGCATTGCCACTGGCAGAAAGGGCAGTGAAGGTTAGCAAAGCCAAGAACAGCGTGAAATTTCCACCTCCTTCTGCTCTGAGCAGTCCATTTCATAAAACACAAGTTTAAGTACCCTTAAACAGCCACCTGCCCAGTTGCCAGAGTTGCCACTTCATGATTTGAGATAGGTAAAAAAGAAAAAAAAAAAGAATGCATCATTACCCCCCTGCAGGAGCTCTGATGAACAGATAAAATCTATTGTGGACGATATGTTTACCATTTCTGTTCACTGGCAGCATGCACAATTGTTGAGCTGTTTCCTTAGAGAAGCCAAGCAGAGTGCTCTTATGATCCTAATGAGGGTGAGAAGTTTTAGAACACCTTCTGGCTTTTCTCCATCCACTTTCTCTTCACCTCTGCACTCTGCAGGTCAGGGTGGGATCCTCTCTCCACACTCCTCACGTGGTGTGTGTGTTACAGTACAAAGGGCGAACCCAGGGAGATTACTGAGGGGTCACATCTTCTGGGAAACAACTTAATGCGTCAATCTAGAACTTTGCGGAGGTGGGCTGGCCGCCCATTTAGCCCCAAAGGAATGCATCACCAGCGCCCTTTGTGTCAGCTGGCAGCTAGGCTCATCCTCAGCCCAGACCCAGAACCGGGCGGGAGACCCTGAGTGGCCAGTTGGAGGTACAGTTGGAAGGAAACTGATACTTGTTCTTGAAAGTGGCAGGATGTTTATCCTGGGGACCAGGAAAGAAGAGGACATCAAGAGGCCACATAGTCCCGAAAGAGCTGGGTGAAACAATGCGTTGTTCCTAGAGTATAGCTCCTTTAGGGAACGGAGATCGAAGACTCAAGACTTTCAGCTGCTTTTATTGAATTTTGTGGACCTCAAAAATAAGACTTTTCTGATGATGTTTTTATTTGATTTCCTGGAGATTTTTAATCAAGATTTTTTGCAAGTCCAATCTATTCTCAGTCCCCCCAGTGAAGGGAAAGACTTCCTTCCGAGTCTATTTGGAGCAGCTAGACCCAGGCACCAGTGTCCTTAGAGGGAGAGGGGCAGCACCGGATCACACCAAGGGGTGAGGACAGACTTGTTGCCTTTGTGGGCAGCTGCTGCCCCACCTGAGTACCTTTCCTCCTGCAGCTGTTTGCCCTTATTCCTGGAGGAGTGCAGGCTGTAAGGACAGAACTGCCTTTCCAGCACTGTTCTGAGGCTTGAGAAGGATGCAAGTGCGTTGGTCAGGGATAATAATGTCTGACAGGGACCTCCAGCTGCCGTCGCATGCTGAGCCGCATCTAACTGCCCCACCCAGTCTAAGCTTGGGCTCCTTCATGACGTGCTCATTAAGCTGGTGACCGGCTTGTGTGGGTAATTTCTCTTTCCGCTTCCAGCACGCGATGGATGTGATTGGGATCTTCGCGGAGGAGCAGACGCTGGTGCTGCAGATAGTGGCAGGTGTTCTCCACCTGGGAAACATCAGCTTTAAAGAAGTTGGCAATTATGCCGCAGTGGAGAGTGAAGAGTGTGAGTAGCTTCGGCTCCTGGTTGCTGGATGAGGGGAAACTGTTGTTTGGCTGCATCAGAAGTAACCCACTGCTCTCCTTTGCTTAGATCTCACCCTGGGTGTTTTGGGAAGGGATGAGAAGTCTTATGTGTCCTGCTGGGCAGAACAAAAGGGCCTGTGAGGGGCCAGGCCTCTTCTGTGCACCTGCCCCTCTCCTACCACATCCCACGTTAACTAAGCCAGAGCTATACCCAGACCATTAATGAATTTGTTTCAATTTATCATTAACATGGGGGAAGTCTGGCAGAATTTCACATCTAGGTTTAAAAGCAAAGTGATACTTTAATGAAGGTAAGAGTAATAGCTGAATCACTCAGAAGGTTTGTGTCCTAATAAAAGTCTTTTCTGTAACTGATCTTTAGGGTCTACATTCACCTAAAGATCATGAAGAGCAAGTGATTGGATACATGTAAATACGGAAAGTTCGCAGAGTCAGCTTGTCCCATGGGTTGTGTTAGATGGGATTTCTGAAAATGGGCCGGGGGGTTTGGGGGAGGATGCCGGCTGCTGTGTTGATACTGCTAATGATCACTTTTAATGGTCACCTCCACAGTAGGCAGAGCCCTCAGACCTGAATGATCATTTTCACTCTTTGAGAGTGAATCAGGTCCTTCCTGCAGAGACGCTATGGATTATGCTCGGTGCAATCTACCACAATCGCTGCGGCAGGCGACTGTAGCCTCTTAGGCGTCAGACGACTTTCCAGGCTGCTTTCAGAAGCCACCCACCCATCCTTTAACCACCCAGGAAGACATTTCTTCCTTTCTCAGCATTCTTCAAGGATGATAAATTTAGATGCTTAGTAATAAATAGTATCCCACTCATTGCTGACAATGCAGTGAGGCTATTTCCATTCCAAATAAGGCTCTTTTTTTATATTTTTGTTTTCTTTTGTGATAAAAAGGGAAGTACTGCAAACTTCTGATGTCTGTCTGATAAAGAAAGAGCAAGATGAATTACGTTTACCAGGGAAAGGAATGGGATGGAAGACAATAAATTTACAGGGTGTCCATAGAGGCTAGAAAGACGACCTAAAAATAATAATAACTTTGTTTCTAGACTTTGTAGACGTGGCCCTTTACATTTAACAAATGCATATGTGTGTGTGCAGGGGAGTCATTAACACTTGGCCTTTTAATATTGTCAGTTTTGGCTTCTTGGTGGTTTCTGTAGAAGGTGACTGGGCTTCTCTGGCCCTCTTAGATAGTACAGTCCTTTACTGCCCCTTTACGCTGGAGAACAAAGTCACGGCTCTGATGCAGCTAGCGTTTCCCCATATACTTGAGCCAAGAAGTAACCTCTGCAGCCCGCTGAGTAAGGCCCAGGATTGGCAACTGCCTTACTGGGGGTGGCGGAGTGATGGCGGTCAGGGAAGACCGTGCCTGAAACCAAAGAGGTCTAACGAAGAACTGTGTCCTCCTGCCAATACTTCGCTTCCTGTTCAGTTGGTGACACCTTGACATGCTTCAGATGGTTGCCGTGTCAAAGCGTTCCACACTCCCCCGTGCTAGTCACTTTGTTCTTTTCCCCACCACAGGAAACCAAGGTTTCCTGTCTCTTGTATTCCTTTCAGGGGATATGCGTTCCAGAGGGACCTACACACATCCACTCATTTTTCTCACTTTTGTGCGTTAATGGGAACATGTAACATAATCTACATCCTATCCTGAAGATTATTTTATATCAATGCACTGAGGAGCTGCGTAGCGTTCCATTGCTTGGCTATTTTCTGATTTATCGAGCTAATCATCTGTTGATGGACGTTAACATGGTTTTCGATCTTCTGCTATTACAACACTGAATGAACACTACTAAAGTGAATAACCTGGTTTGTCTTTCCGATATTTGAGTGTATCAGTGGAATAAATTGGGAGAGGGAAGTGCTAGCCCATGTTTTTCTAATGGAAGAAAGCAAACTTTCTCTAGCTATTGTAGGGGGAAAAAATGGTAAGATTCCCATCACAGCTGAAGTAAAATAGCCATTAATAGTGACCAACATTGTTGTTACCTGACCCGAAGGAGCTGTACTCTACTCATGGAGCTGTAGAATTTCCTGAGTCAAACCTTTACATTGCTGAGATGTCAATCCAACCACAACCTGGGCACATGGGCACATGTGCGCCCGTCATTATCAGTAGAGTAGGACGGTGTTTTGCAAAGAAACCTTGCCCAAAAGATATTAAATCCAAATTCACCTTTTTGTTGAAGGAAAATAATATGACAGTGGGGAGTACAAATGACAATGCCCTCGTTTGCCCTGTTAATTTTTATTTTTTTTTAAAGTTTTTTACCTTGCCATTTCTTTTAAATTTGTAAAATGGAATTCCATTTCGCCATGTCCTACCGCTTTCTCTGTCTTCTCTGCACTTCATATGTAAATGGAAACATTGAACCTGACTTTGCTTTACCCTTTCACGCACTAATAGAAATCTATCTTCATTAGCAAAATGTGCTGAAACATTACCTTCCAGCAGGTTCTTTAATGTTCCTCATAATTCTGATGAACTATACCAGACTTTAACTGTAACTAGACTGTCAGCATTTTTAATTTAATGGCGGCCTGCCCCTTCCTCTCCTCCGCGAGGCCTCCAAGCCTCGCTGCTGCTCTTACCCAGCCATAGCCGCATCCACCCTCCTGGAATTTCACAGCCCGAAGGAAGTCAGTATGAGCAGCCCTATAATTTCAACACCAGGGCAGCCACTGAAGAAAATATGAGGTCATAAAAGGTTATACTTGAAAAACATGGCATGGATTTTTTTCAAAGCAAGTACTGGATTTCCTCTCTAGACTTCTTAGCTGTTTCTCTAAGCTTGTGGCTCTGATTCTTGGCCAAACTCCATGCCTTGTTTTTTGAGTGCCTGCGGTCCTTCACTGGTGCCCTCTTCTACAGAAGAGGTGTGAGCCATGGAAGTGTGCACTGCGATTCTTTTTCCATCTCGTCTGTCTGTTTTGTCTCAAGGACCCAAGGACTTAGCCCATATTGTTATATTTCTTTAGCTACGGTCATAAAGATAATGGCATAAACTTTTTCACCAAATAGTTGAACCACATCCCCATGTTAGCATGATTACGAAGCTGGCTTGGCAGAAGCTCACGCTTACAAAACAGAAAAAGTGCAGCTAACTATTTGTTGTATCAAACCGTCCACTGTGTAGTTCCTATGAAGAGCGAGGGACCCTGGTAAATGTACTATTAACCATTGAAAACCACCACGTCATGTGAAATACACATGTACCTGACTATCTGCCTGGCGATGTGATGATAATCAATATTACAGCTCCCCTTCGTGGGCCTCTTACATGTCAGACACTTTGGTCAATGGCTCTTGACTCTCACAACAACCCTACATGTGTCCAGGCTTACTAACGGGCATCTTATGTCTTTGCTCTGTGCAAAGGTAAATTGCCGTTTATTGAAAGACATATCCAGGTTCCTAAACATAGATGTTCACATTAAAACTAAACTAAAGGAGAGTAGAAGGAGCATAAAGAAGGTATAGGGGCTCAAATATATGGTGACAGAAAGAGACTAGACTTTGGATGGTGAGCATTCAATGCATTATACAAATGGCTTATTATAGAATTGTGCACTTGAACCTCATCTAATGCTGTTAACCAGTGTCACCCCAATAAATTTAATTTTAAAAACTAAAGGAAATGTCGTTGGCAAATTAGTGCATTTGATTTTTTTCACATGCCCTTTGGAAATAAAGAAGCCCTCTACTAGTCAGAGCGTTTCTTTGAAACACTCACGTAGATAATATACACCTTGTCTGGCATTACACTTTTCCAAAATGCATTAACTGACTTAATCTCATTGGAAGGTATATACTAAGAAATGTCAGCCTGTTCATTCTAACACCATCTGTGAAATTCAAACAGATTATCCTTCAGTGGGAAGCTTGTGATTTTTAAGCATTATCACAATAAGGTTTTTAACAAAATCCTTTTATCAGAGAATTTTGGTAAAGCTTTATGCATAAAAAAAGACTCATAATACAGTTTAAGATTTTGATTTGTACCCATAAAAATCTTGCATTATTATTGAGAGAAATCTAAGCATCCTTTCATTCCCAAGGACGGTGTCACTTACTCACATTAGTGTGTTTTAACCAGGAAAAAAACAAACAAACCATTTATATCACTGACCCTCCCCTGGGAGAGTTTCTCTGCCTGAAACAAGTTGCTGAGCCATGGAACCTCAGCCTTCCTCCCCGAAAGCCACAGACTGCATCACCACATGTCCTCAGGATGGGGTGGGTTTGCTGTGATATGAATACCACTGACGCCCTCCATTTCATTTCCATACATCACACCCAGAGAAATCCTCCTGTAACACCCCTCTCCAGAAGCCATCTAGGCCCCTTTGACTCCAGCCTGAATGTCTCACACCATTCAGTGACCTCCACTATTAGAATTGGTCCTAACCTTTCAATCATCTACCTTAATTTTCAGCTGTAGCTAGTGCCGGTCTGCTCACTGTACCTCGACCATGTCTCTTACGTTCCTGCCTCCTCACCTTTATACATTCCATTGTCCTTTCTCTCTTCCTCTGCACCTATAGAAACCCTGTCCATCCTCTTTAGACCTCGCCCAAATCCCACATCTTCCTTGATCCCCACAGCACGTAGTAACATCTTTCTGTTCTGAATTCCTCCAGGACTTTATTGTCTGCCTGTGTCGCCTACTTACCTTGTAGTGGGCTTCTTTATTTGGAAAACTACTTTTGTCTCCCCTAGGTTGTCTTCAGCATTTCTTAAATATTCCGTATCCTGTCCTGTCTCTTTAATAACCCTACACATGGCAACTACTGAGACTATGTGATTAGTTATAATGATTAGTTTGATGATATCAGGTGCTTCAAGCTCTTTGGGAATGATGCTATGAAAACACTGTGTCAAAAAGGAAGAAAACAATACTTCGAGCCAAAGAAATGTTTCTTGATTTAGTTCCTTCCGACTGTCTTGCTGCAAACAATGTCCATTTTAGGCACTCAGCTGCCATCGCAGTAGGGGGATTGGTCTGTCACCCTTCTTGGTTCACTGATTTGTATTATTGGAAGGTCTCAGTCATCAGAGGAATTGACTCATGAAATGGAACAATTGGGAAAAACAAAGTGGATGGATGTGTGTGGGATTGCTGATAAGCAGTCTTTACTGGACTGAAAGTTCTTGGGGATGAAAGAAAGATGGCATCGTGTGTGTGTGTGTGTGTGTGTGTGCGCGCACACGCGCGTGCACACGCTCGGCCCATATGTTTGTGGTACGCATTGTTAAAATTCCACAAGACATTCGTGGTTTATTTTGTTTTCTATAGTTTTGGCTTTTCCTGCCTATCTCCTGGGGATAAACCAGGACCGGCTGAAAGAAAAGCTAACAAGCCGGCAGATGGATAGCAAGTGGGGAGGCAAGTCGGAGTCCATCCACGTGACCCTCAACGTGGAGCAGGCCTGTTACACCAGGGATGCGCTCGCCAAGGCCCTGCATGCCCGAGTCTTTGATTTCTTGGTAGATGTAAGTAAACACAGGGTGACACTGGTGATGCTTCATATTGTAGCTATAAAGAGTAAAACTACTAAGGGTTTGTGTTCGTGTTTTGGCCCATTCCTTTTAACCATTACCTCACTACTCCCCTTTTCACCATCTAATCCTGGGATCATTGAATCTTGTTTTTACTTCTAGAATTCCCCCCTCATCGCCGCCCTCTCCACCAAGTCACTAATACAGTAGCAGCTTCTTGTGGACAAAATACAGGGTAGGGCAAAGGTAGGCTTATAGTTGTTTGTATGGAAAACAATACAGTAATTAATAAATAATAATATAAGAATAAACTCTGTGTTTCACATACTCACAGCTGTAAACCCACTTTCCCCAACCCTGTATTTAGAGAGGCAGGACTGAAGACCAGGACATGCAGCCGTCTTGATTTTGAGCCGGAAGCTTTAGGAATGTTGTATTTGTCACCCCTTACTGTGTTACAAATTAGTCCAAAACTTATTGGCTTAAACCATAAACATTTATTCTCTCATTTGGGAAGTGAGGAATTAGCTGGGTGCTTCTGATTCAGGCGTGAGATTGCAGCCAAGATGCTGACGGGAGCTGCAGTCATCCCGAGGCAGAGTTGGATGACCTGGTTGCAAGATGACACACTCACACGGCTGTGGGCAGGACACCTCAGGGCCTCCTACCCAGTCTTGTCTTGTGAGCTGCTTGAATATTCTCAGAATACGGCGGTTGCTTTCCCCCAGAGTGAAGGATTTAGGAGAGAGCAAGGCAGAAGCCGCAAAGCTGTTACTCGTAACGCCCTCATCTTGGACCCAAGGATCACCCCTCTGCCGTAATCCATTTATTAGAATAGCCACCAAGTACAGCCCACATGTAAAGGGAGAAAAATTAGGGTCCACCTTCTAAGGCAGGAATATCAGACTTTGTATGCAGCCAGCCCTCCATACCTGTGGGTTCCACATCCGTGGACTCAGCCAATCATGGATCAAAAATATTCAGAAAATTAATAAATTGTTGTTGTCGACTATGTAGTTAGGTCTACGATGGTTATGTCTGTAAATGAACATGTACAGGCTTTTTTTCTTGTTATTGTTCCCCAAACAATACAGCATAACAACTGTTTACATAACATTTACATTGTATCCGGTATTTTACGTAATATAGAAATGACTTAACGTTTATGAGAGGATGTGGGTAGGTTATGTGCAAATACTGTGTCCTTTTACAGAACGGACTTTAGCCTCCATGGATTTTGGTGTCCACGGCAGTCCTGGAGCCACTCCCTGGTGTATATCTGTATTTTAAAACTACCACAGATATTTTTTAATGATGGCATAATCATATACACATACTGACATGCACATTTGCATACATATACATATTTATCTATGTATACCACATATAGATCCTGAAATTAGTCTCTTGGCAGTGTAGCGCTGCCAGTGACAGGCTATGTAAATCTCCACAGCCTCTGAATGGGGGGATAATAATAGCAAACACTTATATAGCACTTACTATGTGCCAGATACCATTCTAAGTATTTTAGAAAAAAAGAACTCATTTAATTCTTACAACAACCCTGTGACTTAGGTATTATTATCCCTGTTTTACAGGCACTGAGAGGTTCAGGAACTTGCCCAAGGCCACACCGCTGTTAAGTATTAGATCTAGGAATGAAGCGCAGGCACTTCCCAGTGCGCCAGCTCTTCTGCTTCTCTGCCTTTTATGTCAAGGCAGAAAGAACCCCAGGGAAACCCTAGTGAAGGGCCATCTGACCCAAAAAACCTGTTTGCACCTCGGCAACAACATCTGTAAGGGCGAAGGTGTGGTGCGGTGTGGCGAGGGTGTGTTAGGGCAGAGCAGCGCACGGTGATCATCCTGTGCACTCCCTGTTTTGAGGGTAAGATTGCTTGGGAAGGTCAAGGTCATGCCAAACATTAGCCGTGTTTTTAACTTGTCCAGAGCCCTCATGTTACTGACAAGGCAGCCTTAGACCCCATTATTGGTGAATTTGCCCAAGGCCATTTAGCAAGTGGGTCATGTAGACTTTGGTCTAGAAACCACATCTCCTGTTTCTTTGTTCAATGTATCCTCGAGCACTGGGCTTCTCACCTGATTTCCTTTCCATCTTTCCTCAATTTTTTGTGTGGTAAAAGGGGATGGATGCCCCATGTAAAAGATACTAATTAGAGCTGACATTTACTGAGCACTAACTGTGTACCAGGCACTGGGCCAAGTGCCATATATTATTACTTTTTTTTTTTTTTTTGGCCCAGAAAACAACCCTGGTACTTCAAGATCCATGCAGGTATTCACCACCTCCAGGAATTTTTCTATATTCCTTTCTCCCGTGCAGTCCTCACTAACCCCGTCTAACCTACACTATGCCCTGTCATGAAGCCTGTTCCATTGAATTGCACATCTCTTCCCACAGAGATCAGGAACACAGATTTAGGCATCATACCACTCCAGTTTAATCCCAGACTTTCCCTCTTGCCCAGTGTGATTTTAGGGAGTGCATTGTTATCACGGTCGTTATGAGAGCTGCAGTGAGAATTAAATGAAACAACACATGGAAGGCTCTTAGCAAAGCCCGGAACAGGTGAATGTTAAGTACATTGTAAGCTGTTTTTATTATCATCGCTTTAATGGTAATTTCTGGTATTATTATCTGTAGTTGGCTCGCCCTTTCTATAGGCTCCTCTGGAACACATTGTCTTCTTGATATCCCTGGCATATTGTGTTAGATGATCATTAAATAACTATTGAATGAGGTTCTTTATGTAAAGTAGATCTTTGATCATCCGAAGTGACATTTCCTTTCAGTTCTCAAGACTTCCTGAAGAAAACTAATTCTGCCCAGTTTAATGGTTTTCATCATTAAGCAACCATTGTTTATCCTACCATGATAGTTATGGGGGGGTCCTGGTGGTTTCCCAAAGCGCTTAACGTTGCACTGAGACTTTAGGCTGTAGGTCACCTGTCTTCGTACTGTGCTCTGTTCCCAGCAGGCACTAGTATTTGCTATGCACAGAATAGCTTTCTTTTCCCCCATACATGCCCACTTTTCATATGAAAGAAGAGAAGTTAATTGCCATGCTGTTTGCTTTCTCCTAGTCTATCAACAAAGCAATGGAGAAGGACTATGAAGAATACAACATTGGTGTTCTGGACATCTATGGCTTTGAAATATTCCAGGTAGGAGCAGTTTGAATTATTGGGGACTGGGGAGGGTGCTGCATTTCATCTGCCTTGAAGAAATAAATTAATTCTAAGCCATGAAAAAAACCCTCCCTATGGCCCAATTTTCGCCTTTCTGAGTTCTTTGTGTACGTTTACCAAATTAGCTCCTCCTAAGTATAAGCTTTGCGGCTTTCTCCTGGGGCCTCCAGCATTTCTGTTCAGGCTTTTTCACATTGAGACATCTCACTAAATCACTCCAGAAATGACTTCAAAATGATTTTTTAGAAACAATTAATGGAAGTAACTTTTTCTTTTTCTTTTTTTCTCAGAAAAATGGCTTCGAACAGTTTTGTATCAATTTTGTTAATGAAAAATTACAGCAGATTTTTATTGAACTGACTTTAAAGGCAGAACAGGTAAGGATTCCCTCTTCCTTCATCTTGTTCTACGTCTACTTTGTTGTATTTTAAAGAGTATGGATTTTTCTTTTGGTAACAGATTCAGCTTCGAGTCTTATCTTAGGAAATGTACTTAATAGAGTCAGGCAGAAAAACCACATACCATGGTGACATTTTAGTAAGTGAAATATAAGCACCATCTGCTACATTTTTTTTCTCCTTTAAGCAAATGACACTGTGAAGTTGGACTTAGGACTGGCTGCTTTTACTGCTCTCTGACTCATTGGCCACGTAGAAAATGGAAACCTAACTCCAAGCCCAATTATCTATGGCATATATTGTGTTTCAAAGGAAAAACATGGTTTTCTCAGATTTGCTTTACTCTCAGTCCTTCCTGCAAATAACGGTGTTTTTAACAAAGCTGACAGATTAATTCTGACTTGAGGCGACATGTCTTGCTTACAGTTTCTCCTGCAACTGTGCAGGTTCCCTTTTATTCTGGATACAATATTGTTTTTTGGTTCCAGGTTCACTGTAACAAAGCACCACGAACTGGGTAGCATAAAACACCAGAAATTTCTTCCCTTCGGGCCTGTAATCAGAATGTGGCCAGACCCACACCTTTCAAAGGTTCTGGGAGAGAGCCCTTCCTTGACTCGTCCAGGTGCTGGTGGGCCCTGACCTTCCTTGTTTTGTGGCAACATAACCTCAGCCTCTGCTCGTCTTCACTTGGCCATTTTCAGTGTGTGTCCAGATGACTTTCTCCTTTCCCTTGTAAAGACGCCAGTGGTTGGATTAAGGGATCACCCTAAAGCCAAGATGATTTTTTTCACTTGTGAGATCCTTAGCGAACTATATCTATCATATGAAGAATCTGTTTCCAAACCTCACATTTTAAGATTTTAGATGGACTTGAAATCGTGGGGGACACGTTCAGTCCACGCATGAAAGGCTGTTAGTCAGGGAGTGTTCGTGCCTCTGCTGAGGAACCCCGTGACCAGTGGCTTTCACGGAAACCTCTGCCCTGAAAGTCTAGCCTTCCCACCACCTCGTAGTAGCCAGAGCCAAACAGCCAGCGGAAAGTGTGGGATGGGCTGAGACAGAAAAAAGTAGGCAGAGGCTACACCATATAGGAACTTTGTAGGACATGGAAGAAATTTCAGATTTTATAGCAAGTAGGAAAGGAAACCATTGCGGCATTCTGAGCAGAACGTGACATGGTCTGACTTGTGTTTTGTGTTGTTGAAAAGGTCAGCACTCTGGCTTTGTAGACTTACCGAGTGGGATGAGACCAGGCAAGCAAACAGGAATGGAAGTTTTAAAACCACTTAGGAGGCCATTGCCAGAGACTGGGCAAGAGATGGTGGAGCGTAGACAATACTGTAGCAGTGGAGGTGGTGACAGAATGAGAGATGGTCAGATCTGGTATGTATTTTAGAGACTGAGTCAACATGATCACTCAGAATAATTAGCACCAAACTGAGAAGGAAAGAGGAGTCAAGGATGACTTCTACCTTTGTAACTTGAATAATAGGGCCAATGGCGAGACTATGTACTGAAGGTACAATTAGGAGAGCAACTGGTTGGAGACGGTGGGGAATGTAGATTCAGAGCCCCACTGAACACGTTACATTTGAGAGGCTCGTTGTACTTCCAAGTGCAGATTCCAAAATCAAATATATATGATTCTGGAACTCAGTGGGGAGGTCTAGACTAGAGAAAGTAAGTCAGGGGTCATTAGCTTATAGGTACTATTTAAAGCCATGGCATTGATTGAGCTCACCTAGAGGAGGAGGGTTGAGAAAACAAGAAGACTGGAAGATCGAGCCTGAGGTTCTGTACCCTGTAAAGATCTGGACAGAAGCCACCGAAGCAAGGCTGGGGAAGAAGGAGGAAAAACAGGAGAGTGTGGTGCTGCTCACCAAGTTAGATGAGTACCTGCCGTGAGCGAGGAACCTTCCCCTGAGGTCCCCAGATGCTAACCTGTACTGCTGTCCTATGTTAAATTCAGAGACTATCGTGAAACAGACCTACAGATTAAACCATATTAAATTTCCATTTGTGAATGTTAGAAATGATTGTGTGGTAACAATTTCATATGGTTCAACCTGAGTAAAAGTTACATTACCAAGCAATGAAGTGTTCCTTTTGTATCCCTCTTAAAAAACAAACAAAATGAATTAAAGTTCCAAGTTTTTGTCAGAGGGCATTCTAGTTTTCTTTTTCTTGGTGCTTTATGTGCCTTTGGCATCCACATGTGCAGGGCTCGGTTAGTCTTCACTGGGTAATAATGTGAGTTCCTGCTTCCTGTCCTACAGGAAGAGTATGTTCAGGAGGGAATAAGATGGACACCCATCGACTACTTCAATAACAAAATCGTGTGTGACCTCATAGAGAACAAAGTCGTAAGTATCAACCTGGCGTGTCTCTTCGCTGCTCACAAGTTTCCATTAAGTGAGTTTTTCTTCTCTGCATCATTATTTTAGAATAGACAAAGTGATACCTTTGGTTTGTCCAGAATTTTAGCAATCCCATTTATTTTGTGTATATGTATATGTGATCCATAGGTTTTATTTTTGTAAATATGAACATGTGTATATGAGGAAGATGCCAGTTTACAAAGAGAAGTTGTTACTGAATTCTACGGGAAGACAACTACCATTTGTGTTGATGGCTTAGCGTATAAAGAGACATAAAATTGGTCCTGCCTCCTGGACCATTCATATCACTTCTAGGACTTGAGCCCTAGGAATTATTCAGAAGAAAACATAAAGGATGCAGACATCCTTTACAGTACCATCTTACAGAGATCTTTACAGTACCATTTAAAAAAAAACAAAAACTCAAAACTGGAAACACTGAAAACCTCCATAGACAATTAAATCGGTCATTAAGTAAAGTATAGCATGTCAGAGCAGGGAAATATAACCATTAAAATAATAAGTGTGAAGGCTATATAAAACATGAGGGTTGTTCATAAGATAGTGCTGTGTGGGAAAGGGTAATGCATGACAGAATGTGTACGCTGTGGAACCGTAAACTGCGTCTATAGGTATAAGAGGCTGAAAGCAAACATTAAGACATGGATTAGAGTCCAAGAAAATGTTTTAATTTTTCTTTTGTGTTTTTAAAATCAACTTAGTACAAATAAGATTGAGCAGATAATGATCTTGTATGACTTTGAATAGCACTTCCAGGAGTTAAGCAATTTTTTTTTGGAAAGTGGACTTCTCCTCCATCGTTAGAGGTCTAAGTGGTGACTCCCATTTGGGATTATTAATGGCATTCTTGCTCAAAGGGAAGGGGTGACTTTCAAGATAGCATCTTGAATCTAGGGAGCTGTTTCCTTGCTTAAGCAAAGACCCGATAAGCATTGTATGTATTTGAGACCAGTCACTGACCTGGGGCTTTGGCTTTTTGGCCCCATCAGAACCCTCCTGGGATCATGAGCATCCTGGATGACGTGTGTGCCACAATGCATGCGGTGGGCGAGGGGGCGGACCAGACGCTGCTGCAGAAGCTCCAGATGCAGATCGGGAATCACGAGCACTTCAACAGCTGGAACCAAGGCTTCATTATTCACCACTATGCTGGGAAGGTATGGCCAGAGAACCGGGGTCAGCAGGAAAGGACAAATTATCTTTTTCATTGTCTACCTGTTTTAAGCCTTTCGGTCTGTCACGTTTTCTCATGAGGTAACTGGAAACAGTGTCCATATAGTTTCATCTGCCTCACCATGTTTCATTCACTCAACAACACGGGCCCTGTGCTGTATTTGGGGAGGCTACTACCGTGTACTTTTCAATCACGATTCTCCCCAGGACATATATTAACTGCTGAAGGAATGGCTTTTTGTCTTGCCTCTTGCCACACTCACAAGCCTTCATTCCTTACCTGCTCGTGCCCACCTGGAATATAAATAAGGACAAAGGTTCACATTTGGTGTTTGTTCTCATAAAACACATGATTATTGGGTGGGTGCCGGCTTAGTGTGGGTGCTGGTGACACAAAGGTAAGTAATTCGAGGTCGTGATGTTTAGGGATTTTCTAAGTCCTGTGGAAATCCAGCCGTCTCACCTGTCATCCTAACTAATCTTTTGTTAACCCGAGTTCCCTGAGCGTGAGTTTTAAGCCGAATCGATCCAACTCTGACACCACTTGTAAGAGAAATTGCAAAGCCTCCGAGGACATGACCTGTTGCAATAGATTAATGAACATAAAGAGTTTTTTCATTTTATTCTGTCTTAGGTGAAATTTAGGGAAAGAATTAAGTTTATTATTTAGACATGCCTAGGAATCCATTGAAGAAGGGGCATGTCAGACACAGGTCCTCTGGCTCGTGTCGACAGCCAAATACCATTCATTAGTACCCACAGGCCATCACCAACTGAGGTGGCTAA
Organism: Mormoops blainvillei; assembly: GCA_004026545.1. NCBI lineage: Eukaryota > Metazoa > Chordata > Mammalia > Chiroptera > Mormoopidae > Mormoops > Mormoops blainvillei. Next base: position 356,580 of record PVJD01000360.1, on the reverse strand, counting down.
GAAATTAAGCAAAATATGCACAGCTTTAATGTGACAGTTCATGATGAAACCTGGAAATATATACATTCTGGTAAGAATAGTCATGTCTACTTGGGATCTTTTTCTCTTCAATAAAATACTTAAAGGATAAAATTGGCTTTCTTTCCATTCTTGGCCAGGTATCCTATGACATGGATGGCTTTTGTGAAAGGAACCGTGATGTGCTTTTCATGGATCTGATAGAGCTCATGCAGAGCAGTGAGCTGTAAGTGTATTTTGCCTTATCTGACATGGGATATAGGTTTGATCAAGCTTCAGTATGAAAACAAACTTGTGGATTGGTCAGCGTTTCGTTTCTTTGAGCTGCTGGGTTGAGCTGTTTCTTCGAGCTGTTTCTTTGAGTTGTTCAAGCATTGAACAACTTGGCTTCTCAAAATAGCCTTTCTTTTTCCAATCCCAGTCTTGCCCTGCATCCCTAACCCCTTCCAGCCGGAAATTCCAAGTGCAACCTGCATGCCCTTCAGGGCCTCTAGCTTTGTTGTTTTCAACACTGTTACCAGGGAGAGCGGATGGCCATGCCTGACCATCTAAGGGTGGAACAGCCTGGTTCTATGATACTTTGCCCTTGGAATATCAATCTAAGAATTTTTCATGGTTACACAATTTTTTTTAATGGCTAATGGCTTTAAAAGACCCAAGGTAGCCTGAGTCCCTGAAGCAATTGGGAAATGACTCCAGCCCTCTGGGAGGGGCAAGTGGAGAGGGATTGCCTCAGAGACCCATTTTCACTCCCAAGGCCCTATTGAAGCTAGAGAGGTAGGAGCATAAGAGACTTCCACCTTGCAAGCTGCTGGCACTCTCAGGACCAGCCCTGCTGTGTCCCCTCCTCCCCGCTTCCCTGTGAAGGTTCCCGAGATCCTGGGTAACAGGTATGGCACATGATTTACACGATCAGAGTTGCACATGCCAGGCAAGCACCATATTGCACAGCCTTCCATATTTACAGTTTTAGAACTGCCCCCAGGCAATAGCTGCCCTTTTATCTCTGTTACTTGAATTGTCAAATTATTAAGGTTAACTTCCTTACCCAACAGCAGCAAGTCTGATAATTTTTTAAGAAAGGCCTAACTATGACGAAAGCAAAAACCAGTATCCTTTTCAGGCCCTGGTCAGAGGTGTTCTGCTCCATTTAACACCCTTCTCCCCCCACCCCCACCCCACCCCTCGCGACCCTCATCTCCACATGCCTGCATTTGCTTTGCTTTCCCACCTCACCTCCGGACTTGAGAGGTTCTGAATTTCTTTTCAGTTGAAAACACACAAAATCTGTTTGTTTCTCTCTTAAAAGGTCAGGTAAGCCACGAACCCTGGCTTGTGGGTTTTGTGACAGTCAGGTGCAGACATGCTTTTAGAGATTTATTTTTTAGTTATTAAACTTACTGCCAAGTTTGAGTGCTATTGATGCTGCCACGTAATCTCCCATCCTATAGACATGGTCTGTTAAACAAGTTTGCTGCAAAAATCTATAATTATGTCTGGTCAAGTTAAAAGTAGATTGCTGGGGAGAATTTCTAGAAAATTCAAGATGCCCAAAGAGCCATTTAGGAGGAATTGAATTTGAGTTTCAGATTGCTCACTGACATGATTCACTTTGTTCAGTGAGTCAGCAAATGTTTACTGGGCACCTGCTGTGTACCAGGCTGTGTGCCAGACAGAAGGGGCACTAAGGTGTCTGGGCTATTGTCTTTGCCCCGTACTTTACTACTGGCATCTAGTGGACAAAGGCCACTGTCTCTGAGAAATATCCTGTGATGTGCCGGACAGCACCCTCCCCCGTGCCTCCCGACACAGGATTATCCAACCCTAAATCCCAAATATCAATAGGACCACGGTTGAGAAGCCCTGCTTTAGAGCCAGGCAGAATATGCATCGGGTCCAGACAGTGAGTTCAAGTGCCTGAGCTCCGGTCCGTCTGTTGGATCTAACTCAGCAAACCCCTACTGTGTCGTGTCCTGTTGTGAAGGTAAACCTCGGTTCCAGCGAGTAGGGGGATTCAAAAGACAAAGTTCTCCAATTTTTTGGGGGGGTTTCAACTCCAAAATGCTTATATCTTAGAATTCTTAGGATTCTTAGAATTCTACCTCTATGTTTAGGGACCGGGGGGTTTGTTTTGTTTTGTTTTGTTTTGTTTTGTTTTTGTCTGCTGTTGCTTATTTGCCTGGGTCACACCCTGATGGCTTGTTCTTTGCATCAGATGGCCTTTCTGTAGCCAAGGTCGTGCGCTCCTCTATTCTCTGCGGAAGCAGGCTTTCAGCCCCCTCTGATTGCTAATCCATTCTCTTTCTCCTTTTCCAGACCTTTTATAAAGTCTTTATTTCCGGAAAATCTGCAAGCTGACAAGAAAGGGCGCCCAACTACTGCCGGAAGCAAAATAAAGGTTTGTTCTATTTGGGGAAGTTTATAGATTTCTATAAGAGGCAGGGTTTTCTAGGAGTCAGGAGCCGCACCCCTGAGCCAGGATGATGTCAGTGTGAGTGACGGGTTGGTCACGGATGCCCAGAAGTAATGTCGCTGCTTTAAAAAAGGTTACAGGATGCAAGCTGAAATTGACTTGGCTGTACTGAAACCCCAAATGGATATTAAGGACCCCAGAGCTTAACAGTCAGCATATGACAATCAGCTACTTTCTAAGAGGAAACGGCTTTAAACTGAACCTGGAAGAATTCACTTTAAACTGTCAGAGAAATTTGATGATTCCGAGCCACATGTTGGATTTGGATGACCATTTCCAGACCAGACCCCAAAACTTGCCAATTATGGAACTTGATGTACTTGAAATTCTGGGTCTTATAGGGGCAATTTGTGTGCCCTCCCACCTCCTTGGATCTAGAAAGCCCCTCCGTTCTGGAATTACAGACATATCTGGCCCTGCGGTGTCTCCAAGTCAGAAGGAATTCTTACAGTGTATCTTGGAAGCCCGTGGTGGAGAGCGCGCTATGTTATCTGAGCCAACATGTGACCGATTTAGAGGTTATGTCAGATAACACTTAATCACGTGATTCTTCGAGAAATAGTCTCTAAACTATTTTTTAAAAATCATATCAGTTAAAAAAATCATACCGGTTAAAGGCCACCCCAATTTTATAATCGACAGGATCGCCAAGTGGTTAACAGTAGGGTTCTGGGGTCCCATCGCCTCTGTTCACATTGCAGCTTTGGCTTTTCCTAGCTGTGTGATTGCCAGCCAGTTGCCTAACCTCTCAATGCCTCTTTTGCTTTATCTTTAAGGTGGAGCTCTTAGTACCTGTCTCAAGGCGGGTACTGAGTTGATTAAATTCAATAATCCATGTAAGGCATCTAGCCCACTGTCAGAAACAACAAACACAGTGGACATTATCTCCCATTGCATTCCGCTCTGTCAGCCCCCTCGCCATAGGCCGTGCTTATTCATCTCTGCTTAATTTTATGGTCACTTATACGTATATGCCGGGTCCCTGACTAGATTGTCCATTGCCCCTCACTGTCTTTGTGTGTCCAAATCCGACATGCCCTTCGCGCAGCGTCCTCCTGGATTTACTCCGGTCTCATGGACACCATGCCATTGTCTCTTCTGTTGACTCACTCTTTCTTCTCTGGGGGTTGCGTGTAGGGAAGCTTGCCTTCCTGCCCTGGACAGCCGGAGCACGGGCTGGAATAAAGGAACCCATCGCTGAAACCTCATAGCAATGAGAAGATGCCACTCAAGAGGAGCCTTTGGGTTTTGTGGAGGAAGTCAGATGCAAGCTGGGTTTTGAGCTGAAGGGTGGAGTCCTCTGGGATTAGGGACAACCATGTTCAAAGAACTGGAGAAATTTAAATCTCTGGATGGAGTTCCCTGGAGCAGAGCGCTGAGGTCAGAGAGCAGATGTAATTCTCTTGAGGCCCCAGATATTAACGTCTGTGTGAAGCTTCTGACTCATGCCCTCACTTCAAGGATAAGGATTAGCTCTGGGCTGGAAAATCTGGTCACAAGACTGTCACATTCAGATCCAAGGGGGACCAGATCATCAAGGTTGCAGTGACTCACTTTCAAGTGGTCTGGACTCTCAGTGGCGCTTATTCCCTATAAAAAAGAGGGCAGGGCTACAGGCGTTTTTTTATATTCTTGGAAGACTTGACTCCTTTCTTTCCTTCATTTTCTTGTCTAGTTGAATGCTCAAAATTGCCACCTTCTGGATGGATTCAAAATGTGCAGGATTTCAAGGCCTGCAAGGATTGCTGTCATCTGGGGGGGTCAACCTGAAGTCAGCCAGCGTATCTAGGGGGCGCTCGCTGTGCCTGTTCTCCCCAACCTGGGGTGCCCTCCTTGGTGGACTGTGTGACCTGTCTGTCCGATGCTATGCCTCCATGTAGGAATGACAGTCTCCCTGTTCTATATGTCCCCTCTGAGACACCTCTCAGATGACAGCCATGGCCCCATCTCTTAAACCTTCCACATCCACAGTCTTTTGCAGATGTTAAGTATCATCTTAATGCTATCTCTGGGGTGTAAGCATTTAAAGGATCCTGAGTTTCTTGGAAGGAAAAGTAAATCTAAGATGGTTTTGGGGTATTTTATTGTATTCTCATTCTTTAAAATTTAAAAAAAGTCTATAGGATTTGATTAATAGAATATTTATTTGGTGAAAGCTCCCATGATCTTGTTTATAAAATAAGAGTATTCTAAGTTTAATAACGCCTGATGTTGAGGCTTCACTAAATTCTACATTGTGGCTGGAAGTGACCAGTTTTGAAAATGGAGCCGAAGACTGATATGCTAGGGAAGTGGACTTGAGCTCCAAGCTGGCAGAGTGGACAGGACTACAGCTGTACCTGAGTGATACTTGGCCGCTAAAGGAGTGCGCATGACAGACGCAGGCACCGTGCGGTGATTGGACTGGTTAACTTTTGCCGCCTATTCCAACATTTAGATTAAGCTATTAGAGGTCTCCTGGTTCAGCCTGCTTAGATTACAGATGGGGAAACAGAGACCCAGAGAAATTGAATGATCCGTCATGTAGCTTACAAATAGCAAAGCCAGGGCCCCCAACTCAGGTTTGCTAATAATGTGCTGAGGGCAGCACGAGGAGCTTTTGCCCTAAGCCTTTCCTCACTGTGCTGTCTGCAAGTTTTGACTAGAGCTTCTGTTGGGCATGTGCCTTTGGTAGTTCATGGATTCAGGGACTCTTCCTGCCTGGAGTCAGGGTGAATCCAGTTATTGCTTCCTAACCACTTTAGGGGACATCTAAAGTTGAGTCATAGTTAAATTTAGGATAATTTTAATGATTAAGATAAGATGGATTCCGCTTTGCTGAAACCTACAGGCTCCGTCTAATACTGGCTGAATTCCTTTCACATCGCACTAAATTGTCGCATAGCTTCCTTAGGAAGACAGGGTAGTGTTGTGGTTAAGAATCAGACTTAGAGTAGCTCACAGCCAGGGTAGTTCACAGGGTTGAGCCCAGTTGAGACTTGGGTTCAAGCCTCAATTCTGTTGCTTACTAATTATGTCATTTTGAGCAATACTTCGTTTCTTTAAGGCCCCATTTTCTCATCTAAAAAACAGGAATAATAATATTAGTAGCTGCCTCTTAGAATTGTGAGACACAAATGAGAAAATCCATGTGTATAACCCATGATGCATATTCAATTAATGTTATCCATTGCTGTTTTGAGCTAGAAAGAACTTTGTCAGGTGGCACATAAATTTAAGTCCCACTTGCCCCTATGTTTTCTTATGCTAAGGTGAAAAGAAGATAATGCTGTTAAATGCTTAGGACTAAAGAGTCTGTCAAGCTATCCTTGGAAGTTAAAAGGTGTTAATTAAATTTAAAAAATTTTTGCCCTCACCCGAGATTTTATTGATTTTAGAGAGAGGGTTAGGGGAGGGAGAGAGAGAGGAAGAGAAACATCGATCGTTTGCCTCTCGTACAGGCCCTGATGGGGAACCAAACCCAAAACCTAAGTATGTGTCCTGACTGGGAATCAAACCCGTGACCTTTTTGGTTTATGGGACCACGCTCCAAACTACTGAGCCACGCCAGCCAGGGCAATAAAAAAACTTTTTTTTAATAAAAAAAATTAAGAGTTTGGGGACTTAAAAAGAAACTTCGTTATAAGCAATCCCTCCCCAGCTTCACCTTATGTGTTACAAAGATCGTCAGATTTGTTCTCAAGTACAACCCGCGTCAACAAAGACAATTAAGAGTCAGTTTACTTTTTCCTCATCGGGCCTTACTTTGATCATGTAATCTCTGAAGCTTTGCCCTTGACCTCCAGCATGGCAAAGAATGCTATATTCTGCACATCTAAACAGAGAACTTGACTTACCAGCGAACATCTAGCTTTGAATACACCCAAGAGTTTTTCTCAAGGGTTTCAGATTTCCCAAACCCATGAAAACAGAAAAGCCCTAATTGAGAGAGGGTTGCCTACTTCCAGCAAATCCCTTCTGCTGACTTTGTAATGGTTTTCTGGCTTCAGAGATCCCTTTTTCTCTGTTTTCCCTCAAAGGCTTCCTCTCCTCACACTAACTTGCCAGGAGGGTGGGAGGCTGCATGCGTGCCCCACTCGAGGCCCACGGGGCATGCTAAGCTGTGTGGTGGCGTGGGCTCTGCTTCTGCTCCTCCTTCATCCACATTTATGATACTTACAACTCGAAATACTTTATCTGCGATTTCAGCCTTATGTGGCTTTTTCTGCTTAAACGCAGTTTCACTCTGGGCACCCCAGGCACGGGTAATGAGCGATGATTTCAGATGAATATAAGAGCTTTGTGAAGGTGTAAGTTACCTAGCAGACTGAAAGGCTCAGAGGCCGCAGGTTTGTAAAAGGACATGCTGAGGAAGAAGGTGAATATGAAATGGCATATTGAAGGTTTATAAATTTGGAGATTTTGTGGATCTCACACTTTTAACTGTGAATCCCCATCATTTGAATACCTGATGCTTCCTTGGTTGGGCTGCCAAAAAAGTGAATTCAGGGGATTTTGATGATTTATCCTTGCAAATAATTTGTTTCTTCAGCCCTCCAAAAAACAAAATATTTTTTGAGGACAATGTATGAGTATTTGTAAAATTAACTTAATTTGTTAATAACTGCAAGCTCCCTTATTTCTCATTTTTAAAATTATATGTGAAGATTTACTGGGTTTTAGTATGTTTGTTTTATTTTATTAACTATACTAAAAAGGCCCAGTTGCTTTCAAAAATCTAATTTCAAACCCATTTGAGAGTTAAAATCATCGTAAAAGTCAGTAGAGCTTTAAGCAAGTGTGGTAGGCCTGAGTCAAGCCTCATGAACAAATTGTCGAGAAGATTAATTTCTGGCTATATATTTCCACAGTAAACTTTCACCAGACTCCTTGAAAACTGGTCTGCTTCCGAGAAAGTTCCATGTTTCTAACTGATGTTATTCTTCCTTTCTAGAAACAAGCCAATGACCTTGTGAGCACCCTCATGAAATGTACACCTCACTACATTCGCTGCATAAAACCAAATGAAACCAAGAAGCCCAGAGACTGGGAGGAAAGCAGGTATGGTGAAGACCGTAAACAGAGAGGGCAAAGCCAGCTTCCATGAGCCCCGGCACATTCACCTTCTCCTCACGACGGGCTGTCCTATGCCAAAGGCAGAAGCAGTTTAAATTACCTTCAGATGTGTTTCATGTCCTTTGTCTTTAACTTTTTCAGGACCAAGACTATATATATTTTTTCCCTCCTTGCCTTTTCCTAAAATGTTAGCAGTGCCCTTTGGTTCAGAATTAGCAATTTATAATGTTTATCTTGGCTAGTCTGGGAGCAGATGGAGGAAAAAAAAAAAGCAAATCCTTTATACCGCAGTCAGGATGGTTTTAAAATTAGTTTGAGGCTCTGTGGAGACATTCTTAGTACACTCAGCTCCTCATTGGCACCCACAGGACGCGGCCTAGAATGCTTCACCCGGGGTTGAAAGCGAAGGTCCAAATTGCTGGTTAGAAAGCAATCCCTCATTTACTGTCTCTCGTGAGGAGACTGGCGACAGGCTTCAGCTCCTGTAAGTCCCCTGGCTGGGTGAATGAGCAGAGACTCTCTGGGTGGGAACAAACCGAGAGGGGACGTGGCGAGCACACGCACCGCGCGCCCTCCGGCCTGCCTTCTGAGGAAGCTGCGTCACAAGTCCTCCCACAGCTGGCACCGAGGGGCGTGGCCTGTGCCAGACGGAATCAGAGCCTTGAGTAGGAAAATGTTAAGATGATAACTAGAGAACACAGTTTTTGCATCCAGCTGGGGGACCCAGACACACATTCCTAAGAGGCCTGGTCCCACCGTCCATAGGAACGTGGCAAACAACTGAGGAGAGACTTTGTGGGCGACTTGGACTCCAGAGAGGACCCAACCATTGTCCTCAGAAAATCAGGTCCCTGGACTTGAACATACCAGAATTGCTATCTTTTTTTTTTTCTTTTCTTTTTTACTCTCTTGGGAAAAAGCAGATAGACTCTTAGTTCTCAAGTGACATAAAAAAGTTAAACTTGAACAGGAAGACCAGGATTAAAATTCATGACTTCTGATTACCTCCTCGGAGAGACTTGTATAGGTCCCCTTCCCGCCCTGCCAGCAAGATGCTTTCTGACCTAAGCAGACAGATAATACTCGATCCTTTGTGTATATGTGCCACTGAGCCGGCCCTGACTCCTGGCGACCCTCTGAATGAGTGCTGTCCACAACGTCCTGTCCTCAACAGCCCTGCTCAGCTCCCGGAGACGCATATCTATGGCTTCTTTTATGGAGTCCTAGAAAGTGCATTTTTAAGAAGCTCCCGGATGCTGCTGCTGCCGCTGCTGGTCCAGGCATCACACTTGGAGGGACAGCTGATCTAGAGCAACGAACTGGACTGGGATTTTGAGGAACTCTGTCCTGGTGCTGGCCTGTCACCTAAGTGAGACCCTTAATCTTCTCAGTTCCTTCCTCTCTAAGCTAAGAGGGTCATGCGGAATGCGATCTCCTTCAGTCTGATAGAATGAACTCTGCCAGGTCTGTTCCCCGTGTCTGTCCACCTGCCTCTGCCTGTCTCTGTGTCACTCCTACACACCCCCTCTCATGGTCACCTGCATACATGCCACACTCATGCATGTACACACGGTAAAAGGGTGGTGTCATAGACCCCTAGAAATAAGTTAGGCGAGTCTTAGAAGCCAAGCTGTTACTAATGGTTGCTTTGGCCTTTTCTTCCCCCCACTTCCGGTTTCATCCAGCTTGCCTTCCACAGTCCTTTCCAACAAACATAATCTTAGAACCGTAATCTTGCTCACCTTGCAAATGCAATACCTCCCCAGCACACCATCCCCTACCCCATATAGAGCCTCCGCTGAAAGTCCCTCTAGGATAGAGATTTTGCAATAGCTGCTGGTTGGAAGTTCCCCAACTTCCCTTCTCATAAAATCCAAACTGATTCATCAGAATTATTAGACAATGGAGAAGTGAAGACAGTGGTACATTTATAGAACTTCCCCATCATGTTGAGTTTTTTCATCACACCCCTTATTTGACTTGCAGCAAAGAACTTCATAACACACATTCACGTGAGCTGGTTTTAAGAATTCTAAGATATTTGCTGGCCAAGTGTTGATTTATACTTTCACCGGAATTGCCTCCTGGGGTTCCCCTATCCTGGTCCAGGTTTACTGTGTGGCAGTTCCACTTCACCTGTGAGTGGGGGACGTTGGGGTCCCTGGAAGGGCACTGCTTCATTGGCAAAAATTACACAGTCAGTTGAAGCTGTTAGTGGACAGAGTTACACAAGCCACAAGTTTGTGGGGTGTGGTTTATTTTTCTTCTACTGTTGAAAATTTATTTTTGGTCCTGGCACAGTTGCCTGTCTTGGATTCTGGGCTGCTGCCCTAGGATGGTTCTCAGACTTTGACTTGCTTGTGTTAATGGCCAGACCCTCCAGAAGAGGACCTCCCTGTCTCCCCCTGAGGGGAGGAGATGGCACCACGAGGGGCATTGTCAGCCTGCCTGATGTTTACTGCAGAGGTGACCAAATCCAAGCATATGCAAACACGCACTTGGATACTTTGATTACATGAAGTTAAACATTACGAAATTTGCTAATCTGATTGTCCGGTTAAAAGAAAATTTCTATGAAAAATTTCCTGATGATGGAAGCTTATAATGAAGGAAACAATGTGTTAACACAAGGCATAGTCTTTCATAGGTGATTCATGAGCATGGGACAGTTCTACTTGAATCCATGGGCGATGCATTCCCTACCTCAGGAGCTTGGGGTAGAGCCAACATTTATGAAGAGTACTTAAAATGAGCAAATATCTCTGACTGGCAAACTCATGTGTATTTTACTTAGTACACAAAAGGCCCAGGGCAAGTTTCCGATTTGGAAGACGGGAAAAAGGGAAATTTCTTTCCCCAATTAGGTTCCTTCCTCTTTAGTTACATAGATATGTGTCACCGTTCAAATGTGGATTTTGAATATTAATTCTTTATATAAAGTGTTTAAAGTCAGTTATCTTGAAGGGGCTGACATTTCTGGATGCTGCGTCCAGACGATTAATCGGACTTGAGATAATTCAAACATCTCTCACCACGTCACCTCATCTTTCCCAGCACAGTCAAGGCTCCAGCCTCTCTTCTCCCTTAATTTCTCCGCCTCCTCCTCCTCCACCACCCTGGGCCACAGGCCTTCCCCATCTTTGTGTCTTTGCTTTCACTGTGCTCCCTGCCTTTCCCTCCTCTGCCCCTGGCAAATTCGACTCAGCCCTCCAGGCCCAGGCACACGTCACCACTTGTGAGAATCCTCTCACTATGAAAAGTTCATTTCTTTCTCAAGTCTCCTGGTTTACTTGTGGTAGACGTAACTGTATTAGAATATCAACAACTTTTTAAGACTCATGCCAGGAGCTGACTAAGTGCTTTACATGGAATGTACCCAATGAGAAGAAAGAACCAACATCACCATCCCCATTTTACAGAAGTGGAAACTGAGGCACAGAAGTGTTGCATAGCGGCAGAGCAGTTGGTGTCACTGGCTTGTGACCACTGTGTTACTGGTGAGGTTTTTAGCAGGAACCATCTCTAGCGCCCAGCACAGCATCGTACGGAGGGCACACAGTGGGTGTCAGCAAGTGCGAGGCTTCATTGGAAATGGTGGGTTTCATGAGAGCCTTGCTGGGGAAACAACAGTCGGGCACCTATGTGACACTGTAAGGAGGATGCTGCTAACCGCCCTTTCTGCACAGCGGATTCATGAGGGGCTCGTTCCCTGCATCACCATGCAGGTGACCCCAAATGTGCTGAACAGGGCGAATGGGGAGCTACCCTCCTGCCACAGCCCAATTCTGACATCTATCTCAAAAGAAAGAATTTACTTTTTATTTCACATTATCATGTTTCCCAGTGTCTGTATTAAATCAGCCTTATTTATCTCCCCAGAGGGGATGATCAGAAGCTAGTGTCAAGGACCTGTGTCACTTGGCTTCCAAGATACTTTGCTTCTCGGTGGTGGGGGGCGGTCACAATTCACATGCTTGTGCACCATCCCAGAGATACCACACACCCCAGGCCTAACAAACCAGAATGCAAGGCGCAGAGGTGGGGCAGGCGGCAGGCCCCTGGCATGAAGGTCCCTTGTGTAAGGGCATCGACCTAGTACTGCCAGTGCTTTACTGTCATAAACCCAAACTGAAACTAATTTACATATTTCTAGAGCATTGTTAAGCTAGGCATTTGAAATTGAAATTAATAGTTTTATATGCCCTTACTTGTCTTATATTTTAAAAACCTAGAAGGCAATCTCATTACCTTTAGAATCACTATTAAACTTAAGGTTGATAACAAAAACAGCTCCCATGTCTTTTGATTCAAAAGTGACACGTTTCTTTAGTCTTTTGGAAAACCAGTATCTTTCGTTCACTATCTGGGTGATAGGTATGTGACTTTTTGTTTTACTGTCTTTTAAAATAGATATATAAAGTCTCTTCTGTAGTCACTGTATTTCATAATAAAATTTTTTAAAATTAATATTATATAGCCCAGGGGTCAAGCTCAGAGTTGAACACTATAAATTGTAGTCTTTTTAGTATGTTTTATTCATCTTAGAGTTGGAAGGTTGTAGGGTGGCCGGTGGGAGAGCAGGGTGAAAGAATACCCAGTAATGTCCTGACTCCATTGTCTTCTTTATAGGGTAAAGCACCAAGTAGAATACCTTGGTCTGAAAGAAAACATTCGCGTGAGAAGAGCTGGTTATGCCTATCGGCGCATCTTCCAAAAGTTCCTACAAAGGTAACGAACTGGTGACTTTATTTAAAACAGGTTTATTGAAATATAATTCACATATTGTACAATTCACCCATTTAAAATATACAGTTTATTGGCTTTTAATATATTAAGTTGTGCTTCTATCATCGCAGTTAACTTTAGAAGATTTTCATCACCCCAGAAAGAAATCCCAGTTTCCTGGTCGTTAACCCCCGGTTAGGCAGACACTGCTTTCTGTCTCTGTAGACTTGCCTGTTCTGGTCGTTGCGTATAAATAGGGTCATACAAGATGTGTCCTTTGTGTCTGGCTTCTGTCACATAGCGTAGTGCTTTTAAGGGTCGCTCATGTTGTTGCGTGTACCTGCACTTCATTTCTTTTCATTGCTGAATAACATTCCAATAGTGTACCCATATGCCATATTTTACTTGTTCATTCATCAGTTGATACACATCAGCTGTTTCCACTTTTTGGCTGAGAATAACAAATAATGCTGCTATCAACATTCACATGCATGTTTCTGTGAACATGTGTTTTCATTGTTCTTTCATTCCTAAAAATGGATTTGCTGGGTCATATGGTAACTCTGTGTTTAATCTTTCTGATGAGCTGCTAGACCTTTTTTCCCCCAAAGTGGCTATACCAGTTTACATCCCCACCAGCAGTGTTTGATGGTCCCAGTTTGTCTGCATCTTTGTCAACATTTGTTATTATCTGGCTTTTTGATTCTAGCCATCCTAATGGTTATGAAAGAAATGGTATCTCATTGTTGTTGTGATTTGCATTTTCCTCAGGGGAAATGATATTGAGCATCTTCTCATGTGGTATTGGCCATTGGGGAAATGTCTGTTTGGGTCCTTTGCCCATTTTTTAATTATGTTATTTGTCTTCTTATTATTAAGTTGTAACAGAGTTCTTTTTGTCATCAGTTTTTATAGAATAAATCAGTAGCCACAAGTAATTGGCCTCTTTAAGGCAACACAAGTTCAGGAATTCATGAAAATTTTGACACGGGAAGGGGTATGGTATGACTTGATTGGGGTGCAGAGGACACAGACAAGTGGCAAGGCAGTGGCTGGCGGACTGGGCGGTCCCACATTTGCGTGCAGATAAACCGGGCGAAACAACTGGGGAGCAGGAGAGACCATGCAACCCAGGGCTCTGGCGCGGGAAAAGAAAGCCTCAAAATCTCTACCAGTAAGAACCCGTTGGGGGAGCAGCAGTGGGAGAAACAGCCAGTTTCACAGGAGAATTTATTTGAGAGACCACAGGGTCCTAGAACGTATGCAAACCCACCCATCTGGGAATCAGCACCAGAAGGGCCCAATTTGCTTGTGGGTAGCAGGGGAAGGGACTGAAAGCCACCCAAGAGAGAAGTAAGGACATTGTTCCCTCTCGGACCCCTCCCACACATACAGCCCCACAAGGCAGTGATGTGGTTGCCCCGCCCTGGCAAATACCTAAGGCTCCGCCCCTCACAACATAATAGGCCTGCTGAGACAAAAAGATATGGCCCAAAGGAAAGAACAGATCAAAGCTCCAAAAATAGAACTAAGCAATGAAGAAATAGCCAACCTATCAGATGCAAAGTTCCAAACACTGGTAATCTGGATGCTCACAGAATTGGTGGAGTTTGGTCACAAAATGGAGGAAAAAGTAAAGGCTATGCAAAGTCAAATAAAGAAAAATATACAGAGAATGGAAACTGGGACTCAACGATTTGGAGCAGAAAGAAGAAATAAACATTCCACCAGAACAGAATGAAGAAACAAGAATTCAAAAAAAGGAGAAGCTTAGGAACCTCCGTGGCAACTTTAAATGCTCCAACCTCCGAATCATAGGGGTGCCAGAAGGATAAGAGGAAGAGCAAGACATTGAAAACTTATTTGGAAAAATAATGAAGGAGAACTTCCCCAATCTGGCAAAGGAAATCGACTTCCAGGAAGTCCAGGAAGCTCCAAGAGTCCCAAAGAAGTTGGACCCAATGAAGCACACACCAAGGCACATCATCATTACATGACCCAAGATTAAAGATAAGGAGAGAATCTTAAAAGCAGCACGAGAAAAGGAGACGGTTACCTACAAAGGAGTTCCCATAAGACTAGCAGCTGATTTCTCCAAAGAAACCTTACAGGCAAGAAGGGGCTGGAAAGAAGTATTCAAAGTCATGAAAGACAAGGACCTATATCCAAGATTACTCTATCTGGCAAAGCTGTCATTTAGAATGAAAGGGCAGGTAAAGTAAAGTTAAAGGAGTTCAGCATCACCAAGCCCTTATTACATGAAATGTTAAAGGGACTAATCTAAGAAAAAGAAGGTGATCAAAACTATGAACAGTCAAATGACAACAAACTCACAACTATCAACAACTGAACCTAAAAAACAAAAACAAAAACAAACTAAGCAAACTGCTAGAACAGGAACAGAATCACAGAAATGGAGATCACATGGAGGGTTAGCAGCAGGGAGGGGGAGGGGAGAATGGGGGAAAAGGTACAGGGAATAAGAAGCATAAATGTTAGATACAAAATAGATGGGGAGGTTAAGAATAGTATAGAAAAGGGAGAAAACAAAGAACTTATATATATGACCCATGGACATGAACTAAGGGGGATAATGCTGGTGGGAAGAGGGGTGCAGGTTGGAGGGGAATAAAGAGAGAAAAATGAGACAACTGTAATAACATAATCAAGAAAAAAAATATTTTTACAGAAGCTTAAAGTAGTTAACTGCAAAATTTTCGTACAGCCCATGTATAAATTTAAGCTGATTTGTATATTTCTATTAAACTGTATTTGGCAGACCTATATTTATATTGTTCTTATTTTGTGATATTTGTTTTTGAAAAGGATAAGATTTAGTGTTCTTAAAGTATTAAATGATTCTAACTTCTCTAATGATTCTAAATTAGTGAAGTTTCACTGTATTTTCTACATCTACTTAACTTCCTTTAAGAAAGAAGGAAGCCATATTTAGCCTTTAATCAGAAAATAATTATGTTTCCCTTATGATACAAGAGCAGGATGTAAGAAATTTTTTAATTCAAATTTTGTGTCACAAAGAGGTAGCAGGCTGAAGGAGAGCTTATTTTTCCTTCGGGATTGTTGTTTCTTATACCATGAGTTTTGGATGATTGACCTACCACTCACCTGTGCAGGTTATTTATGTGGAAGGTCAAGAGAGGCTTAACAAAAAGGTAGATCATTTCATACAATAAAGCCTCATTGACTCAGCCTTCTCACATTTGAGATTCCCAACAATGTTGGAGGAGGATTAGACTAGGAATAAATTCACCTTCATGGCTCTCTAAATTAAAGGGGCCACTACACCTATAGTGTAAACCGAGCTCTATGAAAAGAAATATGTAGGAAGCCGAGAAAATAACTTTGTAGAGCTCTTGCATTGCTATAGCAGCATCCCTTTGCCAACAAACAATTGAGATGTTAACTATGAAAGACTTTTTAAACAGATCAGTAACACTAGCTTAGCAAAGGGTTTCTCAACCTCCGCTAGTGACATTTTGGGCTGGATGCGTCTTCACTGTGAGGGCCATCCTGTGCACTATAGGATGTTTAGCAACCTCCTTGGCCTCTACTCACTGGATGCCAGTAAGCGCACTGTTTCCCTGCAGCCTTTTCCCCGAGTTGTGACAACCAAAAATATATCCAGACAGTTTCCTAATGTCCCCGCAGGGGGGAGCACGCAGTCACTGGAACAAAGCCATTTGAAAACTATAGCTTCTGTAATCATTTAAATTTTGCAAAACTGCATTTTAAAATAATACCCTTTTTCAAGTAAGAGAAAATAATTAAAGGCAGAAAACAGTGTATGAAAATGTTTCCTCCATCTTTCCCTAACTCAGAAAAGCCTGCCTTGATAATACCAAAACATTTATAATTTTATTCTCCAATAATTTTCCTGTACTTAAAATTCTTTATTTGATCCTTACCAATTCTCTTTGATTGGCATTACTACTGAAAACGGATCAGATATTTTTAAAAATCTAACTTTGATTTTTTTTTTTGAGAAATCAATTCTGAAGACCTTCTTCCTTCCACATTATTTAAAAACAAACCAACAAACCTGATTCTCATCAGCAGTACTGTGAGCTCACAACACTGGGAAGAGCAGGAAATCCACACTCTCCTCACAAGAAGGTCCAAGGTTCCCTTAGCAGGATGTGTCACTTGTTTGCAGCAGCTCCTTAAATGAACTGTGAAATGACCGACCTCCCCCAAGTGTCATGCTAGCTTCATGACTCCATGCGTGACACTTCCTTCTGTACCTTGGACAGAGTAAACATGTAGTGGATGCCTGTTATGACCTTTATGTGGAGGGACTTTAATTGAAATGATTCTATCCTTAGATGCTTTCCCTCTTAGCTCTCCTGCTGTGGACTTTTCCATTCAGAAGAGGCAAATAGACAGCCCTGTCTTGTGAAGGGCAGGCTTTTTTAATGTCTTACTTTTTGTGATTTGAGAAGAGTGGGAAGAGAATAAAATTCGGAAGGAAATTTATTTTTCAATAAAAAGTACATTTTTAGTCTCCCACTCAAAAATTAGCTAGAAGGCTATATATATATCAATGGCAGGAAGTAGTTCTCCGGAGACAATGCAGTTTTCCGTAGGATGTGTGAGTCTGCCGCTGACTGTCTCAACATGGGATCCTCTGGGAACCATCTCAGACCTTTACTCTCTCCATGGCTGAGAGAAAAGGCTTCGTTTATAAAGTTGTTTTCTAGATGTTCACAGAAAGGCTACCAAGCGAGAAACAGAGAGTAACAACCTGAAGGGAAAGGAGGTATGAATACCCAGCACAACTATCCGCACGTGAATGCGTCGTACACCCGTCCCTGGGAAGGACGCCCGCAGCTCTAAACAGACCGGTGGTTCAGACATTACCTCGATATGAAAAAATAGGAAATAGGGGCTTTTTGTATGTCTTCATTCTTTTGCTGAAAAATCCTTCACGTTTATTATCAAAACCATCCCTCTTGACTGAGAATTGGAGATTAATCATCAAAAGATGCCTTAATTCTCCCACCATGGGTCATGTGCTCTTAAAATAAATCCTTCTCAGCTTTAAGCAGTAGAGGGAAGATCCCTCATTTACCACTCGTTCACAACTTTCTTGCCTTCAGGAAGCGTCAGAAATCTGTGAGAAATGGCAGCCATTTTGAGTCTCAGTTTGGGAAATTATCTGTAAATTAGACAGCACCTTTTGAGCTGGGCAGGGAACACTCCTTACCGTGGTTGGGACAAATAAGCCTAAAAGTGGATTCTGACTCTTTGGAAGAAAAACGTGATAGAAATGTAAAAGATTTACAAAATATCTTATAGAACCATTTACACTTCCTCACAAACGTACTTCCCTTGACCTTGACCCAGCCCCTCGGAATGTGGGGATAGAAAAGGTATGCTTATGAGCTAAGGTATTTCTTGTCCTGGGCAAGAGAGAAGATAGGAAGTTCAGGAAAGCATGAAATGTAGAGAGCCTCCAACGGGGTGCCAGGATTTTTGTGTCCTTGGGGGTCAGAAACTTTCTTAACCCGAACTGCTAGCAGATGGAGGTCACTGGTGTCTGAGCTGCATTTCCTCTAAGGAGAAAACATTGGATTGGTCAACTATCTGAGAGATAACAAGGAGCCTACCTGTCTCTAAAGACATGGAAGAGAATTCTAGGCAGAGAGAACAGCTGGTGCGAAGGCCTTGAAATGAAATATTGGCATATTTGAGTCTTAAACTGAAAATACTTGATGAAAGGAATATAAGCTATTATGCTCACCTCTCCAAAATTACCACAGGCATCTATTACTCAGTGTACCATTGTTGTGTGCAACCTGTTCCCACTGGTATGTCCTAGAATAAACAAGTGAACTGGGTATACTTAGTAGGAGAACATTGTGCCAGAATTACAAGCCCTGTTCTCTCTAGTGGAAAGAAAAGGAAATGAGGAGGATGCGTCAGGCTTCATGAAAGTAAAGGGGACCACCACCAGTGGTCCATGGTCAGAGGGCCCTGGGAATGGCAGGTTACAGTCATGTCTTACCCAGACCCAAACTGTTAGGAGGCCTTATCTGGAAAAAGGAGAGAATATCCCTGCAAAACAAGTTTCTTAACATAAAAATATGAAATCGGAAATACAGCATTATTTTAATAGGGGAAAAATGTGACTTGCACTTGCACAATAAAGAGACATTAGTTTATGATTTCGATTAGATCAAGCCAGGCAACATTGCCCTCTCAGAAACTTGTCAACTTGGAGGTCTGATTTTTTTCTTTCTCACCCATGCTCTGCATAAATTTTCCTACCCCATCCATTTCGATTGCAGGCGCACTGCTAGTTTTCCCCTAGGTCCCCCAGTGGCGTCTACAAAGACTCTGTTATCGGTCATTTATATGTGGTTTTGTTTAAAGTTTGATTGGCTTCATTACACCATATGTGAAATGTCTTTGTGCTAATGTGTGGCTTTAACTAAGCATTTTCATTTTTAATCTTTTTGTCTTTAATTATGGAATAAGAGGATTTGTTTCTCCAGGAAATTTACGACATTATCAGACATGATGTGGATATTCGGGAGGAGCAGCGAGGGTCCCTAGACTCACCTTAGTACCAGTCAGCTGGCTCTAAGGTTATGATAATGCCTGGTTCTGCTCTCTTAGGGAGCCCTGGAGCCTGAAGACAGGCCACTATCCTTGTCAAGATTCCCTGTTCCCTTGGATGTCACAAACCAGTATGACCCCGTAGTAACTTCTGGGAACAAAGGAGGGGCTGGCTTCTCTAGAGGCCTGGGGCTCACCCATTGGCTGTATTATAGATATGCCTGCATACAGGCCATACCTCCCAACTTCTCACCGGTATGCTCATTCTCTGATTTCTTCTTCCATCCATCCTTCCTACCTTCCCCCTCAAGTCACTGGTACCTTCTGTATTTGACATCCTGTATTATGCTTCTCTTTCCTCTATTATGCCAGCCTGTCATGTATGTCAGCCTAATAGTTCTAACATAGAGACGTGTAGAAGTGTAGAACTCTTTAAAAGAAATATTCTTATCCTGGCTCATTGGCTCAGTGGATTGAGTGCCGGCCTGCAAACCAAAGGGTCATCGGTTCGACTCCCAGTCAGGGCACATGCCTGGATGGGGGGCCAGGTCTCCAGTAGAGAGTACGGGAGAGGCAACCACACACTGATGTTTGTCTCCCTCTCTTTCTCCCTCCCTTCCCCTCTTTCTAAAAATGAATAAATAAAATATTTAAAAGAAATATTCACACATCAACCAGTTCTTGGCTTATATATAGTTCCATGATTAAAGAAGTAGATTGGGGTTCAAATCCCAGCACGGATACTTACTAGCTAAGTAGCCTTGGGTGAGTCTCTGTATGCTTCTGTTTCCAGCTCTGATCAGGTTGCTTTAAGAATAAAACTAGGCCATACATTTAAGCACCAAGAACAGCACCTGATACAGAGAGAGCACCTATGAATGTTGGCTATTAAGGTCAGTTATCGGTGCTTCGTGCCAGTCACACGAGGAGGTGCTGGCTGTGCCTTGTGAACCACGCAGATGTGGCGCCCACTCATGGAGGCCTGGTCCTCCTGGAGGAGGCATACATTAAACAAAGAAGCACAAACATGAGTAGAATTACAACTGATGATACACGATCTGAAAGAAAAAGCTTTTATATGAGAGAAAACAGCAAGGGGGTGCTTTTGAGTGATCCGAAAAGGCCTCTCTGGAAGTGTCACTGAGAGGGAGACCCCGGAGCAGGAGCTGCCACTTGAAGAGTTTGAAGAACTGCACGCCTGGTAGAGGGAGCAGCATAGGCAAAGGGAGGGCAGAGAGAAGAGATGGGAGGAAATAGCCTTGTTCTGACTCAAGGTGCACAGAATTCCAAAGGCAAAAGTTGATACATGGTAACAACAACAGCTATTAGAGTTTTATAAAACTCTGCAGTGACTGTTAAGTGCTCTGAAGAAATCAGGGGCAGTAAGTATTGAGAAAAGACCATTTGATTTTGCCTGAGGGGAATCATTGGTGACCTTCGGCGATGCCCTTTTTAGACAGTGACAGAAAGGAAAAGCAGATTTTGCCCAGAGCGTTAACAGGAAAACGTCGGATAGGGAGGGGGCAGGAGGCATCCAAGACCCAGTGGACTTTGCAGTTGTTGAGACCAAACCCTAAGCCTTCGAACAGAGGTGAATGGAACGCCAGGACCCAGAAACACCAGGTACCTTTGGGGCGGTCCAGCCTGAGCCTGATCCTGACCCTTCTCTCCTCAATTGTCCTCACAGGTATGCCATTCTGACCAAAGAAACCTGGCCCTCATGGAGAGGAGATGAGAAGCAAGGTGTCCTCCACTTGCTGCAGTCCGTCAACATGGACAGTGATCAGTTCCAGCTTGGGAGAAGCAAAGTGTTCATCAAAGCCCCCGAGTCGGTGAGTGTGGGCTTACCCCTCCCCACAACATGACTGGCTTCTCTGTTTCATTCTTTGGTTTATGCCTTATGTTGTCTCCTCAAAGAAGGCTTTCCTCCCCTCCCAATGGAAATATCAGTCATTCTCCCCACCCCTGCTCCCTCATAGGCTTCAGAGCACGCAGCATCATAAGACGGTTTCTTTTCTTACTTAATGTCTTTCCCTTTCTAGATGGTCATCTCCTTGAGGTCAGGGACTCTTGTCTGTTTTGTATACCATTGTGTACTTAGAGCCTCATGTAGAAAGCAGCTCATGGCCCTAGCCAGGTAGCTCAGTTGGTTAGGACATCATCCCAATACACCAAGGTTGTGGGTTCAATCCCCAGTCAGGGCACATACAGCAGTCAACCAAAGAATGCTTAAATCCATGGAACAACAAGTAGATGTGTCTGTCTGTCTCTCCCCGCCCCCCTCAAAAATCAATTGAAAATAAAATCAAAAGAAAGCAGCTCATGGGAGGTGCCCAGTAGTTATGTATAGTATCCAGTAGTGTCTGAGCTAAAAGGGACTTCTTTATCCCACAAAAGAGGCTTGGATAAACCTACCTCCTCCCCTGGGTTGACCAAACAAGCCCAGGCTTCCTCCTTGAGGGCGTAGCAGGGCTTGGGGATGCGGATTCCCAGGACTGTCTTGAAGACCAGAAAGGAGCCGGGAAAGGACGTCGAGGAGATGAATGGGTAGGAGGAGAAGTTTCAGGGTTTACAGAAACAAATATTTGTTGGTAAGGAATTCAAACAATATTACAATTCACAAACTTTTTTATTCCTATCATTATGGTTTTGTTGCATTTTTTTCCATTAACTCCCTCCCCACAGCCATCACCACCCTGTTGTCCGTGAGCCCTTTTTCCTTTTTCCACAGCCCCTCCAAGCCCACTCCTCGCCCAACTAGCTGTCATCTGTCCTCCCCGTGAGTCTTATTAGACCTCCATAGATTAATCTGGAAGAACTTCTTTATCCTTCTTGATGAGGTTGTGGTCACTGTGAGCCAATGAGCACCCATAAGGAGTTCTCAGCTGAGCAGAGATCCAGCACAGCCTCCCCTTTCCGCCCAGTTAGCTCTGTGGCCGTGCGGCGGAGACATTACTTTCTGCACTGGAGAAACTGCTGAAGCTCACCTGGTTGAGCAGCATCATCCCTTGAGGTTCCTATAACAATCACGAGACTCTGTTTCAGGAGCCCATGGTGAACTTGGTAAAATTAGCCATTCAATCAAGGGGAAATAACGTGAGAACTTGCCGCACTGGCAATAACGGAAAATCGTGACTTTAGTCAGATCCTGGTCTCCCAGT
This sequence comes from Mormoops blainvillei, assembly GCA_004026545.1. Classification (NCBI taxonomy): domain Eukaryota; kingdom Metazoa; phylum Chordata; class Mammalia; order Chiroptera; family Mormoopidae; genus Mormoops; species Mormoops blainvillei. The sequence goes on along the minus strand of PVJD01000360.1, from coordinate 334,569 downwards.
GAGTTCTCTTCTTTAGAAGGGGGCCACAGCTATTGTTCTGCCTGCGCCATAGGATGTCAGCCTGGGACCCTCAAATGATAATAGCTGTTAGTGAATGGTGTTGTGAACCACAAAGGCTATCAAATAAATAAATGGTGCACATCAGTAGAGCCCATTTATGAAAAGTTTGTGGTAACATTTTCTACTTTGAGTTATTTGTAGCTTCACAACAACTTCATTTCCAAATATAAAATGAAAATGTTGTGTCATACACCATTAAGCAACCCACAGAACAGTTCCTGTTCTTTCTAAAATGGGATGGAGTGATTTATCGTACAATGCAGATCTCCTGTGTTGTTTCATACCCGCTTGTACTTTTTTGGCTGGTTAAATTTTCACATATAATTAAAACAGCCTCGATATTTTGCATACTCTTTTTTTTCTGATTTGGTGGAGCTTTGGGGCTTTAGTTCCAAAATCAAGATTATTTTTGGTTTTTCTTGTCCTTGTCTTCCTCCCAATTGCATTGTCATCGTCACTGTGCCCCATCTTTTTATGCGCACACACACCATCACCATCACTCTCTCCTCCCCCGTCACTCATTTGTCCACATTTAGCCCTGACATTGCAAATACTTCTACAAAAATTGGTTTTCAAAAATCCACTTCGTGATTTTTGCCTTGACTTTTAGAGTAAATGTGCTGAGTATACAAAATAACCCATTTGTTTCAAGAACCCACATTAGACATCAGGCACCAAAGGGTTTGGTTTTGCTTATTTGTTACATGTGTCTGTGATTTGGGGGTTTTGTTTTTGCTTTTTCTCTCTATTTCTTCAACCTCCCTGACTTCGAACCCACATGGCCTTTGAAAAGAAGCTAAAACCCAGCTAATATTTGAAGTAGTCTGTAGGGAGTTGAAAATTGGTTGCCTCTTCATCCTTTCTGAGTCACGAGTATATTTTCTGTGGCACTCCCAAAATAGCTCTGGGAAAGAAGTAGAAACCAAGACTTACACAAAAACCCAACACACAAGATAAGAAACACTAATGCACATTCTTACAACAGGCAGCCACGGGGCCAATGTTGTAAACATTCTGTCCCGTTGTTAAACCATGTACTATTCCCTTTTGTTTTTAGAAATCTGTTTCTCATGCCCGTTGTATATGGCACTGTAAGCCACAGAATGAAGTGGCCCCTCCCTGCTGTCTCTGTACAGCTGGGGCTGTGAGAAGGAGGGACTGAGTGACAAGAGGAGATAGATGTGGCTCGCGAGTAGAGACCCAGATAAACAGACAACAAATCAAGCCCAGCTGCCTTCAAACCAATTTTGCTTGTTTACTTCTGGACCATTTTTGCAATGATTGTTTATCATCTTTACTTTGGGCTTTTATTTTATTCTTTTACCTAGAGAGCCATGTAAGCTACTTCCTAGGTGAATGCAAAAGTTCCCCACCGTGTTCCAAGTTGATTCAGCGAGGGTTTACAGAGGAAGACTGCTTTGTCCGAGTGAGGAAGAGCCCGGCAGAGCCTGAAGGGCTTTGGTTCGCTTTCCAGTCCCACCCAGTCTTGGTTCCAGCTTTCTCATCTGTAAAATGGAGACAGTAGAAAGATGTGGCTCATGTAGTTATTGAGGGACTGGATGGAAAAAAATGCATGTAAAGCAACTAATTGCTGTAATCTTCAGGATTCCAGAGCTTCATTGAGTGGGCTGCAACGATCAGTATTTATTGTTAAAATGGCCTGAATCTCAAGACCTGCGGTGTCTGATACGGACCCTTAAGCAAAACAGCCTCAGTCACCCTTGGCGAACCCAGGCCCTAACCAGCACACCTGCACTGCGCCTTGTGGTTATTCCCCTCTGCCCCAGTTCTCCTTGGAGAATTCCGTGAGGCCAGAAGTCTATACTTTCATGGAACGGAAAGTAGGGCAATCCTCTTTCCACAGTAGCACAAACTCTGCTCCTGAAAAAACTAGAACGTCCTGCAGCACTAAACAACAGCCCCCACCAACTCATTTGAGCTAGCCATCCAACCCCCTCTTTGGGTCCAGGGGAGGACTAAGTGGATAAATTCTGCATCATTCGATTCTCACAGCAGCTGTGAACAAGGCAGGGCAGACACACTATTAAGGGCCAACTGAATGCACTCGGATCCAGCTATTTCCCTTTATGTTTTTTTTGTTAATAGAAAAAATATAGAGATAAGAGGGGAGGATTGAATGTGGGAGGTGGGGGATGGGTAGGGCAGGGGAGAGTAATAGGGTAAAAACGGGGACAACTGTAATTGAACAACAATAAGCAATTTTTTAAAAGAAAAATATTGCGAGATAAAAGTTCGTAGTGATCATAAACAATATCTGCTACTAATCATTTTTTCAAATTCGTTCCTAAGTCTGAGAAGCTGCTTTTCATGTATGGCCTAGACTAACCCAAAATAACGTGAAATAACCTCCCCAAAAGCGATGCTCAGGTCTTATGAACTGGCTCACATTTGTCTTCTCTACACTCACAGCTATTTCTTCTAGAGGAAATGAGAGAGAGAAAGTATGATGGGTATGCTCGAGTGATACAGAAAACGTGGAGGAAATTTGTGGCCCGGAAGAAATACGTCCAAATGAGGGAAGAAGGTATCTCAGCCATTTTGTTTCGTGCATTTAACAAATCTCAAGAATAATTTCGAGCTTAGGTTAACGTTACAAGTTTATTTTTCCCTGCATATAATGTCATGTATGGAAAAATCTCGCATTCCTTTAGAGTTTTTCTGTGTATTTTCCTCCTTTTTCCGGGGAACTGAGCCTTCTCCCTTCTCTGCCCTTGTGGGAATTGCAGCCTCAGACCTCCTGTTGAACAAGAAGGAAAGGAGGAGAAACAGCATTAACAGGAACTTCATCGGCGATTACATTGGGATGGAGGAGCACCCGGAACTCCAGCAGTTTGTGGGCAAGCGGGAGAAGATCGATTTTGCAGACACAGTGACCAAGTACGACAGGAGGTTCAAGGTACACGCTGGCGGCCTGCCTCCGAGAGTCACCAGATGGATTTCTTAGTTGTAGAAATAACTTGAAGTTGCTTTTTTTTTTATTACCAAAACAGAATATGTTCATTGTAGAAAAATTTAGAAAATACAGAGAACCCGAAAGAAAAATAGCTACCTATACCCAGAAAGTGTTAACATTTTGTGTGTAGCCTTTAGAACATTTTTTATACAGACGTATTTCTATATATTTAGTTTGATAAAAATGAGATCTACACTACATGCTGGTTTATTTTTCTGGGCTTTTTTTAACATGCCAGGGAGAACTTTCCATATTAATAGATGTGTCAGTATGAATTATTTTGTTTAGCTGCATAGTACAAATCCATTCAACAGATACTACACACATATATATATTTTTTATCCTCACCCTAAGGATATGTTTTTATTGCTTTTAGAGAGAGAGAGAGAGACTTCCATGTGAGAGAGAAGCATCGATCAATTGCCCCTAGCACGTGCCCTTACCAGTGATCAAACCCACAACCTAAGTAGGAGCCCTGACTGGGAATTAAACCCGAAACCTTTTACTGTACAGGACAGTGCCCAAGCCACTGAGCCACCTGGTCAAGGCTACTTTTTTTTTTTCATGATAATAAAAAAGAAAAGCAAAGAAAAAGCCCACTAAGGATGGATTAATGAGAAACTGGTTAAAAATATAGCGTCTGTGGCCCTGGCTGGGTGGCTCAGTTAGTTGGAGCATCGTCCCATACACCAGAAGGTTGCAGGTTTGGTTGCTGATGAGGGCTCGTACCTATGCTGAGTGTTCGATCCCCAGTCTGGGTGCCTACAGGAGGCAACTGAGTGATGTTTCTCTTTCTCTCTCTCTCTCTCTCTCTCTCTCTCTCTTTCTGTCTCTCTCTCTCTCTCCCCCCCTCCCCCACCTTCCTTTCTCTCTTTCTAAAATCAATAAACATATCTTCTGCTGAGAACTTTTTCTTAAGTATGCAGTGAACAAGCATCCTTTCATGCATATTTTTGTGTATTTGTTTGCTGATGCTTTTAGAATAAATTGATAAAAATGGAGTTATCAGGTCAAAAGATTCAGAATATCAGGCAATAATGCAAAGTGTTTATAACCCTCTTCCCTGTGTGAAGGAGTAGCATTACTTTCACGTGGCCACTGGAGGGACACTAATGTTTGCCTATTCCCTTAGACACCTTCTTTCTTTTACCTGATCAAATCTTGGCCCTAAAAGTGAAATCTGAAGCCACCGTAGTTCATGGATCCCATTAAGAGCTTTTTTGGTGTGTTTATTTGTTTTTTGATCAGGAAAAACAAATTGAAATAAATAACAGTATTAACAGTATTAACCTAACAAGAAGGATTATGTTGTTTTGCTGAAGCCAAAGCACTTCTTGCGACCTGAATACGGTGCCAGCTGTTCCGGCAGCCACTAACGAATGAAAAGATGACTGCTGTGTCTCCCGGTGCTGTTTGGGTGTAAGGTGTTTGGGAACCTGCAGATTCCAAAGTCTGTCGATACTCGATTTTTAAGGATTACCATTAAAAATGAAAATTTATCCATTTTCAAGAGGACTCAAAAAATACAATTGTTCTTTGGCAGATAATTGGCAAGGCCATCAAATGTGTGGGCTTGCCCAGGACTGTCCCTTTATACCTGTTGTCTCAGTACCTTAGGTGGATCCTTGTGAGTCTGTCGTTTTTGTAAGTAAGAGAGAGTCGAATATCATTAATTCATACATGTCAGCCTGATTGCTATTAACAGTGTCCCCATTTGCTACCCAAGGCCACTTCCCTTCATCTGGTAACAGGTGCCCATGTTGTAGACAGTTGTCACTTGGACATGCCTTTCCACCTTCTGAAAGCAGCTCTCCTTACAGGGTGTAAAGCGAGACTTGCTTCTTACTCCAAAGTGCCTGTACTTAATTGGCCGAGAAAAGGTCAAGCAGGGCCCAGACAAAGGCCTTGTGAAAGAAGTGCTGAAGCGGAGGATCGAGATGGAGAGGCTCTTGTCTGTGTCCCTCAGGTGAGTGGTGAGGGGCTGGAGGCAGGGGTGCCCCGTGTCTCCTCAATAGCGTCACCCGCTGTTCCCACACAGCCTGGTGAAAGGCCTGGTCAGGCTCCCCAGTTGTCACAGTCATGATGAAGAGACCTGAATTTCCTCATCTTCCCTAAGAAGACCTGACCTTCCTTGGTCTCAGGGACCCTGATTTGACAGGAATGAGATACCAAGAAAAAGTTTCATTCTGGTTAGCTGTTCTCATCAGGAGATACTCAGATCCTTTGTTCCCATAACATTTGAAAAACAATCCTAGTATGTGAAACAGAGTATAATTGCTATTACTGAGTTGGGGGCCAAGGGTCCAAAGCCCGATCCGCAACCCACTTCACCCACATGGAAGATCTAGCTCGCTTCACCAGCAAAGGTTCGAGCAGAGGTGACATTTAGGTCGTTAATATTGTTTTTCAGTTTGCTGTGACCTCTGACTGTCTAGAAAGGGAAATTTCATACAAAGGAGAGACTACAAATTGGCCTCCATAATCTGTAGCCCTGGAGTCATTGCCAAATGTTCCCTTCAACTCCACATTCACAGGCAAGGAGCGGTCTCTGTTCTTCCTGTCAGCACACTGGCTTTATTTTGGCCGAAGGGCTCTGTGCTTCTGAGGCTCCTCTAAATCCTCCCAGGCTAAGATCTCGCCTGAGTAAGTTCCTTCTAATAAGAGGAAATCCTCCCCTTTTACAGAAGGCTAAGGAAGAGGAAGAAAGTCCCTTTGAGCTCAGTAGCTTCCTCCTTGAGTTGCATCCCTGGGCCCTTCTGAGGATACTGCTGCCTCTGCCAGGCAACCTTTGGGCTGTCATTTCATCAAAAGTAGTGATGTTCCAGTTGCTTGTGAACATGTCTTCCTGGGATAGGGACACCTCTAAACTCTTATTCCATACAGAAAACAAAACTGCCATTCTTAGGAAAAAGCAGGGGTTTTTGTGTGCTGAGGCATCTGGTCTACCAGGCTGGACATCCTGGCTGCAGTGAAATAATCCAAAGCAGATTTCAGGTGGTGTCCATTCTTGCCTGTGTCACTGTGGTTTCTGAGTCTCTCTGCTCTCAGTTTTCCTGATAAAGGACCAGGTGGTGCAGGGGGTTGAGTGTTTTAAACATTTCAACTCAGAGTGTGAGCCCCTCAGCAGTCTTTTGGTAGCTCCTCCTCAGGTAGGTCTCAGTGCCATGCATCTAAAAAGAAGGCTTCAGACACTGCCTGTTTCTCAGAAAGCCTTCCTGAGCATTTGGCTCATTGGCTGAGTCACAACATGGGCCACACTCCTCCTGGCTAACTGGGCCTTGAGGCTGCCCTTGGTATCTAAGGAACCAACTAGAAGCTTCTGTTGTTTTTTTTTCTGGCCCAGGGACCAGCCGTACCTGAGCTAAGCTGGGTTAGCTGAAGCACATGCCAGCTCTAGAGCGCATGTGCTCATTAGGCTGAGAATGGTTGTCCTTCCTATTATTATCACCCAGGCCTGTCATCAGCCTTCATGCCACTCAAGGAGTGCTGTTGTAAATAATCATACCTACGTTTGCGTCACACACTTTGACACTATCTTGTTGATCAAATCCTTGATGCTTATCAAGGTGTGATGTTTTTCCTTCCGCCTTTTTTTGTCTTCTCTCACAGTTTCTGGGGATAGGGTCTCATGGCAAAACCAGCTTTTTCCCCCTACTTTCTCCTTAGTATTCATGATATGGACATTTGCTTCCTGTGGCCTTTCCTTGTTAGAGGCTGTAATAAAATGAGGTACCTAGCCTGCAAGTTGCTCTGACACTGGAAAAAAGAGCTTGAGTCATTGTAACTTGTGATCTCTGCATGTCGTAGTCACTGAACCACATGTTCACCAAGATGATGACTGTTGCCTTATTTCTCCATCATTCTCTGGGTTAACCAGTAATCTAAACCAAATTAGGAATACAGTAAGGTGGGTGATGGTGTGTGTAGAACCAAACCAGAGGATAAGTTGATACTGATACCACACCCCCAAACTTGTATGTGTGTGTATTCAACATATTTCAACACAGGTATAGAAAAAGATTTTAACAGTTGTCTTGCATTTCAAAAAAAAGGTTGTAACATATATGTGTGTTTTGAAGACTATATGAGGCTTACTACTTGACTATTGGCTGGAATGACCACCTAAAGACTTCTTCTAATTAAGGCTATCAAACTGTCCCCAAACTTGGTCTTTCAGCCCATGTCTGTCTCTTCTGACATAACCCACAGTCTAAGCAAAACTGGGCTCACAGCTTCCTGTTTAAACAAACCATTTGAAAACTATTATAAGACAGTTTGGGGAATGTGAACATGACTAAATATTTGCAGTGAAGGATTTATTGTTCATTCCTTTAGGTGTGATAATAGTATTATGGTTATTTTTATTTAAAGAGGCTTTATCTTTTAGAGATACACTCTGAAATATTTAAGGATAAAGTAATATAACAGTTATACTTCACTCCAAAATAACCTGGTTTGTGTGTGGAGGCGGGGCCAGTTGGGCGTGTAGATAGATATGATTGTCTGTGGATTGGTAATTGTTTAAACCTGCCATGTGGAGGGAGTTTCATTCTGCTATTCTATATATATTCGAAATTTTCCATAATAAGAAGTTTTTTCTAATTCCCCAGTAGACATTATATTTTAGAGCTATTTACCTTTTATAAATAAACTGAAATATAACTAGTTGAATTATAATTGAAATTTTAAAAAAATATTTAACTTACAAGAAAACAATAGGATATGCCCAATAGCTTGGAGAGATACGCGAATTGCAGTTGTTCAAATGGATGGTAGGATAATTTGAACGAGAAAAATCCGTACCTTAGTAGAAGTTAGACTGAGACATCGATGCCTGATTTCTGCCTTCCCCCGAGACCCGGGGAGAACACCAGGAGATGGCACAGCAACAGATAATGGAGACATCGGGTTTCCAAGGCGTAGAGGCTGCTGACAGAAGGCCAGGCATCAGTGTTTGGAGGATCCTGCGAGAGCTGCTTCTTGTCCAAGTACTGGCCTCGCCATGCTCTTACTTGGAAAACCCAGTTTACTGGAAGCGTAGCCACAAGGTGCCATAGCCTATGCTTTTTGCTTTCTTGTTTTTAGGTGATGAGATTGGTACCATCAAATCTTATCTTTGGGGGCTCTCTCTGATGCAGCTTCCAGCAGTCCTCATTTCAACAGTTGACCACCAGAGACCTAAGACCAAAGGCTACGTGGCCGCCTGTGTGGGTCAGATTTTCCAATCTTTGTATGTCATGGGAAATCAACCTGTGAGAGGGGACTTTTCACAGAAGACCCAGCTTCCTTGGTCACAGCCTTCTTGCTGGCCGCTTCATTGCCTACTTGCTCTAAGCTTCTGGCGGTCAGAGCAGTCGGCTTCACCACCTGCTCGGCTGGCCAGAAGCGTTACTGAAATCTTGGCTTATTGTGACTTGGTGTAGCCTTTGAGCTTTGAGAACCTGGGAGATGTCAGCGTTTTTGTACTGACCACCTACCTTGTGTTCAGCCCAGGGATTCAGAGGTGAATGAGACTTAGTCACCGCCTCAGGGAGCTCCCTCTCATTCTGGAAGGGGGAGCGGACACCTGAGTAAACCTGTGCCCCACAGGTTACAAGTGTTGAGAGAGTGATCACAAGGCACTCCCGGTATGCAAAGAAGGGAGGGGGCCTTTGCACCTTTGGCCCTGAGGTCAGGTGGGGCTTCTCCTGGGAGGCCTGGGAGGAGGCCCGGTGCAACCTTTATCTGCACTTTCTCAAAGAAATTAAGTGAGATCCCAAACTGGTGCCACTGGTTTCTCCGACTGGTAGAATTCTGGAGAAGGATTATTTTCTCCTTGATTTACCTAAGTATTTTCCAGTTTGCTAAAAGGAGCATATACTTCATAATGAGGAAAATTTTTTATAAAGGCAGGGCTGCCCTAGCAAATTGCCTTTTTGGCTTTAAGCGGGGAAAAAAACTCCTTTAAGACTTTACTCAGTGTTTTGTAACTTAACATTTTTTGAAGAAGGTACTGGTTAAGGGAGTAAAACAAGATTTTCTAGTGTTGTCAGCAATACCACAATAAGCCCCAAAGATGCGGGGATAAAAAACAAGTAGAGCGAAAGCAGAGGCTAGACTGGTAAGGGATCTTTCAGCACAAGGAACAAACACCCGTGAAGAATTCCAACTTGAGCATGTGAATAAGACAGGCGTGAAGTCCAAAGATAAGTCTGATTTTTTTTTTTTTTAAAGAACAAATAAATGTAAAAGCTTTGTTTCCAGAGCTAGGAGCATGGGCTGAGGAGAAAGGAACGGGCTGGAACTCTGGCCTGGGAACATGCCTGGGTCACGGAAGGGAGGGGTTTTTGAATTTGATGGTTGAAGTCAAAGTGTCCAAACAATCTCTTCTCATTTCCAGACTCATGCTGATTATTGACCTTGAAGTTTTGGCCTGCTTGCTTTTTTTTTCTTTATGATAATGAAACACATAATAAATCTAAGCACATTAAACGACTCCAGGTTACTTGTGTTGGGCTCATTTAGCCCTACCGAACAATCAGTCCCTCCTGAAGCACTACCTTACAAAGACACGCCCAGACATGTCAAAGAATGCTGAGTCAGGCACCTAAACTGGAGCATCATACCTCACCCCGCCCCCCAGGAAGCGTGGTGCTTCCTGGGTTTGCTCTTCCCCGTTGCGCACGCTCCCTTCCTAATGCAGTAGCCTCCTTCCCCCTGTGCTAGAATGTTTCCATTTCATTTTATTAATTCCAAATGACTTGGAAGAGCTCTTTTGAGCAGCTTTTACATAAGTGCCTTTTAGAGTTGAATTGATGTAATTGACATGATTGAGACAATCCAGAATTTTCCTAGAAATAGCAAGAAGATAGTAGATTTGATGCCTCAACCATCTGAGGTTTATTGTTCCCAAACTTAAAGAAAAGTTTCGAGTTCCTAGCTTGGAAGAGTTTGTGAACAAGGATGTAGAGTGGAGATTGTGAGCTGTCCTACGATACCCATTCTCTCCTCTACCTGTTAATGGCTGGTGGGCTCCCCGAAGACTACATTTCCCAGGCTTCCTTGCAGCTAGATATAACCACGTGACATAATGCTGGCCACTGGGGTACGAGGAGACATGATTGTACCACTTCCGGGCCACACCTGTAAAGGGAAGGAGTAGATGCCTGGCTCCCTGGCACTGTGGAACTGTCATGTTGTCCCTGAATGTTGTTTTTGCTCATGCTATTGAGTGGCAGATAAAAAAGTTATGTTGTTTAAACCACTAGTTGTCAGGGTCTTCACCACAATAGGAAAACCTGTATCCCAACTATCACAAGAGTATGCAGGAAGACTGGGTGCAATGGAGGGATGTCTGAAAGCAAACTCTTAAGGTAATAATAATGACCACGTGCTCCACCAGAGGGCCATTATGTGTCCCAAAATACCTGTAAAGTATTGTGACTTCGTGGCTGTGAAGGACCAGCCCCTTTCCCCTGGTGCGGGTACCTTGCTGCCAGTTACCCCATTCCTCCTTGCCGTTTGTTTATCCTGCCATTTTGAACCTTTCAGCTCCAACTGTGTTGCAGTCCTACCTTAGACCTTTTTTATCCTGTGGATTAACATACTCCTCCTGTAGGGAGGCTGGGGTTTCAGGGAGGGAGGCTGTGGCTACAGCTACCGGCTTAGTCAGGTTCAGGTCCTTAGCTCCCTGCCTCAGCCCAGAGAGTGAAGGTTCCTGAGAAGCTAAGGATTGTCCAACAAGGGTCTCTCTGCCCGAGGAAGACGTCTAGTCTCACAGACTGTCCACCCTGACCTTATACGTATTCATGGAACTAAATAGAGAGACCTCAGGAGTTGCAGTTTAAATGGATCAGATTCTACATGGAAGAAGAATTCCCTCATCTCAAAGATTCTCCACACCCCAGTCCTTCATACTGGCCTCGCCATCTGGCTTTGTCATGGCACAGTGACCCTCCCGGTACAGCGGGACCAGGGGCCCCAAGAGCACGCGCGGCTCCTGTGTGATACAGCTTGGCTTTGGTTACCGAAAAGACATGTCGTTGGCATTTCCTGTGCTTGGAGGGATTACCGTGGTCAATTCACTGAAGAGGGTTCTCTTAATTTGTTTTTAATACCTGGAAAAACACTCAGGGGAGACGAGGCCTAATGAATTGTCAATGAGAGGATTGCCTTAGATATTCGACAGTGGTGCTTGGATGTAATTGTAAACCTACACAGTATGAAGCACTCGGGGTGGTAGACTCCTTCAGCTGGGCTATATACGCCTAACAGCCAGGAAATAAAGATTCTCAATTATATGTGTGTTGTGATTTCCACAAAGTCTGGCTGGGCCTGAAGATGGAACTGTGTGCAATCAGCTCCCCACTGCCATTGGGTATTTTCCCCAGGACTAGCTTTGCCTTAGCCTCTTCTTCCCACTCTCCCCTCCAGGCATGAGTTTGACCCCAGCCATCCCCTGTCCACACATGCAGTGCCCCCAAAGATGTGTTCTTTCCCTGTCCCGTGAAATTTATTAGCTCAGATGTGATGATTGTGCTCGCTTGCTGTTCGTACACCTGTCTGGTGTGTCTCCGTACTGTGGTGTGCGTGTCCATTCAGCAGCACCTGGCACGTGTTATAAGCCGAGCGCCGAACACTCAAAGGCTCCTGATAATGAGTGTGTGTGAAGCCCAGGGTACCGGCTTCCCTTTTGATAAATGAGCTTATACTTCAAAGTAGGATTTATTACAGTAGCTACAGCCATGTCATCAATTCCACTAACTTGGAACTAACTTATGGGGAGTTGTTCATTTTCAGCCACGTTCTACTCGTAATAGTCTGGATTTATATGATCTTAAGAAGGTAGAAATTGAACTTGAAAATGGATTTTTAAAAAAAATACAGACTAAATCGTCCTTAAATTCCTGATTTTAAAAGTCATGTGGGAGAAGTATTTTTGTGTATGCTTTTGGTGTGCTATAAACTTTCTTCAAAAGCAGATTTCAATGATTTTATTATGTAATTCATTGTTGTGTTTTGTTATAAAGATTATCACAGAAAGAAAGACTACGAAAACCTAGTGCTGTCTTGTAGAATTTTTAAAAATGAGTGAAAAAGTGATGGAATAACTGAAAGTGCAACTTTTGTTACCTTTCTAATCTCTTTGCAGTACTATGCAAGATGACATTTTTATTCTTCATGAGCAAGAGTATGACAGTTTGCTTGAATCGGTCTTCAAAACTGAATTCTTAAGCCTCTTAGCAAAGCGTTACGAGGAAAAAACCCAGAAGCAACTACCTCTGAAATTTAGCAATACGTAAGTTGGGGTCTGGGACTCAAACTTCCGAGTAAAACCAGAGGGGCCCTTGATCGGTACTGAGGTCCAGGCTGAGAGGAGGGGAGGCCTGTGGGGTGGGGACTGGCATCTGACTGGCTCTAGGGACTTCAGCAAAGCCCAGCCCCGGCTGCCTTAGCTTCTTCCCGCGTGGCATCTCAGGGCTGCATAATGCAGTCCGGATGGTTGCCACACACTTTGAAAAGGTCACTTTTGCATTTCTGTGAAACAATGACTTCATCGAATGGTGTATTTTGTCATTCGGACAAAGGTCACCAAAGTGAGGCCGGGCAGGCAGATTTTTGTTTATCACCAATAAAAGAATATTTTATTTAGCGGAGTAGCCAGAAGTAGGGTAAGATTGGAAGAAGAAGAAAGTGAATGGAACGGGAGCTTAAGTTCCCAAAATCAGTGCATAATAAAAACCTGTAGGGGGGCACCGGGGACTTGTAGGTTACCGATGGCCAGTGTCTTGGGGCTTGACTCACCTTGTTTTACTTAAGCAGCATGGCCTCATGGACCAGACACTGGTATACTGTCAAGCTCCTAAGTTACTTTTTTTCCTCTTAAATTTCCATCTACAAAATGGACATATTTTCCATCTCTTATTACCCACAAGAATGAGGCCACAGTAAAGCCTTAATTCCACCGTGAGGGAAACGCACCCTGATTAATGCCGCTGTGGTTGCATTGGAATGGATACTGGTAGCTGTATGGATCCATCGCAGCTTTTCCAAGGAACAGTTTGGCTATTAGTACCAAGAGCAGTTGTTTTTGTCTGGAAATTCATAATAAGGGAATAACAAAACAAAACAAAAAAGAAGAAGGAAGACTATCAAGAGCCAAGCCACTCGATAGAATAATAGGCAGCTACTTAAAATTATGATTTTCCGGTCTGACAACATGAAAAAATATAAGTTAAAAAAGCAGAATATGAAATTGAATTAGGCATGTCGGCAATATGAAGAACAAAAACTGGCTGGGGAGTTTTGGAGCTGTGAGTGAGTCTCCCTGGTAGTTGCATTTTGGTTGCTAAATGTCTTTTTCTCTACCTGGGGTGGGGGAATGGTGAAGGAATAGAGCTTAGTTCAATAAAAACCACATTCTGTGCTAAGGAAGACATGGGTTCACGTGTGTCTGTCATCTCTCAGTCCTCCACAAACAGACCCAGGGAAATCAGAGAGGCACGAGGAGACACTATAGCAGGTTTGGCCTAGAAATTGTCCCCTTCCTGCTGTCCACCAGGGAGTCCCACCTGAGTCCACCTGCAGAGTGACGATGGCACCTGTCATGGGGCACCTCCCTTAGCACCTGGTTTCTCATAGGTGCTGAGCCCCAAGTGCTTCTGCCTTTGGCCACTGGGGTCCCCTTACAACGTGCCAGACCCATGGCTGTCACACCTGTGGCTGTCACACTCCTCCGCAGGGCCCTGTGCCACTTCAGATTTCCTGGTCTTGCCTCATTCTCACAGCAGGTCGGGCCAGCAGCAGAACTCCATTCTGACTTGTTAACTCCCACAAACATGTTTGTCGCAGGCTTGAAGTCAAGTTGAAAAAAGAGAACTGGGGTCCCTGGAGTGCCGGGGGCTCACGGCAGGTGCAGTTCCACCAAGGCTTCGGTGACCTGGCCATCCTGAAGCCCAGTAACAAAGTGCTGCAGGTCAGCATCGGACCCGGGCTGCCCAAGAACTCCCGTAAGTGTCCAGCGGGCCCCATGCGGAACCAGGGCTGGGCTCCCGGGCTCTCCCAGCTTGGCCTCCCCTCACCCTGCTGCACACAGGTCCTTCTTTTCAGCACCTGCTTACAATGCATGCCCAAATCTGCGGGCCAAAGAACCAGGACCTCTACTGCCTCCTGTGGCTGGGTTTTCTTTAGATTCAAACATTTCCAAGTAAACCAACCTTAAGGCAAGTGCACATGCAACCTTTCTGAACGGCCTAGTAGTTATGGCTGGTATTCCTGGCGCCACAATATTAATTGTGTTCAAAACAGATCAGTCTGTTGGCTTTAAATTTCCTGGCCCTTTCCAGTCAGATCCTGTCAACAAATCAAAACCTACCTTCCCGTCAATTTTAAAGAAATTGGCCACATTTACCAATTCATTCGCTAGGCTACTGTGCATCACACGAAGCACCTCCCCGCTTTGCTGAAAGCATGTCATTAGATGGCGCACATCACCGACGCACCCCAGTCTACCTCCTTCACTGACCTTGGAGTCCTTTTTTATTTATTAGTGATATTTATAAAATTGTATTTATAATAGACAACATAGGGTAATCATATATGCTGCATGTGTATGTAGTATAGATATCTCTAAACTTTAGTCCGTATGCATGGTCAGTGATGAATTTGCTAGATATAAAACAGGCATTCGCGAAGTCCGTCTGCAGAGATGCACATTGGCACCCACTGTGACACACTGACACAGCACAGACAAACAGTCAATCAGAAAATGTTGGTGTATGTCTGTGTATCACTCAGTACTTGCAAAAAACAGGCAGCATTATTTAGGGGGGATTTTTAAAGATACTTTGGAATAAAAGAATTATTTACAGATTGCTGGACAGGGTTGAGGGAAGAAAGTGAGGGCCAGGGACAGTGAAGAGCAGGACACTGTCATTACCCCTGAGCCTGAAGAAAGAGTTGGGCTAAGGGCGGCAGGCAGGAAGCAGCAGGATAGACACCCCAACTTCCCTCTCCGCTGGCCTCCAGCCTCCTGCCGGAGCACAGAGCATGGCGGAGAAGGGCTGTGGGCGGCCAGCAGGATGCGTGTGGCAGGGCTCTGCGGGCCCCGGGGCGGAGCACTGTCTCATAGTCTCACACGGCGACATTGCCCCAGGCACCCCAGGCCCGGCTTCTTTGCCTTGTGCTCTTCCGCCTCGTCACTTCCCGCTCTCCTTGCGACAAGGAGTTCCCTCTGCACCCCTCTTTCAGCCGGTTTCGTCCTACCTCCCTCCTCAAGAAGGTCCCACTTGAGACCTTCTCCGCTGCTTTCCTTTCCTGCACATATACCGGACCTGGCCACACGCGGCCCTGCTGTCCTGGCCCTGATTCTGGCCTGTGACACTTCCATGTGGCACTGGCTCATTTTCTAATTCTTCAGGTCTCTGTCCAGAGTACACGTCGGCTTCTGCCCTTCGTGGCCTCTGTCTTTAATTGAAAGACTGTAGAACACAAACTCTTGCACAGAAGGCGCTTGACATAGGCAGATGTCCAGTTAGGCTGAAATGTGCTTCGTGCCGGTGACCTTGGTGTGTAGCACTTGTGCGTTCAGTCCCTGTGCTGTGTTCAGAACGTGACAGGGAGACATTAAAATGTCCCATCTCTGTCTTTCGAAAGTCTACACAAACAGAAATACCTTTGTAAGAAATTTTAATACCTCTTTGTACAGTTATTGTGTCTAACATTTCAACACTGTACCTCCACCCACATAACCTCCAGCCCCCTCCTGGCAGGTGGCTACCAAGACAGAATTGCCCTCAAATATCTCTTCTCTTCAACCAGTCTCCTACAGATCTGGGTTCCAAACATCACAAGCTTTGCATAAGCAAAATACCATCAGGAGCCATAAAACCAGTCAGTACTGACTGTAACTTTGTCTTGCCTGTTGATTTCAGGTCCTACCAGAAGGAACACCACTCAAAACCGAGGTTATTCCAGTGGTACCCACAATCCCAACTACCCAGTGAGAGCTGCCCCTCCCCCACCAGGTAAGCCAAACATGTTCTAGACTGGGCCCATTGACCTGAACCCATCACTTGTAAAATATATTTGGGGAGAAACCCATTAGCAAATAAATGCACACATGTTAGCTGGCCATGAGCCATTTCAGTGCCAGATATGTCCCAACACAATGGCACAACTCGTGACCCTGAAATCCAGGCAAAGTATGAGCTGGTGAGACTGCACTGTGTCTGAGTTAACGATCTGGATTTCGTTACCCAGCATTATTAATCCCTTAGGAGAGGCCTCCTCCAATCAGTAAGAGATAGAGGTTCCTTGTCCTGGACAACCAGAAGGCTGTCAGCTTTCAAGCTGTAGGAGGCCGCCTTGATAGAAATGGGAGTTTGCCAGGTATAACCTCACCGCCATTACCCAGTTCCAGCCAAATACCATAACAGTATTTTGCAGCTATTTTATAGCTTAATAAATAAGTTGAAAATGTTTATTCTTAAATAGGCTCTACGAGAACTGCTCCAACTAAAGTAATATCTGAGATACAAAATTGATAGAAATTTATTTTATTTTATTTTTTGATACAAAAAAGATCTAGATCTCCCGTTTCATGTTTCTCTTTTTTTATGATAAAAACATAATATGCAGGTCAATAATATCTAAACCCAAATAAATGTAAGACTTTCTGCCCTTATAATATGTTCAGTGTTTGAAGGGCGCTCTCAAAACTCACAAAAATGTTTCTCCATCACTCACAATGTTCAGTTAATAAAAATATGCCCCTCGAATGTTTGATGTTAATATGTTGGGGTTCTAGGTCTGAACGGATCATCTTAGGACCATACTTGACTTAGATCGTCCTAGACAAGAGAATCTTATGTGTAGCAGTGTCTGAGATAAGCAGTAAAAAGCATTTCTTTTGTTTCCTGGGCCGAAATATGGACCCTGTGCCTAGCAGTGAGAAACTAATTTTCATCTCTTGGAGTTCCTGTGCTGCCTGACCCATCTGTCTCTCCTCCCCTCTATCTTTATGCTTGAAGAAAATCCACGCACAGAGAACCCTAAGAGAACCAGTGTGGCGTGGCATTACTAAATGTGCCAGGCCCCGTGCGGAATCCGGGCCAGACCGCCTGGAAAGCTCATTTGCCTCAGCCAGCAACCAAAATCACCTCAGACCAGACACCGCACCTTGAGTGCAGCACCCGTCCGCTCTGCGTGACAGTTCCTTCAACAATAAGCCGAGGCGGTGGGGCCCGAACCTCTTAGCTCAGCGCTTCTCACGCCGTCTGTGGCAAAGGACCTGCGTTGTTGTTGCTCTTTCGTCTTAATTTTCAATCCACCACACACCATACTTCTTTAAGGTAAAATAAAAAGTGCTAGGAGAGTGGAAGTTTAAAAACATGCAAAACGATAAGCCAGCATTTCTTATTAGAGTTAACAAATACGAAATATGCCTGCAAAACGGCCGTGAGCATTTTTAAATGCTTATTCTTAACTTCCGAATTTATGGCAGGCGAGTGGGTGACAAGCAGCATGGAGAAACCCACCCGTGGACCCCCCACCTGGTGGGCATCACGGCCCTAGAGCTCATTGCCCCCCTGCTGGCTTTGGCAGCCTTGGCAGCAGTTGGGGGTCTCGCCAGACT
Source organism: Mormoops blainvillei (assembly GCA_004026545.1). NCBI lineage: Eukaryota > Metazoa > Chordata > Mammalia > Chiroptera > Mormoopidae > Mormoops > Mormoops blainvillei. The sequence continues at coordinate 316,921 of PVJD01000360.1, read as the reverse complement.
CCCTGTTTCTTTCATAAAGAAATTGACACTGAAAGTTCATGTATCTTGCTTAAGGTCAACACAGCTCTCAGAGGCAGAGCCAAAACAGAACCCCTAGTCCCCCTTATAAACTAAGATCATCCCACTGGTACCAAAGTTTCTCCCTTAATTCAGTTGGAAGAGGCTTCATGGGGTTCACCACAGTGTGCCTTGAGGGGTTTTGTTCTTCACCATTACCGGCCTGTCGGCAGGGGAAGAGATAAGGCTTCCTCATACTTAGCATGGAACGATAATGCCCCTTCCGGCCAAGGCCCATGGTTTGGAGCCCCTCGTCATCACCCCTTAGCAGATAATGTGGTCCTGGCTAGGAATGGTCGTTTGGCCCAAGAGCTTACTCTATCAGGACTGATCCAAGCAGCAGCCCCGTGTCCCCTGCCTGTGTGGGGTGCTCCCCCCGCCTCTCAGAACAGGCACCTTCAGAGGACACCCAGGACTGATCATTTGAAGATGGATGTCCAACTTTAAATGGCTGCCTTCCAACCATTTGGAATCATAAGCTTAAACTTTTTCTTAGACCCAAGAGGGCGCCTGCCTCCCTTGAAAGGTAGTTTCAGGCTTACCTTTTCTTGAGTGGGCTATAAAACCCCGAACACCTGGTGATTCTACTGTCGCATTCAGCCGGTGCGTGTGAGTGCGTGCCATGTTCCAGGCGCTTGCTGGGCAGTTTACGATGGATTCGCTGTATTTCTCACACTGTGTTAGCAGTTGCACCCTCCACCTTTTCACATGGGGAAACTGAGGCCTGGAGGAGTTAAGTCAGCTGCTCTTGGTTAACGAATGGAAGAAATTTAAAGAGCCTTTTAGCAAAGACTCCTAAAATTGAAACTTTATTTCGTCCTCTTGTTCTCTCTCTAGGGTACCATCAGAATGGAGTCATCAAAAACCAGTTTGTGCCGCATCCCCACGCTCCTGGAAACCTGAGGTCAAATCAGAAAAGCCTGTACACCTCCATGGCCCGTCCCCCCTTGCCACGGCAACAGTCTACCGGCTCGGACCGTGTGTCACAGACTCCGGGGAGCCTGGATTTCCTCAAGGTCCCAGACCAGGGTGCTGCAGGGTAAGATTGCCGCCTTTCATGACCTCCGTCTCCGTCGGTCACTCCAAGGTCACAGGCTTCCTTGGGCTGTCTCTGCATGACTCTAAAGTTCAGTTTCCCACCCACATGCTGTAACCCCAGACCTAACGCCATGAGGCCCTGGGTTGGCATTTCTAAAAGCACAGCCAACTCGACAGCATACAGCCCAATCTCTGAGGAGGGCTCATCTTGGAAACATCAGAAGACGGTACCCTTCAGCCCTGAGGTTCATTCACACCTTTTTTGCTCTCTGCCATTGCCGAGGAATACGGGGGTTTTGATTCATGTCTGTGCCTGCCGTTGCATAAGTCCAGCAGCTCAACGAGCCATTGGGCGCATGGAGAATAACACCGCCGAACTTTGTGAGATGTAGACATTTGTTTATGAATACAGATCTTTAAGGCTTTAAAAGGAGAACTTTCTGGTTTTCTAGAACATAAAATTAAGAGTAGTTAAAAGAATCTTAGGCTTTTTTGGTAGAGGAAGTGAAGATTCCTAGAACTCTGTGTGGATATTCAAAGAGTTATCAGTGCGGAAAGGGGGTTAGATGCATCCTGTGACATCGCCAGGCATATAACTAGGGCGGACTTCAAGACAATGAGTGAACTCTGCCAGGAGGTAGATATTGGAAGCAGTTAAAGAAAACCATTCTGGTGCGTCCCCGACAGGCGTGGCACAGTTGGTGCAGTGTTGTCCTGCAAAGCAAAAGGTCTCCGGTTTAATTCCCGGTCAGGGCACATCCCTGGGTTGTGGGTTCAGTCCCTAGTCTTGGCATGTACGAGAGACAATCAACTGATGTTTCTCTCTCTCTCCCTCCCTGCCCCTCTCTCTGAAAAGTAAACAAAATCTTTTAAAAAAATAACACCAAAACATTCTGGTAGCCCTGGGATGTGAAGAGCACCTTGCCCCTGGAGCTATTCAGGCACAAGGGAGATGGAAGTCACCACGCAGAAATGTTGTAGAGTGACATTGTCAAATCCCAGAGAAAGAGGAGAACCCTGTGTCAGCCCATTACTTATCTAGTATTGCACCCGCTGCTTCCCCTCTCTCAGCTTCGGTTTCCTCATCTGTACATTGATGTAATGCCACCAAGCTTGCACAGTTGGCGGGAGGATGAGAAATTATACATAAAATACCTAGCGTGGTACTGCATGTGTAGTAGGCTACTCAGTCAACTGTAGTTTGATGACAATGGTGACAGCGACAGGGAGGAGGCTGCACCATTATCTCATGAGGTGGTTGACTGCATGATTTCTAAGGAATCTTCCAAGTCTGCATGATTCTCAGTGGCGGAATAGTTCTCTCTGCTGAACCCACTCTCCCCCTCTCTCATGCCCTCCTCCATTTTCCATTCTCTCCTTGTCTCTAGAATGATGAAGAGGCCTCTAATGATATCAGGAGACCCGTGCACAAAATAGAGCAGCGCTGGGAGAGACACAACAGCCCCTCCCGCTGGGTGGGCCACACCTCTTCACCTCCGTGGCCCGCTCTGAGGTTTTCCTGCCTTGCCAGCTTTGCTTCCAAAAAGACCACAAAGCCCTTAGGAACTTTGCCATATTCTCTCCTGGTGCTCATTTCTCCCGGGCACGTCTTACCTCACGTGGGCTACAGATATGATAGCACCTTAGTTTCATACAGATGGCCATCGATAGAGTGCAGTCCACCCCTTCCTTAGATTTTTTCCCTCCCCACTCCCTCCCTGCTCTTGTACAACTAGCTGTATTTCTTCAGTGCTAAGGTCATGACCTACCTGATTGTCTTGGTCTAAGGCAGTAGTGCTGAAACTGCAGTGAGCTCCAGAGTCCCTGGAGAACTCAGCGCCCACTTCCAGAGTTTTTGGTTCAGTGGATCTGGGGTGGGACCCCAAAACGGACATTTCTTTCAAGCTCTCAGAAGATGCTGCGGAACCAGGGGCCATATTTTTGAAAACCACCCGTCTCAAGTCTGACTGCTAAAGCCAGGGGAGGTTCGGTGTAAAAGGGAATTGAAGGAGTGATGCTGAGCCCACCCGATTACTCCGTAACCCAGACACACACTCCTCAGACGAGTGGACATCACTAAAGTAACCACACCCCCTTCCTGGGCCCGGCCGGGTGCCCCAGAGAAGGCAGAGGATTAAAATCAATGGACAAAACGCAGCGAACCGCTTAGCTCTGTCTGCTTGCTCCCTCCTTGCTTTGGTTTTGGCAAGCAAAGCCATCTTTCCAGCCTGCTTCTGCAAGTTTCAGACTTGCACACCAGCCAGCTGGGAGCATCTGTCAGCCAAAAGCAGGCAATTTAGGAACATTGTGTCTGAACCGAGGCTGCTCCCTTGCAGCCCTCAGCTCTGTGGTTCCCTATTTTCGCCTATCACGCCTTTCACCCGCATCAGGGTACAGATCAGGCACACGTGATGTTATCGTGGCGATGGCCATCAGGCCGCAAGGAGAGCGCACCTTCACAGCTGTCCACCAATCAGTACGTTTTCCTGGCTGTCGTCGTGTAAAGCTCACGACCCTGTTAGGCACATTGAGTCCAGTAGCGACCAGATCTCAGCCAGTCTCCTCATGATACCCTTAAATCTGCTGTGGTGCAAACATCTCTTAAGAAATTGTACTCCGGCCTTGATTGGTGCGGCTCAGTGGGTTGTGTGTCGTCCTGCAAACAGAAAGGCTGCAGGTTCAATTCTGGTCAGGGTACATACTTGGGTTGCGGGCCAGGTCCCCAGCTGGGGGCGTGCAAGAGGTAGCAGATCAGTGTTTCTCTTGCATGTTGATGTTTTTCTCCCTTTCTTTCTCCCTCCCTTCTCCACTCTCTAAAATAAATACATAAAATCTTTTTAGAAAAAGTAGAAATTGTAGTCTGGTCAAAGGCTTAAGCTTTTTCTTAGTATTAATTTTCTAAAAACACATAAAAGCAAAAATGAAAATAATTTCTAATGTGGCCAGAGACCTTAGATGTGCGTTTCAGGAGCCTCGTAGTTCCCTGCGTTTAGTAGCCCCTCTTTGCCAAGAAAACATGAATCGCTTTATTCCACAGGAGGCTGCTGGAGCCAGCAGGGAGCTTTGGGATCCCAAGCTTGTACCTTTCCAGAAACACAAATTTGCGTCTATATATCACAGTTCCAAACAGTGACCTTGAATTTGCCAATCTAGAAAGACAGGATTGCCACAGCATTTCTCACCTTGGGCTTTCACACCTCAGGCTTATCTTCGTTCCCTCTCCTACCTGCTGTGCACTTTTCTTTATAGACATATTGAACATTAAGCAGTCATTTCTTTTGGGTCTTGGAATGTGGATAAAATCAGGTGGTGTAATTAGCACCTCACGTTAATTCAGGGAAGTCTTTGTCAGTTCAGCCAAGGATTTTTTGGCGAGAACATGACATCTTCCCTGAATTAATCGCCATCCCAACTGCGTCCTTCTCCCTTGCCTTGCTACGCGTGCAGCATGGTCACTGGTCTTCCCCTCGACGTAGTCGTCATTATCATCCTCGTCCAAGAAAACTAAGAGAGATGTAGGGGGGCACTGCCTCGCAGCCCTTTGGCACACCTTTTGGAAAGCCTGATGCGGGGGAAAGGGCTTTGCTGATCCTCAGAGACGGCGAGCAGGCCAAGCAAGAGGCTCAGGAGCCGTCCGCCCGTCAGCCTTTGCTCCCTCGGCAGGGACGCCTGCCGTGCCGCTCGAGCGCGCTTTTAGTTTCCCTCCAGTGACGGAGATGCACGTAACCTACCTGCACGTCATCACTGGATGTATCAAAACCCACACCGGCCATGTCTTTCCCTTGGCCTTTCTAACCCTGTGGCCCATTTCCTGCGAGGACAGCTTCAGAAAGCTTCAAGACACTCCAGAGGCTAATCCAACCAGCGGGTGGAGAAACAGGAGAGCGTTGGGAGTGCTCAGCGGTAGGGCTTCTGGCCACACCACAAAGGAGGGATCGATAGAGAGACCGAAATGCTGCCTGAGTGTCTCTTGACAAGATTCTCCTAATGGAGCCATATTTTCAAGGGGCTTCAAATTTCCAAGTGTCCAATAGCAATATTTCTCAACCCCGTAAGCTACAGGAGCAGCAGCCGTCTCCTGGCCCGAGGAGACATGAAGCTCAGGAATTCCTGGCATCCACTCCCACATTTCCAGTAATGTTTATAGATTCAACCTTTTGGAACGGGCCATATTTTAAAGAGCCAGTGAAATAAAACGCCATTATTTTCCTTCTTGGAATTTCAAGGCATAAATTTCACATCTGCAGAACAGAGAAGTGGTATCTGGAAGCTCAATTCCAGCCAACCCTGGAATAAACTGGGTGCACCCCCCTGGCCCAGAGGCGCGATAGCCGTGGAGAAGTTCACGGAAGGTGGCCTGGTGGAGTCACAGTCGCAGTGACTGGCTGCGAGCCCCGGCTCCTGTGTTTGTTTCTTCGTTGATTCGGTCACCGAGCGTGTGCCGGGCTCTGTGCCTCCTTTGGGCCACACGCTGAGCACACGCATCGCTTCCCTAATTACCCGCTGTGCCGCCTCACGTTTGTACTTACTCTTTCTACACCTTGGTATCCGCACCGGTAAAATGGGGATAATAATAATATAACTTTAAAGCTCACTCCTTTAGGGTTTCTTGGAAATAAAATAAGGGCTTTGTGAACGATAAAGCACTATGCAACTTGAACAAGTATTTGTATTTGTTTTTTGACTGTTATTCATGTAGTTTGGGCTTGCGGGGAAATAGTAATATTCTGTCAGGATTGAAAGAAAAGTGGGTGTCCCCTGGCCCAGTGGCTTTCCTTGCAAGAACTCCAGAGCTCTGGACTCCACGAAGTTCTAAGCCTTAGGCGTTGCTAGCTTTAACAGGTAATGGGCAGCCTGCGGAAGCCAAGATACGGGGACCGGTCAGAGAGACACATTCCCTCCCCCTGCGCCACCCCTGGCCACGCACACACACACGTAATAGCTGTGCTGTTCTGTGGGCTCAGAGCACTAGCAGAACAGAACTGTGAGGTAATAATACAACAGACACTAGCTGCGTTTGGACAACGTAATTAAAGCCCAAAACTCCTCCCGCTCTACTACTCCACGGTCCTTTCCTAGTTAAGCATCTAATCACCATAAGGACTCACATCCCCTGGAAAGTGACGGGCGTTCCCAAGGGAGAGCAAGTGAACAAACCCTCACTTTAGAGAACTTTGCTGTCCCTGATGTCATTTGGGTTTTTTTTCCTTGTGGGCTTTTGGCATCTTGTGAGAATGGGCAGCTGTCCAGGAGGGTTTAGATGTCAGTCGGCATCTCGATGTCTCGGGGCAAAGGCATCCCTTGGGCTTCCCCTGCTGCTAACGCAGGACTTCTCCAGCAGTGCAGGTCGTCACCAGGCAAGCCGGTGTCGCGTGCTTGATTACTCAGGAACTGTTGCGTGCGTTATAATGTGGTCACATTAGAGGCCTAATGCCCAACTCAGGAAAAAACCTGCTGTAAAAGTAAGCTGCTGTAACTCAGCTCCTTCCTGTGTTTTCTTAATGGGGAATCAACACAATAAAGTGATGTGTACAAATTAGCCTGAAGTATGAGTCAAGTAGTAATAAGAAAACTAAATTACATTGTGCCACAATTATGTATAATGAAACATGGATTTGCTCAGTGATACGGAGTTTTCTATGAATATATATATATTCATAGAGAAAATATATATACCTTTGTTATTGAAATGAGAAAAATAATTTTGTTATTGCGAGTCTGAAATTCTTCCTCCAACCCCCATGATCCCAATGAAATAATTGGGATTGTTTTGTTTTGTTTTGTTTTTAGTGAGAGAGGGGAAGGGAGGGAGAAAAGGGGAGAAAAACATGGATGTGCAAGAGGAAACATCACTTGGTTGCCTCTCGCACACCCCCAACCAGGGACCCAGCCCACAGCTCAGGCATGTGCCCTGACAGGGAATCAACAGGCGACCTTTCGGTTCTCGGGCTGGCACTCAGTCCGCCAGGACAATGAAATAATTGTTTTTAAAACACAATTTTCAGTCATGTCAGGTTTATTAGGAATGCAAACATCATAAAATTCCAGAAGCAACAAAATTATCTAAATCATGCATACCTGTTACAAAACAAATCTAGGCTTTGTCACTATTTGTCACTTTTAGATAAGCGAATGCGAGCTTTCACGAGGGTATTGTGGGGACAGAGGTGTGCGGTGAACAGCTGGCTGGCTGTCCGGGGCTGTAACATCAGCCAGTTTCCACTCGCTGTGGTTGCCTTCAAGCTACCACTGTGACTACCCCTGGTCGCAGAGCTGGGAAGAGAGGCATGTCACACGCCATTATCACTAGGCAGGGTTGTCACCCTACATAAGCCATAGACAATAACATCAAGAGCACAGATAGAAGTAAAATGTAGTAAAATAATTAGGAAGCGTTGTTATGAGTGTTTATTGCCTTTGCTTTCATATAATTCATCCAGTCTTAAGTGTTTGATTTCACCTTTAATAATGACTGTTTCACAACTGCCTCACAAAAACCCTGAAAGTGCGACAACCTGCTCTCACAGGCCGGACTGAGCCAGTTCCAGCTCCCTGGGCACGAGGGCCTTGTTAGCCGTGCCAGCCGGCTCTCGGCTGCGAGGGGAGGGTTCCCGGCACCTGAAAGAGCCCCTTAATCAGTTTTTGGCAGGTCGTAGAAAGTCATTATCCGTCCTCATTATTGATTACCCAGGATCGCCCCCTAGTGATGCAGGGGAGATCGTCTGGGTTTAGGGCTGAGCCCGGGTTAGGACACGGAGCCTGGCAGATGGCTGTGCTCGCTGGCCGTTTTCTATGGTGGCCTCCACGTCTCCTGGGTGGTGAAACGCAGACACGGTGATCACTTCTTGGACACAGACTCCTGTGTTCCGTGTACATCTGACCATGGAAATGTTGTTGGCAGTGCTCTGTAAAGCTCTCTTAGCATTAGAAAAAGGACCTGGGCCATTGCCCCAGTCCCCCTTTTCTAACAGCTGAAGGCACCTGAAGGGGTGAAGTGATGCCCCCAAGTTATGTGCCGGCCAGTGGCGGAGCTGGGCCTCACGCCCGCTGCACTGACTCTGGAAGCAGGGTCCCTTCTGCTGCACAGTAACTCCAGCAGAACATACGGTGTGAGGCCACATGGAGTTGTTCCTGGTGAGCAGACAGGCCAGGCCCTGCCCTAATAGTGACACGAGTTGCTGTGCCACTCCATTGATCCCCTGCTCTGAACAGGTGTGGGCTACCAGAGGATGTGGCCGGGGGATTGATAGGAGATTTGATGGCTGAGCAGAAATTAGCAGCACCACTTGGAGGGTGGAGACAGTCCAGGGGAGCAGGGCCAGAAAGGTCAGTGTGGCTAGAGCTCTGGGAGCCTTGTGCATACGTCACCGTGTCATCCAGTGATGAAACCAGCAGGAAATCCGGGCTCCGCTCACGAGGCATTTCACAGGGGTGTTGTGAGGTTACATGAAGCAGCGTCTGTGAAAATGCCCAGCACGGTGCCTGGCCCAGGACGGGCAGGTTTAGCTGCATCTCATACAGCTACGGGCAGGGGTGCCCAGATGACATCCCATCTGCTGACACTAGCAAGAAGAGTGGTGACATGCCTGATATGACAGTGTGGCAAGAGTGAGTGGTGAGGAGGACGGCTTTGCCTAACTGGCTCTCTTTGGGAAGACGCTGCCTTACTAGAGCAGTGGCAGCCCTTCCTGGTCACAGAGGACATTTAAACAGGAAAGAGCCAGACAGTGGTTGCCCTTTTCCTGTGCACAATGTAGACCTGTTCTCCACCTCCACACCCATTCCCCACCGAACACACTCTCTTCCCCAGCAACAGCAGCCATCTCAAAGCTGCCGGGACTCCCCGCTCCCCGTTGTGGAGTGTCCATTAAATTAAAGCCCATTCAGCCAGCTGATAAGGGACCAGGTGGCTTTACATTGCCAGTATGGTAGCAATTGTCCAGGGCCTGGGACAATCAAACAAAGTTGCCCAGGGTCTACCCAGGAACCCAGATTCCCCAGTAACCCTGAGATTTTACTTTGATCGGTTTTATTTTGACTTTCCTGACAAAGTAGCCTCTGATGCCTTGGGATCGAAGACCACCCCCTCACCTCTATGCCCCCTCCACTCTGCCTGCGACACCAGCGGCTGCGGCATACAGGCTGGCTGAGGTCACTCTGGGTATCAGCAGTGCCCTGCAGACCCCAAAGGGGCTCGTACAGTTTACTCTTTTTTTTAAATCAGCATTTAGGTATTAAAAAAAAAAATCAACTGTTTTAAAGCACAATTCCCCCGTTTTTGGTATAGTCACAGAGTTGTGCAACCATCATCACAGTCTACTTTTAGAACATTTTCATCATCCTGAAAACACAGCTGCTTCCGGTGAGCAGTCATTCCCCCTACCCCCAGCCCCAACCCTAGGCGGCCATGCGAATCTGCCTTCTGTCAATATCAATAGCCTTTTCTGGATGTTTCATATAAGCAGAATCATCTTTCCTTTGTTAAATTTACGTCTAAGTATTACATTCTTTCTTATGGCTTGTAAATGGAATTGTTTTCTCAGTTTCACTTTGGATTGTTCATCGCTAATGCATAGAGAGCTGATTTTTGTGTATTGATCTCATGTTCTATAATCTTGCTGAATTTGTCTATTAGTTTTAATAGCTCATTTAGTGTATTCCTTTGGGTATTCTATGTGCAGATCACCTCATGTGCAAACGGAGGTTTTCGCTTCTTTCCCAGTCTGTGTGCCTTTCATTCTTCTTGACTAATTGCTCTGGCTAGCACTTCCAGAGCAACACTGAACCCGCACGGCGAGCGGTGACACCCTGCTTTGTTCCTGACCTTAGGGGAGAGCACTGACTTTCACCAGCAAAAACGATGTAAGCTAGGGGTACATGGCTGGGGGTCCCAACCCCAACCAGGGCTCAGGGCTTCTATGAAAAAAGGCGGGGAGGCACCAGTGTGGCCTGTGGCAGGACTTGAGACTGGGGGCCAGCAGGGGCCACACCGGGCAGGGATTTGTTGTCCCCATTAAGGATTCTGGTCCATTTCCCAAGAGCAGAGAGAAACTGTTAGAAGGATTTTTAGTGGGGGCGGGGGTGGCGTGGGATGAGGGGAACTAATAAACACTGAGCTGGGGTGCTGTTCAGGGAGCTCGGAAAGGAAGCAGCTGGCAGAGGGAAGAAATGAAGGAGGAGGAACTGAGAGCTTAGTCTAAGCGGGAGGTGGCTGGGCAGAGGGCCCAGGGAGGGGTGACTCCTGGGATGGCTGCAGGGAGGAGAGTCCTACCTTTCAGGGGTCATCCAGCTTTACCTCTCCACTACGAGGCTCCCTTGTCTGGGGACCGCACCTAAATCCCAATACTCTTGTCTCCAGACGCCTCACCAACCTGCACCGATGATGGTAGGTTTTTCCCGCTGGACGTAAGAGAGGCCAGATCTCCACCTATGACTCTTCGGAGGAGTGTGCCCATGTGTAAACCTTTCCTCCTAACCCCGCTCCCTGGAACTAGCAGGCTGGAGGCTTTCTTCCCTCCCAGGGTTTTCTAACATGCACCCCACCCCTCTCTACCCTTCCCCTGTTGCTGGGAAATCACCTGACTGCTGGTATGCAGGCTAATGGCTCTTATTAACCAAATGCTGACATCCCTAATATATAGGTTGCTTAATTAAAAGCCTGTGTGCCTGGCCGGCTTTCAGAGAAGCCAGCACCTCTCCAGCAGGGATTGGGGATTTCCAGTAGACTAGGGAGGAAATGATGTCATGCTAAGGATCTATCAGATGCCTTTTCTCTGTGATAAAAGTGCGTGGTGGGGGGTGGGAATGTGGGGACGTGGTTAACCTGAGAAGACTGAAACTTGTGTCACCTTGGGGTTGGCTCCCTCCCACGAAGGAAGAGAGCCCCAGGCGGCACCCAAAGAACCCCACCCCTGCTGGAAATAGCCCTACCACCCAGCTGACACCCAGTGCTCCCCCACCCCAAGCCACCCCCTCGTGATCTGACTTACTCATCAGCACCAGTTAGCAGCACCTAGTATCACAGGACCTCAGCAAGGATGCTGGGGCTCTGGCCTCCTGAGAGCATAGCTCAAACCAGGTGTGCTTTCTCCTTCCAGAACTCAGACCCAAGGAAAGACCCTCCCTTTTCTTCCTTCCTCTCATGGTGGTAGCAGGTGTTCACAGACCCGGCCAGACCTAATGGCCAGCCCCACTTTGGTGAATTCAGGCCAACCTTTCTTAGAAGAAATCCGAAGCTTAGCTTTTGTAAGCCAATGAGTGTAGGCTTTTCCTTTGGTTTGTCCGTAGGCAAAGTGGGGTGGTGGGTGTGTTTTCTGTGTTTTTATTTCCTTTTTCTCTAAATGTTTTTATGAACATATTTAATACATAGTTGTTTCACATATAAGTTTAAAGACCTCACAGAATAGGAACAAGCTATAGTTGTGTGCCTTGAGACAACGTGCGAGTGGTGACGGGGCGGTATGGCTTGCCGAAAGGATACATTTAAAGTTGGATTAGGGTTCTAGTCCTGGAGATATTTTTGATTACCATGACCAAGGGGAACAGGTGCCGCTGGCATCCAGTGGGAAAGGGGCAGGGGTGTTACTGAACACCCCGCAGGGCACGCGGCAGCCACGACAGAGAGTTCACGACCCAGAAGGCCAGCAGCGCTGATGGCGAGGCGCTGCTCTGCGTAAGCTCTGGCACAAGAATATTCACAGCAGCACTTTTTGTAATGAAAGCTGGACTCATCCCCAGTGACCATGAGCAGTGGGTAGTACATTGTGACACGCCCGTATGGTGGAATGGCCGAAAGCAATGCGAGTGAGCGACGGTTAAAACAGGCACGCTGTGTGAGCATTTAGAAGATGGGTGTGGTTCAACTACAAAGAAAAGCAGAATCATTCACACAAAGTGCAGGGATGGTTGATTCCAGGAGGGACTGTAGCCGCGGAGAGACTTCTATGGCACCAGCGAAAGTTCTGTTTCCCAAGTTGGGGGAGGAGGGTAGATTCATGACTATTTGTTTTGTTATCATTCAGATACACATATGCTTTACAAACTTTTGCGTAGCTGTGTCTTTTCCACAATATACTGGGGGCGCAATAACAGCAGCTGATGTTTATTAAGAACTAACTATGTGCTTCTGCAGTGACCTCATCAGGGAGGCTCTTTTATTCTCAGAAGGGTTAGAGAGCAACACATCCTTCTAAGGATGGAGCTGGATTTGAACTTGAACAGGCCAGTGCCGGCCCCATGGTCCAAACCACTACACGGTGCTGCTGCCTCCTGTTGGGCGCCGTCTTTCATCTGCCTCCACTCTCTCCGCAGGGTCCGGAGGCAAACGACCAGCAGGCCTACCCCAGCAGGAGGCAGACCCAAGCCCCAGCCCAAGCCTAAGCCTCAGGTGCCACAGTGCAAGGCTCTCTATGCCTATGATGCTCAGGACACAGACGAACTCAGCTTCAATGCCAACGACATTATCGATATTATCAAAGAAGGTAAGTGCATGGCCGGCCGGCGGGGATAGCCTCCCGAAGAGTATGCAGTCACGTTGCCATAAAAACTAGTTTAAACATAAAGGGAATTTATGAGCCCCTCCAACTGAAGCTTGTAGAGGTAAGCCACATTTCAAGCTCGGTTTGATCAAGACTTCAGCTTCGTTTTTTAAATTCTTCTTTCAGCTCTGCCCTCTTCCGTGTATCTTTCCCTTCTCGGGCTGGTTTTCCCCCAGTAGCAAAATGGCTGCATCAGGGCGAGGCCTACAGATCAAACCATATCCGAAAGCTGCTTTGTCTGCGAGACATCCTCTCTTGGCCTCTGGCAAAGTCCTCGCTTTCATTCGGACTGGACCACATCGGTCATGTGCTCACCCCGAACCAGTCTCTAGCAGAGCGGGTTCGACAAGGCAGGGGCTGCCCTAGCAAACGGGGTGGGGTCTCTCGCCCAAGCACCACGGCCTCCTCCTGATGAAGGTGATAGGATGGAAGCCAGGGAGGCAACCTCTGACCTCCATTATGAAAGTGTCTGAATGTTCTATAAATTTGGTAGAAAAAAGTTAAAATATAATATACACATAATCAAACTTTGGCACCTATGGAAGCATGAAAAAACGAGGATAATACCGGGCTTAGGCTGTTAGAGAAAGCACCGTGAAGGAAAGGGCATTTGTGGAGAGAGGTGAGGAAACAGACAGAGAGAAAATTCACAGAGGAAAGAGCGGGTCATTTTAGGAAAAAGAGCCGATGCTCGAGCCCGTGCAGAATCCCCAGGAGGTGGCCTGGAAGATGAGATGACTGACAGTAGGAGAGGCCTGGTCATGGAAGGCCCTGAAAGTCAGGCTCAAGGAGACTGGCCAGGGCGCTGGAGCGCCATCGGGGTGTGGGAGCAGAGCAAGGACAGCGTCAGCGAACAGCGGTCCTTGGCGTTGAGCTTTCAGGGAGAGGTGGCCAAGGACAGTCCCGGGAATTGTTTTTAATAGTTCCCTTCATTGCGTGGGCTCACTCAGGGGATTTCTCGGTCCCTGGGCCCAACCTCCTTCCAACCAGTCTCTGGGAGGTTGTGTTTTTTTTTAATCTTTTTTTAACCATCTAGTTTTCCACAGGTTTTAATAGTTTAAGCCATTTAGTATCTTTCTCCAAAAGTGTCAGTAAAAATAAGTGTTGAAATAAATCCTAGTAAACGCAAACAGGATTTTTATTACCAGCTTTGTTCATCAAAAATATTAGAAATAATCTAATATGCAGTAAAGAAATTGTTTAAAAAGAGCTTTGCTATATCCATTCAGTGAACTTTGATGGAAAATTTTTTTATTAGAGATAATGATATGACAGTACAGTATTGAAATAGAAAAGTATTCTTTGGAAAAAGGGAAAAGTTAGGTTATCTACTGTGGACTGTAGTCTCCTTTTTGTAAAAATATAAAATGCCCATGGCTATATGTGTGTCTGTATATCATATATGTGTTATAGAAAATGTACAGTTGATCTCCTTAAGTATTGAATTTGAAATGGGTATTACTCTCCGTTTCTCAATACTTTCAAATTTTTCTAGGAATAACATGTATTGGGTATATTTAAAACAGTTGCATATTTACATAAAACGTAGAGTCCTAGAAGTTATCAAAACATGTTTCAAGTTATCACTGTAATTTAAACAGTGTGGTGTGAGCGCAGGAATAGACAGGTAGATAAAGGGTGGCAGAGAATCCAGAGACAGACCTCTGTGTATGTAGGTATTTAATATATGATAAATGTGGCTTTGAAATCAGGGGAAAGGACAGACAATTCCTTTCTATTTTGAAAATAAAATAAAATCAGCTATCTACCTCATACCTGAAAAAAAGCAGGTGGATTAAACATCTAAAAATACATAACTAAATTATAAAACTGTTAGAAGGAAACCCAGAATATCATATTAATCTTTGGGTGGGAAAAGCCTTCCTATGGAAGACATCAAGCCCCAAAACCATATAGGATTTAACCTCATAAAAAGGCTAAATTAAAACCTTCTGCATGGTGAATAGCACCAGGTGCAAAATTATATTATAGGAAGCAGACTAGGAAAAACTGTTTTACACGTAGAAACCCCTCCACATGAATAAGATGGTCCCGTCCAGAGCTGGACGGCGGCTGGCGAGGCAGTGAACGGCGGAGCCTCCCAAGTCATCGGTGAGACGCAGCACAAAACGTTTCACCTGTGACACCGGCACAGCTTCAAAGCAGGTAGAGTCCACGTTCCCTTATCCAAACCCCGAGAGCTAAGTGAGTTTCAGAAATCAGAGATGGCAGCTCTTAGGAAGTTAATAATGGTGTGAATGTGTATGTACTCACACCCCTCGAGGGTCCCAGGGCAACACCCAAGATCAGTCAGTGCTTCTGCTATGAAACATGAGCATTCACACTCTGGGAAGAGATATCATAAACCCATGCCAGTTCAGGTCAGTTTTGCCATCAAATGAATTTCAGAATACTCTTAATTTTCAGAATATTCTGGATTTTGTCATTGCAAATTGAGTGTGGATTATAATATCTGTAGGTAGTAAGGGAAATAGGTAATCTTCTTTCACTGTTTCTTGCTGAAAGAAACTTTTGGGAAGGAAATTTAACAATATTTATCACCATTTTTAAATCCCCATGTCATGGATTTATATTTAATCCCTTCCACCAAGATAAATTTCAAATAAATACGTATTTAAATGTATAAAATAAATATAAAATTCCTGTAATAAGTATAGTAGAGTTTACTTTAATAATATCAATGTGGGAAAGAATTTCTAAACATGACAGAAAACCAAGAAGCCATAAAATAATAGATCATTTGAGTCAGCTACTTAAATATTAAAATATCTTAAAACGTTAAATAATAAAACGTAATAAAAATGGAGGAGGATATTTGCAACTCCTATGACAAATTCACAACTGTATAAAGCACTCCTAATCAACAAGTAAAGATCAAAAACTGACAGACAAATAGGCAAACGATAGGAACAGTGGCATGCATGCAGCTGTTGGAGAGAATACGGAAGCTCTTTATATACTGATATGAAATGATCATTAGTATACATTATTAAGGTTTTAAAAAGTGAAGAACATGTATTATGCATAGTATGCGATCATTTGTGTAGAAAAGGGGGTCATTTTCATAGATACTTGCTTTCATGTCCATGAAATGTCTCTGAAGAACGTACAAGACGTAGGTAACATTGCTTGTCCTCCAAGAAGGGATCTGGGTGGCTGTTTCCACTGCTTATCCTTTTGAACTCTTGGAAGTATCTATGACAAAAAAATAACATTTTCTTATAAAGGATAAGAGAAGGTCCATATTCTTTGAATCAGGAATCTCTCCTACAGAACTCCTTGCACACAGGCCTAAAGATACATGTGTGGATGTTTAGTGCGTTAATAGTGAATAATTGGGAACACATGCCCATCAATAAGGAAGTGGCTACATAAATTTTGGAATACAGGGCAGCTGTTTAAAAAACGAGATACAGACATGGAAAGGTTATATCTACGAAGTATTGAAAAGCAGGATGCAGAATAGTAAGATATAGACTGGCCCATTTCTGTTGAAAATGAATATGTCTTTATAATCATAGAAAAAGCTCAGGAAGAATATATACCAAATAGTCATTACTGGTGAAGGGCCAGGAGTTAAGGCGGAAGGCAAGGCTCAGAAGTGTTGCCCCTCCTTGACAATGGAGGGCGAGGTTCTTCCAGAAGCGGAGTCTGGAACGGAGTTAGCAGCATGAAAGGAAAAGGGAGGCAGCAGAACTAGGCGGCCGTCGGGCCAAGGCACAGCCAGACAGTCCCCGGCAGCCAGCAGCTGCCCCGGAGGTAAGACCGCTTGTTGCGGGGAGGCCGAAACACCCAGGCGCTGGTTCCGCACGGGCCTGAGGTTGCCCCGAACAAGAGCCGTGGGCCTCATCTCAGAGGCTGGACAGTCCTGAGGGGCCGACAGCAACATGGCACAGCCGGACAGTAGGTCCTTCCCCGAAGAGGCCCCGAGTGCCCCATCTGTGTGTCTACTGTACAGGAGGGCTTACTTTGTACCACAGACTTTTTAAATAAAAGAAAATAAAGAAGGAAAAAGAATGTGGCTGGAGCCCAATCGCCCTTGCCCATGGGATGCGCCGTGAGAGCAGGGTTATTTGGCCCCACGTAGAGCAGCCTAGCTCCTCCCCTTCACTTTTCCATCTCTGTCTCCCCACAGATCCTTCTGGCTGGTGGACGGGCCGGCTACGAGGCAAGCAGGGCTTGTTCCCCAACAACTACGTGACTAAGATCTGAGCGGCACAGAGACTCTGGCACACGGGGTGAAGGAGTTCCAGGCACAGACAGGGGCAGGGACACTCGGGGCTCCCCTTCTGATCTGCAGCAAGCAATTGCTTCTCCAGGGCCTGGACTTACTCTGCCACCTTCCCCAGGACGTCGAAAAACTGGGCTGGGGAATGGGAGCATCACTCCACAAATGACCCTAAAAGATTGCCTATTCATAGGCACCTGGGAGGGCAACACAACCACCCACTAAGATTTATTTATTCTATTTAAACCTGGTGAGAGGACAGGCGAGGTCCACTCAGACCTTGTTGGTTCTATCAAAACAGCACCCTGCTCGTTCACCAGGCCCAGGGGATGGCTGTAGGCGGCCACTGACAAGTGCCTTTAGTTGAAGAGCACATTTCTTTCATCCCTCTTTTCCTTACCTGACACACAGCATTCCTCTCTGCCACCTCCCCTCAGGGAGGACCTGCTCTCTGCAGGCTGGGCTTGGCATGAGTGGGCACTTCCTGTGCAAACGCCAAGGGCCACGTGGCCTGCTGAGCCCACGGGAGCAGAGGGCGCCGGTTTACACTTTGCGGGACCATCGGGCTGCGGGGCTGAGCAGGGGCTGGGGGCTGGGCTGTCAGCCTTGCTTTCTCTGGGTCTTCAGTGGGAATGTGGCTGGCCCATGTCGGTTTTGTGTTTAAGGCTGTACCTATTACTAGAAGTGTCTCTTTTTTTTTCAAGCTGTACATTTATAAAAACAGATCATATACTGTATATATTAAAAAAATCTTGAGATGGTAGAAACATGTATGAATGTACTAAGTAGTATCCCACTGTACTTATTCATAAAAGTAGGTTTTATTACAAAACTCGCACCAGGTACTTACAAATGTGCACTACTCATTTTCAACTATAGAATCAGTGTTACTGCTTTCTAGCTCAGCCCCCACAAACCCCTCCCAACCCTTTCCCTGCAGGTAATTTTCCTCCGTCCCCCTCCCTCCCCTTACCTTCTAATAAATAAAGGAATCAGTGAACCACCTTGCTCTTTCTTGACATTTATTATGGGTTAAATTGTGTCCACATCCCCGAAAAAAAGATATTTTGATGCCCTAACCCCCAGTACCTCAGTATAGGACCTTACTTGAAACAGGTTCCTGATGGAGGTAAATGAGTTAAAGTCATTAGGATGCACCCTAATCCGACACACAACTGGTGGGCACAGATCAACACATGCGGAGGGAGGATGACGTAGAGTCGCGGGCTCTGAGTCAAGGAGGGGCCTGGGAGGGCCCTCCCCTCAGAAGGAGCCAACCTCGCCAGTACCCGGGTCTCAGATTTCTAGCCTCCACAACTGTACGGCCATAGATTTCTGTCGTTAAGCCACCCATTGTGTGGTATCTTGTCAAGGCAGCCCTAGCAAACCAATTCCGTGTCACTGCAGTAATAGTGTCAAGCTGGGGGAAATGTAAGGAGCATCGGTAGCAGGAGCTCGTAGGGGACACTCACTTCTCTACCTCCCCCCGGGCGCCGCAGTCATTCTTAAGTTATTGGGAAAGTAGGGTTTGAGCAGAACACACCTTTTTTGTCATTTCAGAATCCCCAAGTCTGTGGGAGAAAAAATACTATTAGGGGTTACATGTCAAAAACAAAATATATCTGAATTTGGAACAAAATGAACCACTTAATTCTGTGTTTTATCAAGAACAGGGCCCTGACCAGTGTGGCTGTTGGTGAGTGTCACGCATGAGGAGAAAAGTCACTGGTCTGATTCCCAGTCAGGGCACGTAGCAACTGATCAATATTTCTCTCCCTCTCTTCTCCCTCCTTTACTCTCTAAAACTAAATAAATAAAAATCTTTAAAAAAAAGAAAGGAAAAAAAAGGAACAGGGAGCAAACTTTAATAATATTTAAAGTAGATTTCAGTCCTGTTTTTTTCTGTGACCATTTGAGAGAAAAAGGAAGCCATAATGTGACGACCTGAGGAAAGGGAACACTATCGACACCATGGTCTCTTTGTATTTTATAAAGGGCTTTCGCACTCCTGGACTCCCCGAAAGTGGTAGGAAGGAGAGAGAAGCACAGTTCCAACCGAGCGGCACCGTGGGCCCCCACAGCCTCGATGCCCAGCCTGCTTTCCCAGGGCCGGGAGGGGCAGGGCCACCCTCCGTTGTCAGTATACACCCCTGGCTGGCTAGGACGAGTGGCTGTTTTGCCTCCAAAAAATCAGTCCTGGGATAAAAGAAATCCAACTTTTAAAGAATCTGGGGCTGACTGGACAAGTCTGGATTAAGCATAGGTTCTTTTAGAAAGGGCTGTCTTGAGGATGTCCTAATTCAAGTTTTGGAGAAACTATGGTGATTTTGATGGACAATGGGAGGAGTCACAACGTGTGAAATTCCTTAAATAAAAATTTATTGGCTTTAAACAATTTTCCCTAATGTTAAGCATTGAAAAAAGGAAGAGAGAGAGAAGGAAGGGAAGGAAAGGGAAAGAAAAAGTAATCCCCACTTGGGGGACAAAAAATCAGTCCCGGCTGCTTTTAATTCATTACTGGTGTTTTCAACTTGTGTGTAATTGGGGCCCTGCAGGCTCTCAGTGACCGAACAGGAACTGGGTTAAACATCCCCGCAAGCAGGAGGAAGAACCCTCACCCATGGGGAACACAGAGCAAGCCCCCATCCCTGCGCCCACATCCCTCGCCCAGTGCCAGGTTCAGAGAGGTGCTTGACATGTTTGAATAGGTAGGTGAATTTAGGATTACAGGTCAAGAAAACGTAAAAGTCATTACCTTAGATTTCCTCTAATCGCTGATGTAGCCAGGCCTGCCATCTTGTTCACTGTTCAGTTAAGCAGAATGATTAGTTTGAGAGCCACTTAACCTAGGATTTAAAGAGGATCAAGGTGCCTTCCCTGCCTTCTAGGATGTGCCATCTTTGGGATGCGGGGTGTGCAGGTGCACGTACACCACATAGGTATAGCAGTGGGAATGCAGTGTAAAGATGACAGGTGCCTTCGACCAAAGGTTTCAGGCAACCGAGAACCAGTGAGCAAGCTTGAAGGGGGGCGCTAGGGCAGGGGTGTTCAAACTAATAGACCAGCAGTTCTCAAAACCTTCGGCCTCAAAGCCCCTTTACATGCCTCGGCATTACGGAGGACCTCAGAGTTCTGTTTTGCCAGCTACAGCTATCAGTATTTATGATATTAGAAATTCAAACGGAAAAGTTTAAAACACCAACAAACACCGTCCACTAACTCACAGAGTGATGCCATCATCACATGTCATGTAGCCTCTGGAAGATTCCACCAGGCACTCTTCACAGGACTAGAGTTAAACCATTACAAAATGCAAATAAAATCCTAGTATTACCATGAAAATAGCTTTGACCTCATGGGGTTCTTGAAAGGGTCCCAAGGAACCCTCAGGGTTCCCCAGGCCACATTTTGAGAGCCACCAGAGGGTAACTGCTAATGAATAGGCGGTGCAGCAGGGAGGGCCACTTGCTCCCTGAAATCATGCGAAGGGGCCATCACTTCCAGTTCTTAGGGAAGCAAGAATGGCACCCATTGGGAGGGCAAAGGGTGAAGCCCTTTGGTGAACGTGCTGCCCTACGAGCAAGCTGCAAACCACCCACATGCCAACGTGTTGTCTCAGCCAATAGGATCAAACGTGACACCGCCATTACGAAGCCCAGCCCCATGAAGGCTGAAAGGGCAGGAGCCGTTTCCTTTTAAAGGGATGTCCCCTGCAAAGTGCACACACAATGTCCGCTCATACTCTACTTGCCAGAAGTTAGTCATGTGGCCTCAACTAAAGGGGGTTGGGCGTCTCTTGCTGGGGCTATTTAGTCCGCATAGAAAAGAGCTTGTCCTGGATGCCAGGGAGAGAGCTTCATCCTCTTTAAGCCCGTGGCTCCTTCCGGGCAGAGATGCTCCCAAAGACAGGGAGAGACAACATGGCTGTGCCACACAGGGCTGGGCCTGTACATAATCCAAATCCCTCCCCTTGCTGACTCCTTCTAATCTCCTCCCTGGACCTCCTCTGAGCAGAGCTGAGCAGACTTTTACAGGTGTTTTTTTAGGTGGTTTCATTAGTGGGTGGGAGTGGAGTCTGATTTCAGGACTAGTGTGCACAGGGCCTCTGTGGTAAAGAACATAGTTCCTGACACCCTTCACTTTTGTGGTCAAGAGTGGGGAGCCATCTCGCAGTGTTGACCCCTTTCCCTCCTTGTTTTGCATCTTTCCCAAGACCTAGCCTGGTCTCCACAGTTCCACCTGAATTCAGGAACTCACTTTCACTCCTACCAACTAATCTTAATGCCTCCTACTGTATCGTACCTTCCACTTCTGACCAGTATAGCCTAGTCTAAAATCTCCGCTCCACGAGAAGGTTCAGTATGGTTCACTACTTTGCCCAAGGTCACATAGCTCTTAAGTAGAGGAACCATCATTTGAACCCTGCTTTAACCCCAAGGCCCATGCTTTTAATCTTTGTCATCGACAAATATTAAGGAGTTTGATAGCCTAATTGTCAACCTTTAAGAATCTAATAACTTTCTTTCAAAAATTAAAAACATAGGACCTGGCTGTGTGGCTCAGTGGATTGAGTGCTGGCCTGTGAACCAAAGGGTCGCTGGTTCAATTCCCAATCAGGGCACATGCTTGGGTTGAGGGCCAGGTCCCCAGTAGGGGGCGTGAGAGATAACCACACATTGATGTTTCTGCCCCTCTCTCCCTCCCTTCCCCTCTCTCTAAAAATAAATAAAATCTGGAAAAAAAAATCAAAAGCTTAGCTCTGACCAGTGTGGCTCAGTTGCTTGGGTGTCGTCCCACAAAGCAAAAGGTTGCTGGTTCGATTCCTGGTCAGGGCACAGGCCTGGGCTGAGATTTCAGTCCCTGGTCAGGGTGTGTGTGAGAAGCAACCGATTGATGGTTCTCTCTCATATCAATATTTCTTTCCCTCTCCTTCTCTGTCTCTTCCCTACTCTAAAAACAAAATCTTTTTTAAAAAAATCAAAATCCTAAAAAGAAAAGAAAAACTCACAAATAAGACTCAGCAGCTATAAATCTGTAACTTCCTTGATGCGCAAGAGCTGTGTCTAATACACCTTTGAACGCCCAGAGTCCATCACAGCCACTCACATTCAAGCACCTCCAGAAATTGTGCCAAAGGCTTGACACACTTCAGTACGACGCTCAGGCAGACACTTTTACCCCATCTTCCAGACGCAGTTCACACAGCTACGAAGGCTCAAACCCAAACAACCCGGCTGCAGGGTCTGTGCTCTTCAAACCCTGTGGTTCCATTATCTCATTTTCTAATTTGTGTCTTTATGATGTTATGACTTCTACTTTTATAGTTCATTTCCCATTTATAACACTTTAGTTTGGGGCGCCTGTTGTGGCCCATAAGGAAGTATCTTAAAGGTCTTTTTATGGCATATCCTGAAAGTAGGAGTTTCCTGAGTCAGAGTATTTAATATTTAACTAAGCAAAATATGTCAAAAAAAAAAAAAAGCTGTAAAATGTCTTTGGGATATGCCTGCAAAACCCATCCTTTCTTGAGAAGTCGGAGCTCAAGCGTCCCTGGGAACTGGCTGCTTTTCAGAGCCAGGAAAGCTCCCTTTCATGGATTCAGCTACAATTCACACTTGTGACCTAAGGCGGTCTGAGGCTGCCGTGGGAACAGGGTCCACTATCCTGGCAAGAGGTAGTTACAAAAGTTTCCACTAGGACTTCAACACATAAAGACACTGTTTCTCCTAATGCATAAACACTAGTCGAGCAGCCGGGCCTATCCAGGGGAGAGGGAAAAGCGAGGTCGTCCTCTGGGGGTCACAGGACCAGGCGCCGGTGGGTTCTGCTGTCATGCGGAAAGCAGCTTTTCCACCCAGGTTTGGGAAACGCTGAGGTAACTGAGTTTACTGAAGTTCCTTAGAACCTTTATGAAGCTTACATGTATTTGCGATGTTTCCCAAATGTATTTGACTACTAACCCCTTTCTCTCAAAAGACCAATTAACACCTTATTGAACTAATAGTTTGGAAAGTCGTTGCTATAAGAGACTCATTTATTTTTCGGGGGGGGGATGGGATGTTAAGTTAGTGGTTGGAAACAGAATGCATTCCCCCTTAGAAAATATGACACAGACACTCAAAAAAAATAAATAAAAGTAGCCCATAACATAGTTGAAAGAGCACAATAGGAAAATGCATTCCAAGTTTCAACTTTAACAGGATGTCACAGGCCCATTTTCTTTTTCCAGGCCCCTTAGAATTGCTACTCCTGATCTCAACAGAGCCTCTGATTTTGAGACACGTTGTGAGGGTGACTTCTGGTGGCCATAGCCCTGGCAGGCCATGGGTCCCTTTACGGGAATTAAGACAATAGTTGACTAGTTTTTAGAAGAGGAACTGTTATGGTTGTCTTCTCATTTTAAATTTTCATAATGAATCAATTTTTTATATTCAAGAAGTTTAGGAATGGGTTGACATTCACTGAAGCCAAGTTCTAGTTTTTTCCATCTGAGAAAATGGTAGGAGGGTGTTTCTCAAAGCCATAAAGGCAACATTTTATATGCTACTCCTAACAGCTCAAAAACAAATTGGTCAAAGCAAGCGTCTACTGAGTTCTTCAGTATAGAATACACAAATAAATATACACAAGATACTTTAAGAAAAATCAGTAGCTTTATTTTTCTTTAATATCTAGTTAGAAAATAGGTCTGAGAAGAGGTTTCATGAAATAGACCGGAGAATTACATATAATACAAAGTCAGGAATTCCAAATCAGCATGACTGAGCATGCAAACGAAGCACCCTTCCCCGAGGACCCTGGCGGTCTAGGACCGCCCCATCAGAGGCGAGGCGAGCTCCTGGACGGCTTTTGAATTCAGCTGCGGAATGGTGCTGATCTTCAGGAGTTT
Source organism: Mormoops blainvillei (assembly GCA_004026545.1). Lineage (NCBI taxonomy): Eukaryota > Metazoa > Chordata > Mammalia > Chiroptera > Mormoopidae > Mormoops > Mormoops blainvillei. The sequence continues at coordinate 293,151 of PVJD01000360.1, read as the reverse complement.
GCTGCTTGCATACTTATTCTTGATGGCCTGCAGAAGTCGTCTGTGTTAAGGATACATCGGACGCCCCACCCCCCGCCCTTTCCCTCTACGCCTTGTTCCTAGTCTAATTCAACAAGTACCGAAGGGCCAGACCCACAACCTCGAGAGGGTAGGATGATCCTGGATCACTGAAGCCAGCAAGCGCTCTGAGTTCATACCATGTTGTGCCTGACAACTTCCTTCCATGCCTAGTAATGGAGAAAGCCCGGTTGGTAGTACAGGTGATGGGGAGCCAAATGATTTTCAGGTCCGAGGAGCAGGCTTTTCCTCATAAGCTACCAGAAGGTGGGAGGTAGAAGCTGTGTTTATTATAGCTAAGTGCCGTCAGGACGTAACAGGCTTGCCAGGACTGGCAGCTATAACTGGCAATAAAAGTGAGAGGCAACTTGTGCCTGTTAGTAGGGCCCAGACAACACCCTCAGGACTAAAATGCATTACGCTTCCAAGGTGTGCTAAATCAGGGTGTGAGGACACTTGGTACAAATGCCTTGCACTTTGTCAGCAAGTTCTGATATTCAGTGTCACACCAGTGCAGGACAGTGCCTGATCTCCTCTGGCTCCTTCTCTCAGGTGGGCCACACAGAACCCTTCCTGAATGGGCTTCTTGCCCCTCCTTCTTCACCATGCTTGCTACGCAGCTGGCTTTCAGCCACTGTCCCAAAAGACCCTGGACAAAGGCCCTGAGTAGTACTACCTGAACGCCCATGCCTCCCGCGCGTGCGTTCGAGGCGGGCCCTTGCTACTCCAGACCGCAAGCCGACCGGCCTGCCCTGCGTGCTGAGTGCCCTACCCGGGACACGTGGGCAAGTGCGGGTGACTCCATCGAACTGCTAGCTGTCGGGCTGTCTGATCTGGGCCTCGACATCGTTAGCCTATCTACTTTGTTTTAAAGAGAGTCTGCTTCCAGAGTTTGTCAGTACACTCCATCCCCTGCTGTACGAGAAAACTGTAGAGCTTGTGCTAAAATAAACTCTCACATATGCCAATATATTTACATGAAAACACAAACACACATACGCACACATACCCTCATACGCAAAACCTACAATCCAATGCTCTTCACAGTTTAGGAAAGTACTTACGATGAATTTCGTTAGGTTTTCATTTACTTTCACTACATTTTTGGCCATGTGCTGCATGACTTCCAATACCTCGTTCTCTGTGTATCCAGTATAATACTGCTGCTTTAAGTTCTGGAACACAATGCGAAGAGAAGGGGCAAGGTAAAGCCTCCACTTCTTTAGAAAAGCCCATCTTACACATACTGACATTACTTATGTAAAAGCTCTAAAAGAGTAATCTTACCTCCTGGAAATTCAGTCACAGCCCCAATCACTGCCATGCTATGAGCAAAGCAGCCAGTAAATGCAGGATGAACTCGGAGCAGGACTAAACCAAGATGCTGTGCGGTTCTCAGCTAAATCAAGTGTCAAACTTCCCGTATTATTATTTCTTAAAGAAGTTACACAGGCTAAGTAGGGTACTTCACGTAACAAAGCTTTCATGCATATCTCTCTCACCACACTGAAAGGAGATGGAAAGTGGGACAGAGTAGAAACAAAACCCAACCAAGAAATGCCCCTCATAAGTATGGCAGAGACCCGGGACTAAGACCTGTCACATGTCCTTGCATCAAGCCCAACAGGATGGTGACTGATGGGGAGCTTGACAGCCCAGAATTATGACAAAAACTAGGCCACAGGAAGCAATCTAATCTACCAAATCCGGAAGAGGAATGCAAGATCCGCTTGCTGGGCCCTGAGCAATTAAGCACTAGAGAACAGAGGGCTCTCAGAGGAAACTCTATGCCCAGCCTCCTGGCCTCGCCTCCAGAGAACAAAATTGAAGCAAAGCACAGTTGTTGATTGATAATAAGACTTGTCATGTATGAAGATATGTAACCTGACTTTACTTCAGTTCTGTGATAAATTCTAAAATCTAAAATACATCTCTTTCGCAATATACAACATAAATGGGAAAATAAACCACAATTTAATCCTAAAATAGGTTAGCCCTGACTGGTGTGGCTCAGTAGGCTGGGCATGTCCCACAAACCTAAAGGTCACCGGTTTGATTCCCGGTCAGGGCACATGCCTGGGTTGCAAGCCAGGTCCCCGGCTGGGGACATGTGAGAGGTAACCAATTGACATTTCTCTCACATATTAATATTTCTCTCCTTCTCGCTCTCCGTCCCTTCCCCCCTCTCTAAAAATAAATTTAAAAATCTTTTAAAAATAAATTAAATAGGTTTTGAAAAAATGAATTAAGCAGGAGCAAATCCTGAAATAACACACAACTATTGGTACTAATCAATTCCAAGAAAACAGGGAGATGTACAGTTAATAGGTTTAGAGCCCAAGGAAACGTGTCTAAGAGTCATGTAATTTGGCTAAAATGAGCCACGGGTACCAGAACCATGTATCATTCACATACAGTGGCCTTTTTGCCTCAAGCTTTTTATTTCAAAAATTTCAAATCTACAGAAAAACTGAAAGGATAATATAATGAACATCTTATATCCTTTGTGTAGATTCATCAATTATTAATGTCTTTGCCACTTTATCAAGGTGTCTGCAACTCACTTTTAAATAGTACAGTGAAAATTATGTGTGTGTTTATATATATATGTAATATACACACAATTGTGTATGTACAATATATATATTTCTTTATGAAGTATATGTGCATTTTCCACTGCAAGGGAACACGCACACGCTTGACCCTTGAACAGCTTGGGAGACAGTGGTTCTGACTTCCCTTGCATTGGAAAATCCATGTATAAATAACTATAGTCAGCTCTCCACATACACAGATTCCCAGCCTTGAAGTTGACCCTTGAACAACACTGCTATGAACTGTACAGGTCAGTTAAAAAAAATTCACATATAAGAGGACCTGCCCAATTCAAACCTCTGCTGTTCAAAGGTCAACATACAAGTTTTGCTGAACCATTTGCAGGTGAGTTGCAGTTTTTAGGTGCAGACACCTAAAGCATCCTCTAAAAAATATTCTCCTACCTAGTCACAATATCTTCATCACATAAGAAACTTTATCAACAATCCATAATATCATCTAATACACAGTCAATATTTGAATTTCTCTCATTTTTCCTAATATATCTTTTATGGGTTTGTCTTTTTAGATCCAGGGTCCAATCAAGGTATACACAGTACATATTGGTTGTTGTGTCTTTAGTCTTTTTCAAATTTAAAGCAATTTCTGCCCTGACTGGTGCGGCTCAGTTAGTTGGGTGTTGTCCCACAAAGTGCAAGGTTGCTGGTTCGATTCCCAGGGTTGCGGTCGTAGCGTGCACAAGAGACAACCCATCAGTATTTCTCCCCATCTCTTTCTTCCTCCCTTCCCCTCTCTCTAAAAATAAATAAATAAAATCTTTTTTAAGAAGTTCCATTTTCTTGACTTTAAATAATGTTAACTTTTTTGAAGAATCCAGGCCAGTTTGCTTTTAGAACCTATCCCACATTTTGGATTTGTCTGAGTGTTTTCCTGACAACTGAAGCTGTGTCAAACATCTTAGGTATGAATTCTATATGAGGGATAATGTATACTTTCTATTGCACCAGAAGCCAGGTCAAATCAGGCGGTCCCACCACTGGTGATGCCAATTTGATCGCCAGGGTACAGTGGTAACTACCAGACCTCTCCATCACAAAGGTGCAGTTTTGCTTCAGTATTACTATGTATCTGTGAGGTGATATTTTCAGACCGCGTGAATCTTGTTCCCCAAAATTATTTCACCTAATGACATTAGCATCAATTGATATATTCAACTGGTTAATTTCTAACTCTACCATTCTTTCTACTTTAATTAGTGGATATTCTACTGATTAGAAAAGAAAAAAGCCACCCCCCACATTTTTTTCCCTCCCTCCCTTCCTCTTTTCTCTTCTCTTCTTTCTTTCAAATACATAAATAAAATACATAAATAGTTTCAGAATTGTAACAGATTAACAACAAACCACCCTGGGAAACTTTAAGTATGTCAGCTCCTTTGGTCCTTTGTTTTGTCTAACTTCACAGTTAGAATGCCGTGTTAAGTTACTTGAATTAAAAAAAAGAGAGAAGTTTCTTGAATTAATTTTTCCCTATGTTCTGTTACCAATTTGATATATAGTGGCATTGCCTTTCTTTAATTCCATTTTAGGGTTTGCATAAAATGCTCATATTGTTCAAAAGTCAAAAAAGTTCCATGATATTGTACACAAGTTAAGAAAAATTCCAACCAGAAGTCCTGCTCCCATCCTCCACCTTCCACCCTGCTCCCTCCTAACCTCACAGGTGTCCACTTACAGTAGTTTCTGATGTTTCCTCTATTTTTGAAAAATTAGCAAACACAGAAACACACACTCTCTTATTTCTCCTCCTTCTTACATAAAATGTACACTGCAGTCGCACGAATAGAGGAAACTGCCCCGCCATGGCGCCTTGGTGATCCCGCACGAATCCCCGAAGGCCATGCAGGCAGCAGCCAGAATCAGAGCGGCTGGTCGGCTCGGGGGGAGCTACCCCAAGCCCGCTCCCACTCACCGCCCTGCCTCCCCTGGGGGCTGTTAGGAGACCATTCATCGTCGCCTGCTGGGTTCTGAAGAGGCTCTTGTTCTGCTGCTCTCGGGGTTCAGCTACAGACCATACAACTGCTTGGTGGCAATCTAGCATCGGCTCATGCACGAAGGGTATCCCATGCCTTGCACTGCACTCATCCGGCCCCTTTTATTTCAGCGCCGTCCTCTTTGGATCCATGTATAAATCTAAAAGTGTCTTTTACCTATACTGGCACATCAGTCTGGCCTTGGTTTTGCTTTGTATTGTGTGCTTCATAACTTACTTGTTTCAGTTAACAAAATATCCCAGAAATCTTAGCATCGGCTCTCAGTGGCCTTCCTCATTCTTTACCATCTATAATGTACTTGTGTATCACGGTATCAGCACCTATTCTCCATCAGAATCATTCCAAGTGGCATTCTTCTAGGTCTTTGGACTTTTAACAATTGCTTAAGGATAGTGTTGTGAAAATGCAAAGCCGTTTCCTATCAAGAGGGCCTAAAATATGACCTAATTTCTTCTTAAATCCAACACTCACCCATTTTCCTTGGCCTAGAACCTTCTGGGACAGGCAGGAGGCAGCCGCTGCCACCTTGGAAGGGCGATAATGCACCATGTCGTAGTCAATGAGAGTCAGCTCCATCAAATATTTGGCTAAAGTGTGCTGTTCAACATCAACCTGTGAAAAAAGAGCCAGGGACAGTAAGAAGCACAGCAAAATTCTGGGTGAATCCTAAGAACTCAAATCCCCTTAACTCACATTTCCTTCCCAGAAACTGCTCTATTCCACAGTATGTTACAAACATAGAACATGAGGTCTTTCATCTTCAGAACTGATGAGGTAAGTATTAGGACTTATCTAAAAAGATGTTCCCTATCAATTCATAAGCTTCCCTTTAAAGAGATCAGTGTTTCTGGGTGAGACAACAAGCAGTAAAATAGAGTCTCCCATAGAACTGGGGGCACTCACCTCCCCGGCTTTTGATGCCCGCCTTAAGAAATGCAGTGGCAAAGGCCGACCCAACTCAAATTTCAGTTCTTTCAAAATCAGAGCTTCCATTTCTCGGATTTGGGCACCAGTATACGCGTTGTCTGTGATATAAACGAAGTCTTCAATATTTGGAGAAAACATCTCCTCATACTTGGAAGCCAAGAGCAAAGCTGTAATCCCAACCAGTTGAAGCTTCTTACGGGAGACTGGCTGAACCTAATTGAAGAAGAATGTGTCAGAAACATAGCTAACTAGATTGGGAATCTGGGTGGGGGAGAATGGGAGGGAACCAAGTCCTGGAGACATGCACATTGACGCTGCTCACACAGGAAACCTAAATGTTAATAGCAGTACCACCCAGGTCACGGCAGCTGTCTTTTGCTATACTTCCTATGTGCCAGGAACAATGCTAAGATTCCAACAATCACCTCATCAAATCGTCACAAAGACCCTAGGAATTACCTATTTTTCCCCTACTTACAAACAGATGGCCTCTGAGAAAAGGTTCAGACACCAGTCCGAGATTACTCAATTGCTGTCCCTGTTCCACAGCCGCTATCCTGCCTTGAGTGTCTAGGCCCCTACATGGCACTCAACAAGGTCTGAATCAGGATGAGGCCAAGCCAAAAGGCAGGAATTTAACGGAGGCCGAGACAAGGAAGGTGGTTCGCACATGTTTCCTTAATCCTCACCAAAAGTGCCCTCATTAGTCAGCCTGAAGAATCTTTCAAAGATGCTTCAGAGTCAATGAAAACCTCAGTTTAGCATGTAAGTGTTGTCATTAATTTCCTTTAAAAAAAAAAAATTGGGACTTTGCTTTTCTTGCTTCAACTCTAATTATTGAAAATCTACCAAAAATATGACTATATAATGTAAACCACTTGTATAATAAAAACCACCAAATCTATGGTTTCTTAGGATTTTGTAGTATCTCAGGGTCATTATTATAAACACAGGTCTTGTTGTATTCTTTGTGCTCGACCTAAATCTGTATCATAAATGTAGATTTTAAATAAATCGATCCAATTTGCAAGGCTATTGTTTGGTAGATAACACACTAACGGTTTATGTCTGGAATTTCTCCTCAGTGGTCGGTGTTTTTGCATTACCAATTAATGAATATTTTGATGATCACTTCTGCCTCTCAGCTTAATTTTTTACATTCCTCTTTACTTGAGACTTCACATCCTAGTACACTCCCCTCACATGCCCCCTGCTTTTTTTTTTTAATACACTAAAAACACTGGAGTACATTCCTCAACGCTTTTAAAAAAAATTCTGCCTCCTTCTACTTCTACTGTGATTGCCACGGCTGGCTGGAAACTGTGAAGTTCTCTAGACAAACTGCTCCCTTTTCGGAGGAAACTTAACAGCGACGAATACCGAGCTACAGAAACTGTGCGAGCAGGCCTGGAAAGCCAGCATCTGAAGGCACCGCAGGCTCCAGGCTGACTTTCAGACCATCTGCTGGTGTGCTTCCTTTGATGAATGACTGTGGCAATGCAGTATCTCCCCTAGCACTGTCCAGCAGGCTGACCTCGCAAAAATGCCCACCACTGGTCAGCATCACCAGAGGTCTGACACACTTGGACTGCTTCCCATCCTAGCACCTAAATTTCTTTGGCTTCTCATAAACTGGCTTTTCGTCTTTTCTTCAGAGATGCCACATCTTAGCATTGCAAAGATGCAATGTTCTGTGAGCCGTTGGTATGAAGTCCCTGAAGCTGCACCCACCTGTAAAAACCGATCCATAATGGCAATGCACATGTACAGGGTTTCCTGCAGCAGCCTAAACTTGGAATGGACTTGCACCAGCCAGTCCACCAGAATGGCACGCATGCGTCCGTTTATATCTCTTCCATCTAAGAAATGTGGATTTATGGACTGCAGAACCTGTTGGTAGAATTAAAAAGTTTAAAAAGCTGACCTCGTTTCCTTCCCAACTGTGTGGTACACATTCCACATTGCTTATACAACCAGAACACCAAGGACTACGCACCTCTAGCTGCCTTAGATACTGGTAGATATCCTTCACGTAGTCACTGCAGAGCTGAGGGTTCTCCCCATCTTCAGTATCAATATCCTCGATTTTGCACAGCAAGGCATCAGAGAAAGCTTGACAGAGGTTCTCTTCCTTCATGGAGCTATCCTCAGATGTGGGAGAAGGACCCTACGCAGAGGAGTTAAAGGGCATGCATTACCACCTAGGAGCAGTACAGATACACCCAGAGCCAACTGGTTTAAAAGTATCATATGCATTTTTGAAACACGGTAAAGCCAAAACAAATACATTTCAGAGTAAGTGCTGAATAATTCACAATATAGATGAAGTTTTTTGAGATCTACTCCTCTGTTTAAAACTCTTTAATTTCACTCAGTGTGAAAACCTAAGTCCTCAAGATGGCCTGGGGGCCCTGCATGGCCCGGTCCTCCCCCTTCTCTTGTTGCCCTTTGCCTCACTCCAGCCTACTGGCCTCTCTCCCTGCAAACAGGCTCCCTCTTCCCCAAACACTCCCGTCCCTGCATTCGCATAGGTAATTCCCTACCTTCAAGTTTTGTTTAAATGTTACCTTCTCAGTGAGGTCTATCCTGACTCCTGTTTAAAATGACCATCTGCTTCCTATTCCCCCCGCACATTTCATTTCTGTGTTTTCCCTCATATAACCTATAACCTTCTAATATATTATAGAGTTTACATATGTATAGTGTGTATTATTTTCTGTCTGCCTCTGTTAGAATGTAAGCTCTTTAAGCTTACATTTATTTAAACTGATTTTGTCCACTAAGTATCTCAAGTATTTGTATCATCCCTAACCACAGCAGGTGCTCGATAAATATTTATTGAAAGACATGTAGACACCTGGGTTTAGAGATGCCTAGAGCTGAGGGTTCACTTTAGCAGTAGCCTCTTCTGCAAGTGTAATGTTTTCTTCTCATCAACTAATTTATTCTAAATTGAGAAAATGTTTGGCAACTAAAAAGCAGAAAAGCACATTCCAGCCTATGAATAAAATAGGAGGAGGAAGCAAAGGCTGAGCAAGTGTACACCCAGTAATTATTTTCTTATGTTGACAAAGTGCTTATTTATTTAAAAAAACACACATTAAAGATATACCTAGTTAAAACAAGTGTTTACTAATGAAGTATAAATAAACCAATACTCTTTAAAAGAATGAGAGGTACTTCTCAAAGTAAAACCTAACAGAATTGCTAGGCTATAAAGAATATGTTTTAAAGTAATAAAATATAGAAAGAAAGAGAAGACTGTATAATAAACAATTTTGATTTACATTAAAGCTCAATGATTATAGTTTTTAATCTTAGAGAAGGTTAAAATAACAACAAAATATACATAGCATTTCAAAACAGGCCCTTCCCTCTTAAATCAAAGTTATCAAACTGAGGAAGGGCCAGAACAAGAGGTATGCTGGTAGGCATGGAATTTATTCAAGAATTTAAGAGCCTTAAGGGGTTAGAATAAGTAAGAAATGCCACTGGGGTGCCAGGGAGAAACCTAGGGAAGGTTACCAGACAGGGGAGGGCCTTCAGGAAAATGAGCAGGCAAATGGTATATCACTACAAAGTCCCAGCGGAAGCCAAGAGATAAAGGCAAGTCCGGGGACTACACACTGATTTGGGATGGCAGGAGAGCATGTGTGAGGTGTGCAACGATGTGCTGGAAAGGTGGGTGAGGAGTTTAGATTTTATCCTAAGACACGTGAAGCCACTGGAGGAACTGAGCAAGAGTGATGAGAATCAGATGTGCATTCCAATATGCACATGTAGCTTCAGTTTAAGGTTACCGTTTTTAGGGATAAGCGTTATCACTCTCCCAAGGAAGCGCAGTCAGTTCCAGGAAGCTGGCTTACGGAGGCAGAGGTTATGGTCATGTCCTGCCTCAGCAGTCTGAAATGTTTACCTACGCCTATTCAGAAGTACACCTGAGTTTAGCTATACCCAAAAGCCATCAGGATAATACAAGGATAGTTTTTCTCATCCTTAGTTTAGAATTTCCTAAAAGCTTTCCTTTTTGACTTTGACATAACTGTTTTAAAATCCTTTCTAAGATCCCACTCATCTGTGCAGGTGGCAGCCTGAGCCTTATGAACCGACACTCTGCCCAGTGCCATCCTCTGCCCAGCGTCTGCTGCATGCGAGGTTAAAAAGCGTACCCACTAGATGAGTGGCACAGGCCTCTGACTAACAAAATCAGCCTGAAGAATAAGGACCTTCAAGTGTGGTCTGTCAGAGACAACTGAAAAGTCCTATCAGAAACGATGAAGATGTGAGCCCTGGTTGTTGTGGCTCAGTGGACCGAGTGCCCGCCTACAAACCTAACGGTCACCAGTTAGATTCCCGCTCAGGGCCCATGCCTGGGTTGCAGGCCAGGTCTTCAGTTAGGGTCGTGCAAGAGGCAACCGATTGATGTATCTCTCACATATTGATGTTTCCCCTCTTCCTCCCTTCCCTTCTCCCTAAAAATACATAAATAAAATCTTTTAAAAAAAAAGAAAAGCAAAAAAGAAACAATGAAGATGTGAGATTTTGCTGAGCTTGAGAAACTCCTGTTTGATCAGGAGCAGGGTGGAGTGTAAGTAAAGGCGACTGAAGTTCTCCACGTGCTGACACTGATTGAGTTGGTTCTGGTGAGAGAACAATTAATATTGATAGGCAAATATATAGGTATTTACACAAATCTTGGCATAACACCGAGTTCCTTTATTTACTAAATTTATGATGTTAAACATCATAAGCCAATGTCAGTTAGGTGCAACAAAGAAAGAGTCCAAGTAAAACTGTTGATTCTGATCAGTTCATGATTTGTAGCAGTGAATGTGTACTCGTGAATACACAGGCACCTATAACTGTAGGAAGGCAAAACTGCTTACTGTGATTAGCGGCAGGGAATGTAATGTGCCATGGAATTAAATTTTGGGGGTATGGGAAGTAGTAAAAATGAACTGACCTTTTTGGTTTCATGTACTCTATATATTTCTGCATTGTCTTGCTTTTTTATGACTATATTTCTTGGGTATTTAAAAGTGAAAGGCACTCTTTTTGATTTAATGTGAACGGTTGTGCTTAATTCCCTTTTATACATACTTTTTGTATTAGGGAAAGTTAGGTCATAAAACATTCTTAAGTTTCAAAGTGATGACTATCCTCAAATTTAGTGTTGAAATCAAATCTGTAAATCTAAAAGCTATACGAACTTCTGGCTGCAACTCGCCAGTACACTTCCTGTCTCGCATCTATCTCTTTTATAGCATATTACAGCATATTAAGGTACTTGTACTCTGTCGTTTCCAACCTGATTGGGAGCTGCGTAAAGGCAAAGTCATGGTTCATCCAACTCGTTTCCCAGTGCCTGGCAAACATGGGGCTGGTAAAATCTTTTCTCCCTCCTTCAAACTACTCAGTGTTTGCCAAAGCTTCATTACTCAGAAAAAAACAAACGAACAACACTCTCTTCTCCAAAACTTGCAGGCTAATAAGCTCCTGCAAATACCTGTGAAGAGCTGAAACCCTTTCACAGCCTCAGCCAGAACCTTTGGTGATCCAGTTGCTTCATCTGCTACGAGGCCGAGAAACCTGCCTTCCAGTTTTGCAGAGGGGATGAGATGAATTCGATTGATTAGAGGTCTGGGAACATCTGCTTTCATGAATACATAGTTCATCTTATCGGCTTTCCAAGGGCTCACTGCTGTTAGACACCTTGTGCTCGACTGGCATTTTAAACACCTGTAGGCACTGGCTGAAGGAATAGTAGTGACTGCAGATGGAGCAGACAACAGAGCAAAAGCCAGAGAGACAGGTAAGCAGAGGCGCTAGCCTGCCAGGAGGTGGGGCTTCTCCTAAATTATGGACTTTGCGGTCTCTTCTGCACTCTTTTTCAGAGAAAAAGTGCATCTGAATTGGAAACAATCATTGTTCATTAATCCCTGATGTGGTCCGAAACTAGAGCACATTTCAATCGTGGAAATGATTTTTATATGAACTGGGCTACAGGTCCACAATTCTTCATCTGAAAATAGTGGCCTCAATTTTGTCAGGAAGCTAGAGAAATGGGAGACAGCCAAGATGTGGAGTAAAGGGAACTCAAAGAGTGAAATTCTGAAGTAATTTCTCCTTTGTTTTGTTCACAATATTTTTGGTTCTTTGCTTTTTTTCTTTCCCTTTTTTTTTTTTTTGGCCTTTTCTTTCTTCTCCAGTTCAAATAGTAAAATGTACCTATTGTGAAAAGTCTCAAAATTTTAAGCAAGAAAATGAAACTCAATATAACTTAATGAAATAACTACCATCAATATTTTGCATATAAATGCATACTCTTAAAAGTAAATTTGGAGTTTCACTGCATGTTGTATAATAATCTGATTTTTTAATAATGTAAGATGCATTTTGACATCTTTAAGCATTCTATTAAAACATGGTATTTACAGCCCCAACTTGGTGTGGCTCAGTGGGTTGGGTGTCCTCCTGCAAACCAAAACATTGCCAGTTTGATTCCCAGTCAGGGCACATGCCTGGGTTGTGGGCCAGGTCCCCAATTGGGGGAATGCAAGAGACAACCAATTGATGTTTCTCTCCTCTTTCTCCCTCCCTTCCCCTCTCTCTAAACATAAATAAATAAAATCTTTTAAAAAAATAAACAAAACATGGTATTTACAGCATTTCATTGAATGGATTGGACTGATCTAATATAGAATATTTCTCTATTATATAAGAAATATTTATTACAGCACTATTTAAAAGTCTTTAGACTGTTTTTCTGGTCATTTTCTTAGGATACATTTTTAAGAACAAACTTACTAGGTATGTAGAATAACCATCTGAAATATACTGCCAAAAGACCCTCCTGAAATGTGGGAGGAACCTCATTCAAACAGACACCCATGTAAAATGCTTCCTGAGAGTCAAGAGCCCAAGGTCTGAAAAGCTGCTTTGGGTTTGGCATTTAGGAGGCTGATGGACACCTCCCAGAAAAGGTCCATTAAAGGAAGGTCGATCTTGAGTATTTGTTCTGAGCTTTAGCTCTTGATTTGAAGCTTTTTTCTTCTTTCTTGTGAATAGCAACATCCTTGCCAAGTGCTACATCTCTTCTAAGTGGAAGCCTTTCAAGTCTGTCCCACTCCTTCAGATGTTGCTGGTCCATTTCCAAGATAGTGTCGCTGTTATCTCAACACATCTAAAGCCAAACAAGACACCTTCCCCAAAGCTACCTCCCTCTTTTGACGTCCCTATGCTTTTATTAATTTATTCCTAAATGGTTTCTTAAATGCTCAGTGCTTAAGGGTCTCACTCCTCTAACTGCAAGCAACATAGCCAAAGCATTTCTTCTACATACAAGATGATGTCTGTGAAAGCAGTTCTTGTAGATTCTAACACATTTAATGCTGTGTCCTAGCACCTGTATAGGCTAGTTCAAGGTCATTGTCAGCTCCTGCTTAGACAACTGCAATACCTCCTAATTTATGGCCCTTCCATGGCCGCCCTACACTGCTTTCATCGCTTCCCTTCTCAACTTTTCAGATTCCTCACTGCCTTATGGCAGCAATTTTCAACCAATGTGCCACAAGAATATTTAAAACACGCAATACCTGACTATTTAGTCAGGGGCATCGATCTCTTTCCCCTCAGACTGTCAAATAAAAAAATGACAGCAGCCAACATAATAACAGCCATCCAGTGCAATGAATCAAAATTATACCTATACCTATTTTTTTTGTCAGGTCAGCAAACAATATATTTTTGGTGTGCCACAGAATTTTAGTAATTAGTTTATGTGTGCCATGAGATGAAAAATGTTATAAATTGCTGCCTTACAGGATAAAATCCAAATTCCAAGGCCTTCAACTTCAACTGCAACCTTCTCCCAAATTTATATTCTGCTTCCTCACTCAAACCTTCTGACTTAATTTAGATTTGTAGACTCCTTACTGGAAGGGCATGATTATAGGCCTATTCCCACTTTGGTGCCTTAATTCTTGCTACTGCTTTGTTTCCCTGAAAGGTGCTTTTTCCTGTCAGCTTCTCCCTATCCTTACAAATGCCACTTATTCTTTGAAGTTCCCCTGACTACTCCATCCTTCAGTGTTCTCTCCCTCCTTTAGCTGCCCTTTCAAAGGGCAGCACTACTGGCAACCCCAGCCATTGCACAGACGGTCAAATACATTGCCCACAGCACCTGGCATCATTCCCTGCAATCATTGCTTTAAATTTCAGGTACATATGTCCCTTCTAAATAAACTTTCTGAAGACACTTTAGACACTGAAGAAACTTTATCAGCCTTAACATAACTGGATGTATATAATAAGTGCTCAATGTATATATTTCTCAAATATAACCAATGTTTTATTTTGAAAAATTTCATACAATTACACAGATATATCTTTGAGCTGGAAAAAGCAAAATAGTTGTTGCATTCTTAGCACCTGCAATAGTGCTAGTATCATAGTAATTACATGAATATATGTCATCTAGGAATGAGAGCATGTGTGAACTTGACCTTGGTGGAAAGGGAACAGGCTGAGTTAACCAGTTACAGAGACTACAATTTATCAACACAGAATGTTGGCATTATCTTGTTCTTACATGAGTGTGGATTTCAAAATTATGAGATTCCGTAGCCTTCATGGGCAAATTCATTCTTATGGTGGATTATTTTAATAAAACTTACCAAATTTCACTATGAGATCACTAAATTAATTTAGATTTCACGGTAATTTTGTTATGCAAGGTCATAAATATTAAATTAAGGTATCACTAAAAAAGTTTTATATATTCACTTTCTACAGTGTTGATTCACAGTAAAGCTCTAGCTATGAATGATCTTCAAAAGCTGCGGTGTGGAAAAAGGCACCTCACAGTCTAGCCAAAAACATTCTACTTCCTTAAGTAAGTTTGTAAATTCAGAACGTCCTACCTTTGGAGCCAACATTTTCATCTGTACTGGTTTGACAGAAGCAACAGGTTTCAGTTGTTTGTTGACATTTGTTGTTTTGGTGGGCTCAACAGGTACTTTGGTGTTTGGAGCTTTCTATAAGGAAAAAGAAATGTGAATAGGGTAAGACAGCAATGTTGCCCCCAGGGGGCGCACACACAGTCCTCATGGTTGTTACCTTAGCTACTTGTGTGGCTCTGGTTGTAACTCTATTTCCAATTTCTTCTAAAACTGCTCGACGAAGCGTCACATGACTCTTTGCTTTAGAATTAACTCCTGTGTCAATATTCTCTAAATCCACAGACCCCTAAAAAAGTAATAGTAAAGAGCGGAGACCATTGAAAATACTTGGTTAGTGTCAGATACCCAAACTCAGAATCACTTAGGTTAATAATCACAAAGGTTAATATGCTGAGATCTGTTGGCGAAAAGAAAAAGATACATTTCAAGAAGTATAAAAATACTATTTGCAGTTGATAACATCACTCTAAATTAGGCAGATCACTCATCTATCTTATCTACAAAAAAAATCCCACTTAGAGCTTAACCGTAAGTGATACAGCACCCATGTCACTTGTTATAGAACCCTATATATTAAAGGTATCTACAGTATTTAAAACCTTCCTTTACAGAGGTTAGTAACAAGTGCAATTAAGACACAGCTGTTTAAAAACCAGATGTTTAAAACCTAATCTAGAGCCCTGGATCGCTGGTTCAGTTGGTTGGAGTGCTGTCCATATACCAAAATGTTGTGGGTTTGATTACCCGTCAGGGCACAAACCTAGGTTATGTGTTTGATCCCCAGTCTGGGGCATGTATGGGCATATGGGAGGCAACCAATCAATAGCTCTCTCTCTCTCAAATCAATACAAATATATCCTCAGGTGAGGATTAAAAAAAAAACAAAAATGAAACTAGCTTTGATTCTTATGCCATTCTAGAAATAATAAGTGCTTGTGTAGACATGATCTAGAGATAACAGCCTTTTAAAATGAGGTTACCATAGCACAGACCCTCTCATGTCAAGAATACTTATGAAGGAAATAGTTTTTGTGGGTAAGAGTTTTACTCTCCAATTCAGAAAAAGTTTCAATTGTATGAAATAAAAATTGTTAGTTGAACTTAACCTGCTTTAAACAAAATGTGTTTAGAAACAAAACCGGCTAGGAAAAGTAATTCATATTTGAAAAGTTAATTTTATTATAGAAGTGAAAAGCATGTCACAAGAAAAAAAAAAAAAAAACAGCATGGTCTATCCCCTAGAAATTGGGAGTTCTAATCCTAAGGTATCTCCTAACAGGGGATTCGAATCCCAAGATAGAATTTGACTATGAAAGAACTTTATGGACTAGATTGGACAAAAACTACTTGTCAGTTTGACTTAGATCCACAAAAGTGTAGGAAGCAAAAACTGAATGTATTCAGTCATACTGTTCAATTTTTCCAGCAGTAATTGCCAACTTTTAAAAGTGTTTGGAAGTTTAATGCTTATAGGGGGAAGTCTGGTAACGTGACTAAATTTAAATCAGCTTTTTACACGTCTTAGAGCCAGGAGGTTGGAACTCAGGTGTGTTTTGACCCTCTATTTTTCAGCAAAGGGAAAGTAGATCCAAGTATAATTCGAGCCTGCAGAAAAAAACATCCAAAACACCATCAACATTTTGACTTTTGCAACGATGAAATAAATTACCAAACATTCAGAACACTTTACTGATGACGGTATTTCTTCCCGTCCTTCTTAATATCCCCACCACGGATCCCTTAGCGGGTAAGGAGTTTGAGAACAGGGGAAGGAAATCCCAAGAACCCAGTATTTAGACAGATCTCTAACAACAACGAGCACTCGGGAACGTTTCCTGACTGCTGCGCCCAGACTCGATGGGCTCGCTCTCCAGGTGCCACCTCCAAGGAGCTTTCCAGGGCTTCCCCCACCCCAGCGCAGGGACCGGTAGGGGCGGGGAACCGGAGAGCGGAACCTAGGCCAGGAGAGGCCACAGGGGAAGCGGGCAGCCGGAAGGGGAAAGTGGCCCCGGCTGGGACAAAGAAGCCGGAGTACAAGAAAGGGAGGAGCGAGAAGAGGCCAAGGGAGCTGGGGTGGGGAAGCGGGAGGGCCGAAGCCCCCGGGCCGCGTCGGGGTTTGCTGGTACACTCACTGTCGGGCGTCGGAGCAGCGCCATGAGGGTCGGGGCAGGCAAGAGTGCCCGCCCAGCCCAAGAGGAGACGCGGACTGGAGAGGGACGGCACAGGGGTCCGCGGCGTCCGCGGCGCCGTTAAGTCTGAGCTCCGAGCCCGCACCGCTGGGAATCTTCGGGCGTAGTCTAGTTTCAGGATTCAAATACGGCGCCGCTCGCGCCCACATTGGGCAGCTCTGCGTACGGCGCGCTCTTCCCATTGGCTAGGCGGAGGCATTCCCGTATGCTGATTGGCTGAACTTTTCAGACCCGTTTGTCATAACAACCGGTTGTTTTTGTGCCTACTGTCTTAAAAAAACAATCTCGGCCTCCAAGATAAACAAAAATAAAGTGTCTCATTGCGAAAGCAGACGTAGCGCGTCTTCTCTGAATTTTGACAAGGCCTCAGTTACGGATATTTCTCAACGTTTTTACTGGGTGGGCGGAAGTTGGTTCTAGGGAACACCCTGAATATGCCATTTCTTATCTTGATTTCACTTCCGGAAATTTCGAGATGGAGTTTAGATCGTGAACAGGCGCCTCTGGGTGGCTCAGGGCTGCACGGTATTAGGTGGCTGAGACGCAAACGTGTGCTAAAAGAGTGGGAATTGTGGCGTTTATTCAAAAGCTAAGATTCCCAGGAGAAGCAAAATAATAATAATAGCACCATTGCTTGATATGTGTTACGGTCGGTGCTCAATAAATTTGCGTCGAATAAATGATCCTATGATGTGCAGAACGCTTTAACATGAAAAAGAAGGTGTGATCCAGCCTTGGGTAGAAGGGTAGGAGGATCAGGTCAAGACAGGAAAGGAAAAAGTGAGAACTGGAAAGGGGAGAGGGAAGAGGTAAGTAAAGGTCCAACGCCCTCAGTTAAAGGTGGTGAAATGACTCTTCATAACAGGCTCCATTTAAGAATTTGAGTAAGAATTCCTATCATGCCCATTCTACTCTTTTAAAAAAGTTTACCTCTCTATTACTGTGGTACCAATGAGCCTTAAATGAAGTTAAATGATCTGGATTAAATTCCTTCCTTTACCCTTGCATCTGACATTTCTAAACCTGTTTCCCCTTCTATAAAACAGGAATAATTGCAGCTCCTATGCAGCATGGGAAGATTTTAGTGTATCCATCGTCCTTAAGTAATCTTCATCGACTTATGGGGCTTTGTAAACAAATGTTATGAGTGGTAAAGTGCTATTAATTGACTTGACATTGTCATAATCAATTACTTTAATTCATATTAGACAGATTGTATTTTCATTAAAAATGAAAGTAATGTTTCTTTTGTATCCCTCGCTGCAACTAACCTAGAACCTCACAAATAAACTTTTTGATTCAACCTCTGCTTTAATGCATTGTAGTCCTTTATATTTATGTCCTGTTCCTTCCTGCCTTAGATAACATCGATTGCTCCTCCAATCTACTAATTTACATAATTTTTTCATTGAAGCCTCATAACAATCCTTACAAAGCAGGTAGTTTCCCAATTTTTTTGTCGTTTTTTATTGAGTATAATTGACATATTAGTTTTAAGTGTACAAATAATTCTATATTTGCACATATTGCAAAATGATCATCATAATCATTCTAATTAACATCTGTCATATATTATCTCAGTCTGAAGAAACTGAGCAGTCAAATATCTTGGCTGCAGTCATAGCACTTATGAGTTTCAGAGCTAGGATTTATAATTGGGTCTGATGCCAAAGCCTGTGCTCTTTCTACTACATTTGCCATTTGTCCACTCTGTTTACATTTGGCAGAAAGAGTGGGAAAAGTTTGAAACAATCACTTAAGAAATCAAATAGGAAATTAACCAAGGATGGAGTTCTCGAAGGCCAATGGCCCTGTGCAGTATGGTAAAATTCTACATGATCAATTCACTTTATTTTCATTTCTTGCTTAAGTACTTACTGCTTCAAAAAGATGTGCATATAAATTTCAGCAAATATGGGGTGAAAGGAAAATATTACAGGCAAAAGGAGCGCCCCGAGTGAAAGCACAGACCACCAGTAGTGGGCTGGCATGATGGGAAACAAGGTGAGTGTCTTGGTTTGGCAGGAGCTGTTGGGCTTCAAAGTAGCTGTTGCCTAGTGTCTTCCAATCCCATGAAAGGGAATCAGAGAGACAGAGGTTCTGAGATTCCTACACAAATGTTCAGGTCCTAGAGGGCTAAATGGGAACTCTTCTGTTCTGACACCGAAATCCCCCAGTTGGGGGTAGAGTCTTGCAGTTGTGGCTGTGAGGATCATCCTTCAAAAGCACCAAAGGTTTGCTTGCTATGTGTCAGACCCTCCTCACTTCCAATTTCTTATTCAGATACCCACTTCTTTCTCCTAGTCTTGGGATTCTTTTTCTCAGATTTCCAGGACCTTCCCCTATTGAGACTACTTCACAGTCAGATGGAGAATTCAAGAATTTCAGCAGGCAAAAATTGCCCAGGTCAGGTCTGGGTTGGAACCCTCACAGCCCTCCTAGAAGTCCCATCTGTGGGCCACTGGGACCTGCTCAAACTCAACCCCAGGTGCTGCTTAATTTCAACAAATGCGCTAGAACGTGTGCTCCATGTGGGCAGAGGTGTTAGTTTTGTGCCCCATTTCTTCCCCAGTGCCTATAACAAATACAGTGCTTGTTTATTGTTGAATTTTTTACTAGGATTCACTTGGGTTATGTACCAGTTCACCTCACGTCCTCAAAGAATACTTTCCCCTTCTGTTCTGGGTGACTTTCAGCAGCCATTATTCCAGATCACAGTGTAATTTATATACCATTAATCTGTGAATGAGACAATTAACAAATGATGATTTTCATCAGCTGCTGTTTATCAGAACACAGATATCTTCCTAACATAGTACCAAGTTCTCTCCCTCAGTTGCTCTGATCCCATTTCTGTTTCCCACCCCCACCCATTTCTATCAGTTTCTGATTTCATCCCTTCTTTCAACTAGCTAGGAAATAAACTATATTTGATATATTAAAATTAAAATGTCTGTGTGCCAGGCACTCGCTTGGAACACAGAAGAATATAGTATGAGCCGCTCCCTCAAGTTCAAAACAAGAAAGGGGATACACATAGAAACAAAATTAAGAGGCAGACCCTAAAAAATAGTGAGCACAAAGGAGAGATCCATTCAAAATGAGGGGAGATAAAGGAAGACTTACTAGAATGGGGACATATGAGCCGGACTTTGTCAGAAGGGATAGATCTTAGCAGGCAGAGATGGCAAAGGCATTTGAGAAGTGAGGACAATAAGAATAAATGCATGGAAAAACGAAGTAGTCTGAGGTGTTTGGATCACAGGAATGTTAAAGATGCAAAACTCCAGAAAATGAGGAATCAAGGCAAGTTTTTAAGAAAGATAATGACTTTGTCAAAATTTTGCTTTAGAAAGCTAACCCCTGAGACACATGGAGGATGGACTAGAGTGCATTGGAAAGACAAAGTTTTCCCAGGTGAGACCTGGATGAGTATGGGGAATGAAGGGAAAAAAAGGTATGAGAGGACTTTCAGGAGAAATGGCAAAACCTTGGCAATTTACTGAATGTGGGTGATGAAAGATAACAGTGGTAGCTTTTTTAAGTGTTTTTGTGAAGGTTTTATTTATTTATTTTTAGAGAGAGGGGAACAGAGGGAGAAAGAGTGGAGAGAAACATCGTTGTCTCTTGTAGGCATCTGTACCCGGGGACCTGGCCTGCAGCTCAGGCATGAGCCCTGACCGGGAGCCAAACTGGCAACCTTTTAGTTTGCAGAACGATGCCTATAACCCGCTAAGCCATGACCAGCTAGGACAGTAAATTAAAAGTTTTGAGTGGTTAGGTTAAAAGTCTCTCTCAAGAGTTACCCAAACTAAGTTGTTATAAATATAGTAACCTTCATTGGTAACTTCTTTGGAGGGGCAGGTCGGTTATTTTCATTAAAAGAAAGCCTTTACCTCTGCCACGTTTGCATCCATCTTGACCTACTATTTTCACCTTGACCATAATAGGTCAACACTGTCTCTTGTACGAAGGTAACCAGGTAATCTACCGCTGGCTAGGCAGGGTGCTTGGGTACGTCCTAGTCTAGGGCCTGTGTGTTTGCCAAAAGCAGGGAGACCCATAGGTGGAAAGAAACACTTTCCTGGTGTCTTCGTGAGCCTCCACTCAAAACAATTCTTTAAAATTTGGACCTCAAGCTTGTGGATTATGTTTTGTTGTTGTTGCTTTTTAATCAACCAATGCCTTCTATAAGCAAGGTGCTATGCATACTACTGAGGACCAAAAAAAAGCATAAAAACTCGGTTTCTGCCCTCGTGGTGCTTAAAATATAGAGATAAGGTACATGGAAGAACACTATAACTCACTCATGCTTAGAGAGGGAATAAAAAGGTAAAAGTTCTGTTGACTGTTAAAAACATTATGCTGTTCAATTATTCATGCATTTCTGGTTCTCTGTTACAACAGATAAGCATTGAGACGCATTCTAAGTTTTGTATCATATCCTAATCAGCTTTAGTGGACTATTAAGAAGCTGAAGAATGCAGAGAATGTCCCAACTGGCGTATCAAGTTGACTTTTTCTGTTGTAGCCCCAATTCCGGGCTATGCTGTGTCTGTGGGGTGTGTAGGTCTACTCAGATATGACAGCCAGTCCCACTGTCACGTAGATCACAGGGCAAAGACAATGTCTCATCTCTTCAGTTTGTAATCTTTTTCCAATTCATTCTTATTCCTTCCATTTCCACAACTGTTCTTTAGGAAACCCGAGCTTTCTTAGAAAATATCATCATTCCAAGACCTTACTCATACGTAATATGGAATAAAATAATACCATACTTTTAAATGCTCAGGTCACATCTGGAGTAATGATCATAAATAGGTATCACACTTTGGGGAAAAATAATAAACTATAAGTATTCAGAAAATGGCGATAAGAACAGCGAAGAGGCTTAAGATCCAGTTTAAACAAAAGACAAGGGAGGATACTGATGATATTTCACTTGTAGACCTAAATAAGTCAAGATAGCTGTCCTGCAATGAATATCCGAGGAGCTAGCATATAGCAAGAAACCATATGTATTTTTGTATTGCTCTAGAATATAGAATAGGACCCCAAGTGAGGTTACAGGAAGACCTACTAAAGAAAAAGAATGATTGTAACTGTTTCCAAAAGAAATGTGCTTCTTCAGTAAGTAGTGACTTCATTATCACTGGAAGAATATAACTAGAGGCATGATAATTGCATTAGTCAGGGTTCTTCGGAGATAGATGATATATATGGAATTGGCTCATGTGATTATGGAATCTTATAAATCCCAAAATCTCTAGCCTGCAATCTGGAGACCTAGAAGAGCCAACGGTGTAGTGCTAGTCCAAAGGCTGGTAGGCCAGAGACATGGGAAGATCCCATGTTTCAGTCTGAGTCCAAAAGCAGGGGAAAAATGATGTCCTAGCTCAAAGACAGTCAGGCAGGAGGAATTCTCCCTCGTTTACAGGCGAGGGTTTGGGCAAGCAAGCCTTTTTTTCTATTCAGACCTTCAACTGATTGGATGGGGCCCACCCACATTAGGAAGAGCAATCTGATTTACACAGTCTACAGATTCAAATGTTAATCTCATCCAGAAACACCCCCAGATACACTCAAAATAATGTTTGAGCAAATGTCTAGGCTCTCCACAGTGCAGTCAAGCTGACACAAAATTAACCATCACAATAATTTTCTATTCACACCACCATGGAAAAATTTTCTAAATTATACAAAGATATGACAGTCAAAGGACCAGAAATACCTAGCTATCGCTGTCCTGTAAGTTCTTTCAAATATCAGCATAGGAAGTGAAAGTTTCTCCGCTACTGATTCCCCTGATTATACTTGAAAACAAAGACCATTTTGCACATTTGGCGTCTCCATATTTTAGACCTTGGGTCAGGGGTGGGGGAAACTAAATATGTTCAGGAAGTTTGCACTAGAAATTCTAACAAAGCAATGGGATTTACCTTGCTGTGAGAGGTTAAAAATGACCACAAATTCTTGTTACCACTTCTCTCTCAGCTGTATGCTACTTCCCCTCCCCTTGAATTAAACTAGCCTTATTACTTGCTTTGACCAACAGAAGGTGATCAAATGATACCATGTCAGTGCCAGGCCTAGCAATTTCTTCTTTCTTGGAGCTCTGAGCCAGCACGACAGGTCTATCCAGCTACTCCTCCCTACAGAGGCCACACTGAGAGAAATGTCGAGTTTTCAGCTGTCCTAGCCACCACAGCTGAAGCATCAGACATCTAAAGGAAGCCATACTGGACGTTCTATCCCTGTAGAACTCCTGGCGGAATGCAGCCACAAGAGGGACATCGGTCATACCACACTGAGAGATGAGCCACTCCTGCCCTCCATGAGCCCTGCCCAAATTGTACAAGTATGAGCAAAATAAGTGCTGTGTTTTAAGCCACCAAGATTTGGGATGGGTCATTACACAACGGGTAAGAGATACACTTATCTGGTGCATCCCCAGTCCTTGTACCAAATATGCCTTTTTGTTTGCTGAATAGTCTTGTATCTTATTGGTTTCCCACGATGTTACATTTTAGAAAAACAGCACAGGAGCTAGAATTTTATAATTATTTGTAAACTTTGAATTCTCAATAATGTTATTCATGTTAATGGGAAACCTGAGCCATTTCCAGACATCTTGGCATTTGGTTGACACTTGATGGCAATTTGTTTGTTGCTAAACCATGAATCAGAGGTAATTGAGAGCCCCGGGTACCATTAAAGCCAGTTTGACAGAATTTTTGGCCACAGAAGTGCAGATGTCTGTAGACTGGGTCTTGACATACGAGATAAATGTTTAGATACACAAATATCATTGTACTAGAATTGCCTGCAGTATTCAGTACAATCACATGCTATACAGGTTTGTGACCTAGGAGCAATATCTTAGGTGTGTATGTTGTGGGCCATACCATCTAGGTTTAAGCACACTCTGCGATGTTTCCACAATGATAAAATGGGCACACAGTGTATTTCTCAGAGCCCGTCCCCAGTTTTAAGCAACCCTTGACCGTATGTTAACAAATTCTTGTTACACCTTCTTTCAGTGGTGGAACCTACTTGACTCCTCTTGAGTATAGGCTGTATTTACTGACTCTCATTTCCAATGAACAGAAGTAGCAGAAGAGAGTATCAATTCTAAGGCTAGATGAAAAATGGCATTGTGGCTTCCTCCTTGCTCTCTCTGGGATCATTTGCCCTGGGGAAGCCAGCCACCCTGCCGTGAAGACATTTGAACCACCCTATGGAGAAGCCCACATAACACGAAAGTGAGGTATCTTGGCCAAGAGCCAATAAGGAACCGAAGCCTCCTATCAACGGCCATGTGTGCGAGCCATCTTGGAAACAGATCATCCAGACCCAGTAAAGGCTCCAGATGGCTGCGGCCCCTGCTATCATCTTCGGAGTAACCTCGTGAGACTCAAGAGTCAGGAGCAACAAGCTAAGTAAGCTGCTCCCAAATTCCTGACCCACAGAAAGTAAGATGTTTGATGTCTAAGCCACTAAGTTTTGGGGCTACAAAGCAACAGGTAGCTATTTCTCAGAAATAGGTAAGACGAAACTTTGGGGAGTGTATCACTGACAAAGTTTTAGGAACTCAAGTACACCACAGCGATTTACTCTCTGAGCAAAACAGCAGTTCAATGAAAGGCATTCACTCCTTTGTGAAGGCAGTGGATGTGGGACTTGTCACAGCTCTTCCAATTCTCTGGTCAAACGCTTTTCTTACAAAGCCTCTTGAGAATATAAAGAACGGAATCCCTAGAACAATAGGTTTCATATAATGGAGGAATTCCCAGATCTGTGAAGGGGAGGAGAGGCCTTTGGGTCACCCTTGAACTGAGTGCCTTGAGTTGTTACCAGCCACACAGGCAGGCACTGTCAGAAGCCAAATTCTTCCTTTCTAGGGCATAATGTACCAACAGCAATCTGTAGACTTGTATACTTTCCAAAGTTTCCCTACACACATATTGAACACTATCATCTCAGCAAAACTGGGTCAGCAGTTTGTACTCAAGATTCAGCAGAGCCTGACTAAAAATTAGCATTTAGTTAATCTAGCCCATTCTCTGGAGTGATGACAAAGGATTAAAAGAACCACACAAATCTTACACCTGTCGAATTGGCTATTCTCAAAGAGACAAGTAAGTATTGGTAGGATGTGGAGAAAAGGGAACCCTCATGCACTGCTGGTGTGATTTAAATGGGTGCAGCCACTTTGGAAGGTATTAGGGAGGTCCCTCAAGAAAATTAAAAATAGAACATATGACCTAGCAATTCCACTTGTGGGTTATCTATCTAGGGGAAAGTAAAAACACTAATTCAAAAAGATATATGTACACCCATGTTCACTGCAGCATTATTCCCAATCGCCAAGGTACGGAAGCGATCCGAGTGACCTCCAATAGACGGACAGATAAAGATGTCAGCCACCATAAAAAGAGAAATGAATTTTGCCATTTGTGATGACATGGATAGACCTAGAGGGTGTTATGTTACGTGAAATAAGCAAGACAGAGAAGAATAAATACCACATGATTTCATTTATATGTGAAATCTAAAACAGCAAAAGATTCATAGATACACTGTATTTTGCTGCTTATGATGCACACCCACGTTTCTGTGCGCATTACACATGGGATACTCATTATTATGCCCATGGTGTGTAATCATCATACCCACGTATAATGCACGTCCTTATTTTTCCCTCAAAAAATTTGGGCAAAAAAGTGCACATTATACACAGCAAAATACATTAGATAAACTGTTTCCAGAGAAGGGAGGCAGGGGGTGGGTGAAAAAGGTGAAGGTAAATAAGAGGTACACACTTCCAGTTACAAAATAAACAAATTATGGGGATGTAATACACAGCACAAGGAATATAGTCAATAGTAGCATAACTTTGGTGACAGATAATTACTAGATTTATCATGGTGACACATCATAAGGTGTATAAATGTTAAATAAATAACTATTGTACACCTGAAATTCGTACTGTATGTCAACTATACTTTAATAATAAAAAATAAAAGAGATAGGCAATTTGGGCTAATTAAAAGCTTCTCCTGAGGAAGTTCTGGTCAAGATGGAGGCATAGATAGAAAGGCTTCACTTCCTTGCACAACCAAAAGAAGGATAACAACCAATTTAAAAACAAAAAAACCCAGAACTGCCAGAAAGTCAAACTGCATGGAAGCCTGACAACCAAGGAGTCAAAGAAACATTCATCAGGACTGGCAGGAGGGGTGGAGACGGGCAGCCTGGGTGCAGAGGATGCACGGCAAGGCAGCAGACCTGGCGGGAGTGGGGGGGACTGGCTGACCAGCTATTCCCACATTCGTGCATGGACAAGATGAGAAGAACAACTGGGGAGCGAGACAGACCCTGAAACCCGGGGTTTCAGGGCAGGAAACTGAAGACTCAAAACCTCTGGCTGTAAAAACCTGTGGGGGGGTTGCGGCAGCAAGAGAAACTCCTAGTCTCAGAGGAGAGTCCATTGGAGAGGCCCACAGGGTCCTAGGATGTACACAAACCCATCCACCTGGGAACTGGCACCTGAAAGTGAACAATCCACTCGTGGGAAGCAAGGGAAGTGATGGAAAATGGGGTGAGGAAGCATCGTTGTACCCTCTCTGACCCCTCCCTCCCAGACAGTACTACAACACAGCAAAGAGGGTTGCTCTGAACAGGGTTGCTCTGCCCTGGTGAATACCTAAGGCTCTACCCCTTATAACGTAACAGGTGCACACAGACAAAGAAATACGGACCAAATGAAAGAACAGATCAAAACTCCAGAAAAAGAACTAAGCAACAAGGAGACAGACAACCTATTAGATGCAGAGTTCAAAACACTGGTAATCAGGATTCTCACAGAATTGACTGAATTTGGTCGTGAAATGAAGGAAGAAATGGAGGCCATACAAAGTGAAATAGAGGAAAATATACAGGGAACCAACAGTTAAGGGAAGGAAACCAGGACTCAAACCAATGACTTGGAACAAACGGAAGAAATAAACATCCAACCAGAACAGAATGGAGAAACAAGAATTCAAAAAAAAATGAGGAGGATGAGGAATCTCTGGCACAACTTTAAACATTCCAACATCTGAATCATAGGGGTGCCAGAAGGAGAAGAGAAAGAGCAAGAAATTGAAAACTTATTTGAACAAATAATGAAGGAGAACTTCCCCAATCGAAGGAAACAGAATTCCAGGAAGTTCAGAAAGCTCAGAATCCCAAAGAAGTTGGATCCAAGAAGAAACATACCAAGATGCATAATTAAGATAAGGAGAGAATCTTAAAAGCAGCAGGAGGAAAGGAGGGAGTTACCTACAAAGGAGTTCCCATAACACTATCAGTTGATTTCTCAAAAGAAACCTCACAGGCAAGAAGGGGCTGGAAAGTATTCTAAGTCATGAAAGGCAAGGACCTACATCAAAGAATACTCTATCTTGCAAAAATGTTATTTAGAATGGTAGGGCAGATAAAGTGCTTCCCAGATAAGGTCAAGTTAAAGGAGTTCATCACCACCAGGCCCTTATTACATGAAATGTTAAAGGGTCTTATCTAAGAAAAAGAAGATCAAAACTATGAACAGTAAAATGACAACAAACTCACAAGTATCAACAACTGAACCTAAAAAACAAAAACTAAGCAAACTAGAACAGGAACAGAATCACAGAAATGGAGATCATGTGGAGGGTTAACAGGGGAGGGGGAGGGGGGAGAAGTGGGAAAAAGGTACAGGGAATAAGAAGCATAATTGGTAGGCACAAAATAGGGGGAGGTTAAGAATAGTTTAGGAAATAGAGAAGCTAAAGACCTGATATGTGCAATCCATGGACATGAACTAAGGGGGAGGTGGGGTGCAGTGTGGAGGGGAATAAAGGGGAAAAAAATTCGGACGACTGTAATAGCATAATCAATAAAATATACTTTTTTAAAAAAAGCTTCTCCTGAAAACCCACACCTACCTATTAGTCTATGAATAAGTCTACAAGAAGCTAACACAACACAGGCACTTCAGTAGTATGTGCTTAGTTAACCCTAGTGGGCACCATGTCCTTGCTCAACACAATTTAGTGAGGAGAAAAATTAGGTGAGACTGAGTAATTCTAGGTGTTAGTTTCTGCATAAAATTTTCTCTTAGATCCCAGAGAACAAATGGTTTCATATCCTGCGCCGATTATGATCCACTGGCAGCAGCTGCTGAAAACACAGCATTGGATGGTTTTGATGGGCAGCAATGCTCCAACGATGACAGCAAGGGAAGGTAGCACGTGTGCTGGGAATCTTCTAACCCTCTATTATCAGGAAATTTCTAACCCATCAGAAAAGGGCTGCAGAGTACTGTTCCTTTTAATCTAATAATTAGCTGCTTGGACTATCCGAGAAAGACTAGAAGCACACCCTGAGGTACAGTTCAGCACCTTGTCATGTGCGACCATTTATTACCACTGGCAAGGGTACGGAGTGGCAGAGGGAGCAGGCATCCAGTCACGTGTATTTGAAGGTACTGTATGTACTATATGCTCTTCACACTCATTATCTCATTTAATTCTAGTAACAACCTATTGGTGTTTCATACATGAAAAAGATGGGGCTCAGAAAGCTTCAGCTGTTCAGAGCTGCACAAACTCAAAGCCCAAGTCTGTCTGACACCAAAGCCTGTATTTTTCTCACAACTCCCAAAAATCGTTTGTGTAACCTATGAACAGAATACACAGGAGAAGAGGAGACTGTCCCTACCAGGCCCAACCACAAAATTGGTAACATTTATTTTTCTTAGTAAGAAATATTTGGTTTGAATATACATAATTCTTAGTTCAAGAAAATTATTGAAATCCGTAACTGAGAGGATAGTTCAGCCTTGATATATCCAGTATCGTGACACATGAAGTCTTGAATAAACAAGAAAATTTACTGTTTCCAGAGGTTTTATAAGTTTAGTTAGAAATCAGGGTGCATTTTCTACAGAATTAAACTATTCCCACTTATAAAACACTAATAATGAAATGGTCACAGAGTTCTTTTATATCCGCACCTGTGGGCAATTTTTAATTGCTATTTTAGAGAGAGAGGAAGAGAGAGAGAGAAATATCGATGTGACAGAGAAGCATCAATTCATTGCCCTCCCATACACGCCCTGGCCAGGGATCAAACCCGCAACTTAGGTATGCGCCCTGACCGGAAATCGAACCCACAACCTTCTGGTTACAGGATGACACTCCAACCACTGAGCAACACCAGTCAAGGCCACAGAGTTTATATTTTAATTTCAGTGTTATAAATATAATTTTTAAAATAGAGCTAGTTTTCTGTTTGTCAAAGTGTTACAGTTAAAATGATGAGGTGTGCTAGCAGCTAAAATAAAGTCACCAGAGTAAGAAAATGTTTCAAATACGTTTATCACTTGCATATTAACAACAATAAAAATAGGATTTGCTGACAAAAGAATTTTAGTTTTAAAGTATTTGGATAGCTATTACTGAAATTTTCATTTTGACATAAGATGCAGCAGGATATGTAAAACACCAAAACAAAGCACAAAAATTTTAAATATTAAAAATTTTCTTCCTTACTTGGTTCATTACTAATCACATTTTCCTGTAACTAATTGCAGTAGTTCAATAACCTCCTGCATTAACAATTCAGGTTTATGCCACAGATATTTGCATTAAATAAATTTTAAAGTAATAAGGCTTTATCTAATAAAAAAATCAGTAGCAATTATTAAGCAGGTCAGCAGGTAGTTTGTGCATCTAAATCTGATGTAATCTTAAAAAATAGAGAAATCTTATCTGTACTTCTCACATTTTGGGGAACATCAAGAGAACTCCATTATATAAATTCTCCCCATTTTTTACATCTTCAATCCCTCGGCACAGACCCTGGGTTTTGCAGTGGCAAAGCCCCACATCCATCCCAGGGGACTTGAAGTCAGGCTGCTTGCTCTCTTCCCCAGTCACTCTCTCACTCTCTGGTCCCCTGACTTTTCTACACTGCAGCTTAATCAAGTATTCCTTTTAAAAATGTTATTTTATACCCACATTTCTTTACCACAGTCCATCTTCCATCTCTACACATACTATGTTGAAGCATGTTTGATAATGACAATTACTACAGTGTAACATTTAATACAAAAAGGTAAGTAGCCATAAGTGAATGAATACAAACACCAAATTATGCAAATGTCATCTTCAGAGAGAGCACTATTTTTAAAGAATTCTAAGATGTTTAATGTAAACTGATTTATCAAAACTAATTATGAAACACAAAGACAATAGAAATATAAGTTATTTATTAATCAATCCACTTACAAAGCAGGTGGCTTAATGCAAGCTTATTGACATCTTCACATATGATCCATGGGAACATGTCTTCCACATACAGACAGTGATGTTACTGACTGATGCATTTGCAATCTGGGACATATTAAGCATATTTAAACAAATAAAATTAGGCTATCCTGTATATGAAAGTATCTTGATAATATGCATCCTGAAGTGGATTAAAACTTTCTCCAAAGGAGAAATGTTAGTATGTTAACTTAACTTTATATTCTATATTATGCAGTAAATCTTAACTATAGAAATTAAAAATTTTAAATCAGTGATCGACTCTTGGTAATGTATGAAGTGGGAGTCTAAAAACCAGCGCAACAGTAGGTTGACAGTATAATTTGTGCCTCACAGTATCTGCAGATTTACTGTTTTCAAGTTTAAAGAGAAATAAAACAAGAGACATGTAGATTCAGCTAACTTTATTTATCTTTAAACTAATAAAATCCCTAAAAGTAATCCTGGGACCTTTAGTATGAATGCATAGATACCTGCCAATGACTGCGATTCTAAGTCCTGACTGAATGTGTTTACAAAACCAATGCAAGCAGATATCTTTACTCTACGTGCTTAGCAGAAGACTGAACAAAATACTACATGTCTTCTTCAATTTCCCAAAAATTTTGTTAAATCTGCAAGTATGTACAATCCAGCTATTGAAATTAATATTTAGTGTTCATCAGAGCTGTTTCACAGCAGCAAAAATTGAATCAGGGAAATAAAGTTCTAAACGAAGTAGGAAAAAGATAAATATAATCAGAACAGCAGTCTAAATGTATAATATCAGTATCAACTCTCTGCATTGTGCTGAAAGAAAAGGATACACCAAGAAAATTTCTATTGATCACTGGTAATGTGAATACCACCTGCATCTGATTGAATATGGTTCGTATTCTGTTCCCAGTATTAAGGATGGTATTTAACTCAGAATTCCATATTGTAAATATACAGCAGCCATTTTTGTCCTAATGAAGGAATGTCTTAATACACAATATTATCATTTTCTAGAGGATCTTTATACATCAAACTAAAGTACATGATTGATTAAATTAAAGGTTAGTAATGGATAAAAAATTCATAATTCTTAAGACCTGGTACTATGTAAAAAAAAAAAACAAACAAAAAAACAAAAAAACAAACAAACAAACAAAAAAACCCCACAAAGTTCTACTTACTAAAGCAGCTAATCTTGCCTGCAAGTTTAGGGTCACAAGCCCATAATATGTGCAAAGAAATGCAATACAAGGAACCATGCAAAAATACAGTAAAATGATACAGGGAAAAATGTCAAATCTAGAAAAAAAAGCTTTTATAAATACATCAAAATCAACTGTATACATAAACTGTAGGTCTAGCATTAGTTGTACCATGTAGCAGAGCCAGCACTCTAAATTCAAGGCTTCCAAGTCTGCGCAGGTAAGTCATGCCATCTTTGGTTGACTGCAGTACCAGGAGGAAGGGAATGAGGGAGGGCAAGAGTTCTGAAACATGGTGTCAACTTTCACTTGGCAGCTGGGCTTCAATGTCCACTCTGCATATGGGGCACTTCTTATTGGTAATCAACCACTGGTCAACACACACTTGATGGAAAAGGTGCATACAGGGAAGGCGTCTGTAATAGGCAAACAAAACAAAACAAAAAAGCAAAATTAATTTTATGACAACTGCATGTGGCATTTATTTTTAAAAAAATGATTCATGTATTGTAGTGTTTTGAAGTTATTAAACATCTTCCTCTTCTATTAAAAAAAGAACTTCTCTAATGAGAGTTATACCTATATTAAGATGACATTCTGAGCAATACGATATATAAATGCCCAAGATAATTAACTGCCACAGGTATGGAAACAAATCATATAAAATCTCAAGAATTTTGCCCTGGCTGGTGTGGCTCAGTGGACTGAGTGCTGGCCTGCGAACCAAAGGGTCGCTGGTTCTATTCCCAGTCAGGGCACGTGCCTGGGTTGCGGGCCAGGTCCCCAGTAGGGGACACGCAAGACACAACCACACACTGATGTTTCTCTCCCTCTCTTTCTCCCTCCCTGCCCCTCTTTAAAAATAAATAAATAAAATCTATGTTCCCTGTTATATAATCATTCCATTACATTATGAAACTGTTACACTAGTGAAATGCTTTAATAATATATCATTTAATTCTCTCAAAAACATTAGAATTCATATTATAAATATATAGTAGACATGTCAAACTAATTAAAGAATGTCTTAATATGCAATATGATTTTCTATTTAGAGGATCTTTATACATTAAACTTAAGTACATGATTGACTAAAGGTTAGTAATACTGTTATACTGTTTACAACATGACAGTGTTTTTGTGGACTATTATATTTACTTAATATTGTACTATTTTAAAAGTAGGTTAAAAGGAGATTTTACTTCAGTACACTAAGCTATCAATTCAAAATTGAGAAATAAAGAAAACCTTTGGGAAATCCAGAGTAACATTAAATCTAAGTGTAACAGTGGCATAAAAATTACTGACTTAAGTATCCATTTCTACTTCTATTCACTGTTAAGAACTGTCATACAATTTCAGACTTCAATCTTTGTAAAAATAGTAACTACAAAAAAGGTGTTCCAATTATTCCTTAAACAGTATTTTCAATAACAAAAACAATTATCTTCCATATTTATAAATCTTTGCTGAAAAAAGCAATTTTAAAAAAAACCTTATATGTGGTATGACAGACAACTGTTTGTTTATATATTTTTTCTCTCTCCACCAACTGAAGAAATATGATAAAGTTACCATACGGTTCCGTTATGTTATAAAACCTATTTTAGATGGGATTATATTACATCAGAAAAAAGGGTAGGAACAAAACAATTACTTAAGACATTATAATAAGAAAATGCCTAAAATTAATATTGGGTTAATATAATTTCATTTTCTTCTTCTTTTTTTTTAGATTTTATTTATTATTTTGAGAGAAAGGGGAAGGGAGGGAGAGAAACAGCAATGTGTGGTTGCCTCTCGTGCGCTCCCTACCAGGGACCTGGCCTGCAACCCAGGCATGTGCCCTGACTGGGAATTGAACTGGCGACCCTTTGGTTCTCAGGCTGATGCTCCATCCACTGAGCTACACCAGCCAGGGCTAATTTCATTTTCTAAATCACGAAGTTACAAGAAGAATGTGGTCCTACAAGTAGAGAGGAAATTTTAGGGCAAAATTCATTTATAAAAGGTGCTGTAAAACAAATTGTATACAGCTAATCTGTATCCCTCCCATCCTATTTAAGCTTTGGAGAATACATTAGTATAACTATCTTGACCTCAAAAGCCTCTCAAATTCTCCTTTCTGCAAGATTTGTATAAGAAAATTTTGAGCACAAAATTTCCAGGGCTAACTCTTGGAATGGCCTGAAAAAAGGCAATACATTTCCCATCCCTTTGTTAGTAATACAGAGACTTTAATCTTTTTATTCTTTCACTGTAAGAAAGCAATTCTGTATGTCAGAGATTGGTAACAGGGTATGTCAACAAGTAATATTTATTTGGCTTCTAGTCTACTTTTAAATAAAATCTCTTGTACAGTTTTGACAATGGATTTTAGATAATTAGCATCTAGTTACCTCACATCTTCACCTTCCTCTAAAATAGATAAACAGATAGTACACTTTTCCTCTGTGTCTTCCTCAGTCCCTTCTTCCCCATCTTGTTTGCAGTGCAGTTTCCTCTGTGAGAACCAATCAGTTGTTACCTTATTAGTAGAGATGACATTATTGAACAACTGAGTAAAGTCTGTGTATATTTGAAAAACAAAATAAAACAAAACCACACATTCACCCACAACTTATTTCCCAGGTACAACTGTCATGAATTAATGGATGTGTTAAGTGGCTTACATCAACTGAGTGTTCTGTTAAGATCCTTAAATAATCAGCATCAAAAGCCAAATTGAAGGTAACAAATCCATTCGTTTGAAATCTATTATTTTTAATCCACAATAATGATGATACACAATATAAACTATTTCTGACCTATCATGAACATAGCTAAAGAAACTTTAATTTTACTAACAAATGTTTCAAAAAATACCCAAATTAATTAATGCTAATTACAGTAGTATTTAGCTTAGACCATTAAAAGGACTTAAATTTAGCAGCAAAATCTCATTAATACTCTCAGAAAACAGGTGAAGAATAGAAAAAAACTAAATTTTATTATTCTCAGTACAGCATAGAACACTGTTGTTTGTTGAAAGAAACTTATTTAACACATCTACTCCATAACTTCTAGATATAATACTACATAAGGAATTGGAGGCAGAATATAAGAAATGTAAATCACCTAACTGTCCATCAAAATAAGTGGCTAAATTATGGTATTGCCGTATGATGGAATTCTGTATATGCTATTAAAGAAAGAATATCGGTAATCTGTGAGTGAAGATATAAAATGAAAATAAAATGTGCCAAGCTGTGTGCATATCATCCCCTTTGTGATATTCTTGAAAGTAGAAGAAAAAATATATATGCACATTATTATAAATGCATAAAAATATTTGAGGATTACCCAAGAAATCCTTAACCATGATTTTTCTTCTGAGAAGGAAGACTGGGGTCAGTCAGCAGGGTTAGACACTTCAGAGTATATGTTTTCATACTTTGATTTTTTAAAACTATATGCATATACTGTTTTAATAACAAGTAATTTAGTTGCTATACTGCACAAACTAAAAGAAGGTCCATATTAAATTTTATGCATTTTACTAATAATGCACATGTTTCACAGAACACATTCTCACCTTTTTGTATTTATGTGGATATGTACATCTTTCGATTGTTCCCTGGGATGCTCCACGATTGACATTTCCTAATCTTTCTTCCAAATGAATAAGTTCCTGAAGGTGAAGAATAACTAGTATTAAAAGCCAAGATGATTATTCCTTGAATAGCACTGTCAAGATTGCAAAACAAATAAAGTTCCATATTTATAAACCTGCAATGCAAATACAGCATTTAAAAAGCCACTGACAGTAAGGCAAATGACTGTATGCAATTCTTTTCTCAGCCAATATATAATAGAAGTGGTGTGAAAAAGTTATTCTTACGGATCAGGCCAACATATTCCCACACAGCACTATATAAGTCAGGGTGTGTGCATGTAGAAGATGAAATCATTATAGTAAAATAGTGAAAAACAGATCAAACAATAGTTCTAAGTCCCAATGACTCCAACTTACAAACTGACATGAAGATACAAAATAAAACTCTAAATCATATTCAAATGACCTGCTCTTCCTGAAAATTCAAGGACATATTTAGCTACAAATGAAATTATTTTTTTCCCAGCAATATTTTTCTAAAAATTAAGCTTGGTTGAAAGCATTAAGGTTGCCCCCCACATTTAATAGTATGGTTCTTTATTTAATATTTATATTGATTTAATAAATTTCTACATTTCTTTAAATTATTTTCATTTACTCTTCTTGAAATCCTTGGGTAATTAAAAAAAATTATTTATTTATTTAACGATTTTATTTATTTTCAGAGAAAGGGGAAAGGAGAAAGAGAGGGAGAGAAACATCGATGTGTGATCGACTGGTTGTTTCCTGCATGCCTCCAACTAGGGACCTGCCCCACAACACAGGCACATGCCCCAACTGGGAATCGAACCTGCGACCTTTCGGTTCGCAGGTCAGTGCTCAATTCACTGAGCCACACCAGCCATGGTTCTTGAGTAACTTTTGAGATTAAGATTAATGTTACGTATAAACCTTTCTGTAATGGCCCCTAAAAGTAATATCAAAAATTCAGACATTTTACTGCCTTCTGATCCCCAGTCACTGCAGCAACCCTATACAATTGTGAATATTAATAATATATACATTCTATCTCTGCATTAAAGATACTGTGGTGAGTATCTTCATTAATTTTATTACATACCTCAAAATTGCCCCTGAAAGGACCTCTGAATGATGTTCCATCCAATCCTGATGAAATGTAACGGATGTGTGGGTAGCCTGCCATGTCAGGAACCTATTTTAACAGAAGAGGTAAGTTAAACCAATTAAGCACAGGCTCAAGTTCTACTGTTAACGCTGAATAATTCAGACAATTTTCTCTATTCAGCTACTCACAAAATTCAACTTCAATAAGTCTATATAACTCCAACTAAGCATTCTGTAACAGGGTTAGGTTCCTCTTCAAATATAATCTTTTATCTGCTAGTTCTTAAAATGAAATTAGATGAAAAAGAAAGAAATAGCTGTTGCATGACATAACAGGTTTCTTACACTTGATTTATTTTGCACAAAGAATCCTAAGTAGAAAATACACAATTAAAACTGACAGTAGCCTAAATGTACAAAGAGCAAAATTTTTTTTTGAGATATTATTTGTTTATTTTTAGGGAGATGGGAAGAGAAGGAGAGAGAGAGAGAAACATCGATAGGTCACACGCCCCCAACCAGGGACCTAGCCCACAACATGTGCCCTGATGGGGAATTGAACTGGTAACTTCACTTTGTGGGATGATGTCACTGAGCCACGCCGATCAGGGAAAGAGTAAAATTTTCCTAAGATCTTGTAAATCTCAGAGAGCTTTATCAAATAGTATTTAGCAACAGAAATGAACAAAAATTTCCAAGAAAACCTAACTTCAAGATAAAAGTTTCATTTCCTATCCTCTAATTCCCTAAATAGCCAGAAGTACACTTACTCCATTTTTTGTTTGGTTCTGTTAGCGAAAGCTTTAACAGTGTTTTCTAATTTTTTGTTAGGTGTAGTCAATACTCATTATTCACAGATCCCTCATTTGTGAATTTGCCTACTTGATAAAATTTATTTCTAACTCTAAAATCAATACTTGTGCTCTCACCATCATTCGTGGACAGGCACAAACCAGCAAAAAATGTGAGACACCCGACATGTGTGTCCGCAGCTGAGGTGGAAGAAGGCTCTGCCTTCTTGTTTCAGCTCTTATACTATTAACAAGTGTTTTTTATGTGATCTATTTACTATCATGTTTTTCACATTTTTGTGCTTTTTATTGGTGACTTTACTGTTTAAAATGGGCCCTAAGCATGCTGCTTAAGTGCTGGCTGGCTGTTGTTCTTAAGTGCAAGAAGACTGTGATGTGCTTCATTGATAAAATAAATGTACACAAGCTTCCTTTAGGCATGAGTTATGGTGTTGCTGGCTGTGAGTTCAATGTTAATGAATCAACAATATATATCAAATAAAGTGTCTTTAAACAGAAATATATATTAAAACAAGGTTATGTATTGATGGGTTTTGTGACCAGAGGCTTGCCGTAGCCTCGCTCTAGGAGTAATGGTTCAGTGTTTACTTAGCATTAGCAGCAACTTTACAGAACATAACTACCGTGAGTAACAGGAGTGGACTGTACTGGGAAAGGGAAGAGTCTAGGACACTGCACCATCCTTCCATCTTTATACATAATTCACCACAACTATTTTTAAATCAACTTCCATTGAATCGCAGCAAACTTCTAACAGTTTTTATAGCTTTAAAAGACATATATGGTAAAGAATTTAAAATAAGCAATAACTTTTAATCTTCAAATTGTCTTTTATTTAAATACCTCCAACTTTCCTTATAATTAAGATCAATATTGCCTAGCTCTCAGCAGATAACCCAACCTCCTACACATCTCCAAGGAGAATGAAAAAATCAGAAAGGAACTCCTGCCCCTAAATTGTATAAACCTTCACTTCCCTGTAAACCCTCCCTAGTCTACTTTCTCTAGCTTTTGCTGACGAGCTTCCTCTTTCTCCTATTCACAGTTCATCGCTATCACCTGATCCGTCCTCCTCCCATTTCTCCACCCTGGGTATCCACCCGTTTCTTCAATCTTTTCAAACAAGTCCTGTCTAATGTTGTTGCCTTAAATCTAAAAATAACTTCACGTTTCTCTAAACCTCAGTTAACTCCTTAATCCTGGAATAATTTTCAACTGTATTTCCCACCTTCCCTTTACAGCCAAGCTTATACTCAAGTATTTATATTCAGTGTCCTCACATTTTCACCTTCCTTACTGTAATCTAAAAAGTATCCCATCTCCATCCCTCACTGTTACTAAAATTGCTGTGACAAGTCACCAATAACTCCCATGCCAAACTACTCCCACGCAAAATACATGCACTCCACATTTTTCAAACTTTACTTTTTGGGGGTAAGACACTACTGACTATTATGTTAACATTATTCTAACTTTGTTTCTCCTCAACTTGTCTAGCCAGTTCTCAAAATCCTTTGTTTTAAGTACAGCATTATTATTCTCCATGGTTTTTTTTCAATCTCTTGTCAGTCTATGCATTTTTCCTGGAAATCTAATCCTCTCCCATAGAGTCATACACTATGACAGATAGGTGAGACATATATAGTGTACACTGGCAGAGCACAACATCTCTAACTCAGATATCAATTTATGGTTTGAAGTCTAAACCATAAACTTAACTTCCTACTGGACACTCCTCCTTGATACACACAGTTATCTCAGATTAAATATGTCCAAAACCTAACTCACCTAACCCCTTCCTTAAAGCCTCATCTCATCTTCTCCACCTTAGTGAATGGCACCACTACACACCTAATAACCCAAGCTAGAAATCGGGAAGTCATCCTAAGTGTTACTCAAATGTGTCCCATCATTTTTATGGCAACTGCCACTGCCTTTGTTTAGGGATTCATCAACTTTACCTCTTCTATTATAATGTGTTAACTAGTTCCTTCCTCCCACCCTGAAATCAATTTTCCACAAATTGAGGAGGTGGTCTTTCTAACTACAATCTGACTAAATCACTCTAAAACATAAACACAATCAAGGCATTCCCTTTTCAATAGTTCATGAATCACAGTTTCTTGGCAGGGCAACATTATTTCATATTGCTAAGTTACCCTGACCCTTAAGATCCAGATATTCCAACTTACTTGGAGTTGCTGTACTTACACTATTTGACAGCACTTTTCATGCTGTTGCCACTGTAAGGGCACCATTCTCAATTCCAAAGCCAGCTCAGAAGCCACATGCATGATGAAGTGTTTCGGAAACCTTTCCTGCACTGCCTCTACCCCGACAAGACCAAACTATTCCCTTCTCTGTACCACTTTCATAACTAGTATATACTATAAATAGCAAACTCAATACATTTTTGCCAAGCTTGTTCTTTAGAATTCAAACTGGTGTCAGAAAATCTGAATCTGTTCAAATCGGATACAGAGAATTACTAGAGGCCTTCTGTAGATGACAGAATAAAGTATGAATGCATCAGGACAAATTACTATTATGAAAAA
This sequence comes from Mormoops blainvillei, assembly GCA_004026545.1. Classification (NCBI taxonomy): domain Eukaryota; kingdom Metazoa; phylum Chordata; class Mammalia; order Chiroptera; family Mormoopidae; genus Mormoops; species Mormoops blainvillei. The sequence continues at coordinate 253,792 of PVJD01000360.1, read as the reverse complement.
TAAGTCACATGTCCTAGTGACAGTGAATCAAGACTATCATCTTGGTATAAAAGAAAAAACTTTGCCATTTTTACATTAAGAGTTGTTTTACAATACACATGCAGATTTTAATATATCTAATACCTTTTTATACTACAATTTCCTTTAACAATCCTCAAATTCTATAAAGACACCTACAACAACTAATACATGAAAAATACTTCCAATAAATTTTACCTCAGAAAAAGAGAAATACTTTTAGAAGGAGGACATGCCAAAATTTTGGAAATTTTTTGTTTTACCATTAAAGGAAGTGCTCCTAATTGTAAGTGATGAAGTCGAGGTGGTGCGTGGTAATGGGCCAGGTGAGGATGCAAAGCTCCAGGTGTGTAAGTAGCTGCAGTCACTCCAGCTTCAATTCCCAGTTCCCTGACAAAGAATAATTATAGTTTAACTTTTAGCCATCTTTACAGTGTTTTATTACCAACAGAAATAAGGGAGTATGTTTACATTTTTAAAACTACTCCGAAGTTTCTTAATATATGTAAGCTGAGAAAAAATAATTTAGCCGAAAAGATTTAACTAATAATTTCAAATTCATTGCAGAAATTAAAATCCAAAAATTCAATTTTGTGACCAGGAGTCCCAAAGCAATTTGTACATAGTTTCATATCTTAACAAAGGAAGGAAATATACCTGAACCTGGAACAGCAAGGGTTTGAACTGAATGGGTCCACACCCATCTGCTAAGGGTCAATTATATACTGAATGGCCCCTAAGGTTCCTTCCAATCTAAAAGTCTGATTCTACTTGAGCAAAAACAGAGTTTACTTTTTTGGTTTACATGAATGTAACAGATGCCCCCATGTTTGTTGGGTAGTGTCTCTGGGTTGTTGGCATCAAGGATAATTAGAAAAGTAAATACCTCTATACTTTATAAAGCAAGGATAAACAACATTTTAGAAACAGTAAAATTGGTAAATGCCAAATCTTGATTTATTCTCATTTTGTATTGTGCCTCAAAAGTCCTGTGGGCCAAGATCTCAATTCACTGCCTACAAACAACAGACTTAGGAAAGAACATTAATGCAAATCTGCTTTCATTCTTCTAGGAAAAACCCCCGAAGCCTAGGAGGGTGGATTTCCCATGTCAATAGCAGGAATTAAGGGTGCTAAGGCAAATCTGAGTACAAAGGTAGATAAAGAAGTTGTGGAAAATAAGATCCCCTGAGGGAGTTAAGTTTGGTGGTAGACAACCCTGAGAAACCAAACCAAACAAGAAAGCTCTACTCCTGTTTGACGTGGTTTCCTGACCCAGAACTCAAGCTCCTACACTTTCATCTCCAGGTCTAACTCACCCACAGTCAGTGCCTCAAAGCTAAAATGCAATTCAGTTTCCCCACATCACCACTCTATATGGTGCTCCACTACAAAGCAATCTCTTCTAACAGATTTTAGCATAAGCTGCTGAGCAGAACTTTAAAATACACAAGATACTGACCACGCAGATCGCTCTGGAGCCTGTCGAGGGTGTGAGGACATAGTCTGAGGCACATGAATATGATGCCCGTGACCATAGTTTGGGTGCATCCTATGCGGATGGGGTGGGGGGCGTTCATGTGCCCGCCTGGAAACACAGAACACAAAAAGACCACTGGAAATAATTGAATAATTGGTTATTTCTTAATGTAGAAAACAATCTGGTATTAATATTACAAACATCTATAGATGTCTTAAAATTAACTCTATAACAATAAATTTAAAAATGCAACATACAAAATTAATGATTAATAATAAATCAAGACACCATAATCCACAGAATTCTCACTGCCCATTTATTACAATGGCACCGATTCAAATATCATCCAAGGAAAAAGGCAATTTTAACATTACCTTGTATACCTTCTTCACAGTAGATATTTTAAGTAATAGAAACCGAATAAAAATAAAATTAAAAAAATTAAATACCCCAGCAAACGCTGCAGGCACAAAGAAGGTATTTTATGTAAACATATAGGACAAGAAAACGGAGGCCATTTTGTTTGTTTCACTTTTATAACATTCATCCATTTTAGTGGATAAAACTCTTAGGAGAAAAACATTTTAACCTTGTTCATTTTTTTCAAACACACGCAAGTACACGTTAATGTCATCCCAGTTAAGATCTGAGAAAGTGTTACCAGCCCCATTCGCACTCTTTATTCTGCCTCCCAGATTGTTATATTTTTCCTTTCTAGTCTTGTTGGTCAATCTTATAAACATAAATAGTCAAAAGTTTTAAATATTTTTTTTTAAGTTCCAGGTAGTAATTGTTATAGTCTAATTCTTATTTTCTATTAGTTTTTAACACATTTACAGAATTTGCATTTTTAATCTTAATGATTAGGAAAAGTAATTTTCTAGATATTAGAAGATATGAATGTTACATTGGCAACTTTCTATATAAGGGTTACTATATGAAAATTGCACTAGCTGCCAGAGATTCTGGACATAACCTTAAATTATATAACTAAAGGAAACAGCTACACAAGTACTAGGCCATTAAGAAGATCAAGAGTCTCATAAACACATTCTATAGGGGCCAAGTAGTACATATTGTTGGCTCTATAGGCCACCTGGTCTCTGTTGTAACTACTTCATTTAGTCTTTGTAATGGGAAAAAAAGCCATAGACAATACATAAACAAACAAGTGTAGCTGTTTTCCTATAAAATTTTATTTACAAAAACATGTAGGCAGCCCTGGCTGGGCAGTTCAGTGGTTAGAGCAGTGTCCCATATGCCAAGGTTGAGGCGTTTGATCCTGCGTCAGGGCACATACGAGAATCAACTGATGAATGAGTCTGTAAGTGGAACAACAGACAGACATTTCTCTACCCCTTCCCCTCTAAAATAAATAAATTAAAAAACAGGTAGGCAGAATTAGACCAACAGAGTTTACTGCCCTAAATTAGAAAATCGATCCTGAATTTTCAAGACAAAAGAAAAAGTTCAATTATAATCGTTTCATTTTGTGGAGTACAATATTTTAATATTTTAATCTATAAATAAAGACTATTTTCTCAATATCAATCGTTGAAAATGCTACTAATATTCTTCTTCCTTCTGACTGGTAACATATAATAAATCAAATTACACCTACAATATATATCTTGTTCCCCAGGATCATCAATTCTAACATTTTCCTTTACTATGAAATATTAAAGAAACAAACAAGGAACTGGTTTACAAAAATAAATGACCCTGGATCCTATTCCGAAAACGGTTTGATTTCACTAAATAATCTGATATAAAGTTATTTTGTCAACACCTATAGTTCAGGATAAGAGAAATATTCTGGTCAGTAAAGAACTAATTTCCTAGTGAACTGAGAATTTAATATAGTTCCATCACTTCTACAGATTTCATACTTTTAAAGACCAGTGGAGACAGAAGAAAATGAATAAAGTGTGATTATCCTTTTAAAAACATAAAACATACGTTGGATGCTGCATCATTCTCCTCCTTTGCACTTCCATCCTCTGCATCACGTCATGAGGATGCAGTCTCTGTGCTGGAGGTGCTGTTGCTGGAATATGGTGTGAAATTGGCTGGTGTGAGGGAGGAAGATGCTGAGGGATTGATGCAGCTGTACTGGCTAAATGAGTTGGGGGTGGAGGTGCCACCGGGTGAGATGTTGCATGAGAAGACATTTGAGAATGAAAAGCATGTACGGGATGAGGAATAACATAATCCACTTGGGGTGGAGGTTGAGTCTGAGGAGGAGGGTTTCCATGAGAGTGGGGGCAGGCAGAGGCTTGATGATGAAGTGGTCTTGTCAGAGAAGCATCTGCAGAGAAAAACACAGGCACCATGCAGTTGAGCACATATTGCTATTACACATTCCTATTGGATTATACCAACATATTAGCCTGTACTTAGTTTTTATGAATACTTTATCAAGTTTGTTCAATTCCACTCTGCATCCTGATTTCTCTGAATAATCTTAAATATTTCTCATGTCAATACTTATATCTTTACTTAATTCACAGCCTCACAGCATTCTATTACAGGAATGTGCTGACATTTACTGAAAAAATCTCCACTGATAAAAATTAGAAGCTAGGTAAAACTAAGAAGTCTGAGTAAACCATGGAATTTAGTTAACAATAGTGTATTGCCCTGGCCAGATAGTTTAGTTGGTTGAAGCATCATCCTGATATGCCAAGGTTGTGGGTTCAATTCCTGGTCAGGGTGCACATAAGAATCAACCAATGAATGCATAAATAAGTGGAAATAACAAATTGATGCATCTCTCTCCTTTCCTCTAAAATAAATAAATAAATAAATAAATAAATAAATAGTATAAAAAATAATAACATATCAATATTAATTTTAACAAATGAACTATAATATAAGATATTAATAACAGGGAAAACTAGATGTGGGCTATATGGGAACTCTCTGAGCTATCATCTCAGTTTTTCTCTGAATCTAAAACTGTTCTAAAAAATAAAGTCTAGCCCTGGCTGGTGTGGCTCAGTGGACTGAGCGCCAGCTTGCAAACCAAAAGGTCGCTGGTTTGATTCCTGGTCAGGACACATGCTTGGTTTGCAGGCCAGGTCCCCAGTTGGGGGCATGCAAGAGGTAACTAATCTCTCGTACCTGGTTGTTTTTCTTCCTATAAATAAATAAATAAATAAATAAATTTAAAAAAGTAAAGTCTAATACTTTTTTAAAAAATAAAAGCAACCCGAATGCTGCAATAAACATGTGTATGACCCACCTTGTGCTCAGTTTCATACACCCACGTACAAGTGTGCACGCACACACACACTATTCTTAGACAACTGTTGTAGTATAAATTCCTACAAGCAGTTCAGAGTCTAAGAGGATAATCAGATACCAGTTGACAAAATACTCTTCCCAAAAGGTTACTGTAATTAGTATTTCTGTTAACAGTACATGAAAGTATCTGATTACCCCTATGCTATCACTAAATTTTAAAAATGCCAATCTGAGAAAAATCTTGTATTTATTAACCACTTATATTTCTTCCAAAAATTACCTATTCACATTCTTAGCCTACTGTTCACCTTTTTCTTGTTAATTTGTAACTATTCTTTGTACACATAAGGCATACACTTTCCCAAATTGTCTTTTGTTAATTATATTTTGCCATTCACAAGCTTTTTGCTTTTGTGTACTAAAATGTATAAATTATATATTTCCAAATACGTAAATTTTGTTTTCCTGTATGATTTACTGGTATAGAGCACTACAGAGAGGAAAGGAATTTGGGAGTCCCCCTGAGCAAGGCTGCAAAGGTGTTCTTTAACTGCGGCTCTTCTCTTTCCCGCCCCGTGCCATTTTTCCTGTGCTACATTAAGAAAATGTAGAAACTTATTTGCCAGGCACATGTCATGGAAATCAGCCCTTTTATAAAGATAACTGCCCCCATTTCTTCACTCTGCATCTTTGTGTTTCAAAGTGACTGATGAAAGGTCCCTCTGAAGAATATCTCTCTTCCTCTAAGAGATATACATCTGTTTGAGGTCTAAAAATATGCTTGTCTCCTCGTTGGATCTGTCTAAATTTCATTTTAGTTGGACGATTTTCTCAGTAGTCTGTCTGGTATGAAGCTATGGCCATTCTTTAGTTTCATTATAGAAGAATTTCCTTCAATTTTTAACTCTTGATTCAGTCAGCAGGTAACCACAAACACTCATTCAGCCATATTTTCAAAGGAACTTTGCTAGCATTATGTTTCAAGAAAACTTTCACTAGTTCAACTGGATTATGAGGCAAATTTTTAAACTTTTTTCCCCTAAAAGTTATGTTTTCAAATCAATGCTTTATTCTAAGAAGTCACAGAGCACTTTTTTTCAGTGTCATTTCAAAGTTTTCGATTTTTATATACATTATGGAGAAAATAATGCTCACAAATATTACAAAATTTTAAAGTTTTGTTTCGGAATGAATTTATTTAGCTCTTCAGCAATCATTTTATTTTTCAGCTTTATTGAGATATAATTAACAAATACAATTGTATATATTTAAAGTGTACAATATGATTTGACATGTATACTTGGCAATAATTATAACAATCATGTTAATTAACACATCCATCACCTCACATAACTATCATCTTTTTGTGTGTGGTGAGAACATAAATCATCATTATAATTCACTGTTTATCTAAACAAAACAGATTGCTAACCACTGTAGAAAAAGGACATTCTGCATTCCCATAGGCCATTTCCCTTCCTTCTCCATTTTATGTGTTCTTGCTAGTTAAAAAAAGTTCTTGATATTGCTTCCTAAAAGTTCAATATGTTACTTTGACCCAGCAACCTCACTCCTAGGAAGTTATCCTACAGACAGATTGCAAAACTACAAACAATTTAAATGTTCAACAGAGGACTGATATAATATACAATGGAATATTATAAAGGTATTAAAAGCAATGAGCTAAATTTTTATGTGTTAATATGGAAAAAATCCCGATGCATTGTTAAATTTAAAATCATCAACATATCAAAAAGCAAGAGGCATATAATGTTTAATATGATCTTTTATATATCCGGTCCTGGCTGGTGTGGCTCAGTGGACTGAGCGCCAGCCCTCAAACCAAAAGGCTGCTGGTTTGATTCCCAGTCAGGGCACATGCCTGGGCTGTGGGCCAGGTCCCCAGTTGGGGGCGTGTGAGAGACAATAGACCCATGTGTCTCTTACACATTGATGTTTCTCTCTTCCTCCCTTCTCCCTCTCTAAATATAAATATATATATTTTACTTATACATACACTAAATATATATATTTATTTATATATACATATATATATTTATAAACATAAATATATATTTATATGTACACTTTATATATACATGAATAAAATCTGTATATATGAAGTGTATATATACACACATACATATATACACATACACACACACTTTTGTGTATACAAATAAAATTTCTAACAGGCTTTATAATACGCTATAAATACTTGCTACCTCTGAGGTATTAAGATTAGTGGGATATGGGGAGAAGGGATTTTAGCTTCTCATTTTACATCATTCTGCAGTTTGAACTTCTTAGGATGTATGTAACTTACTTTCATGATAAATCAAGTTTGTCTAAAACATTTATTTCTTTATTAGGACATTTAAAAAGAAACGGATTTACTATGAAATGTCTCAGTATATTATTTTTAAAGAGGAGGGACAGAAAAACCACACATTTTGAGTACCTGACAAAAGATAATCAACTGAAGATGAATATCAACAAGTATTACAAATCAGCCTGCATAATATATCATACCAGTATTCATATACAGAACCTGCCCATTTGTCAATGCTTTGCAAAACCTGTTTCAAAACCTGTTCTCTAGCTTACACTCTAAATTTTAAGCTGCATTATTGTAAAGACAAATGATATATCACCAGGTTTCACTGTACAAATTCTGGTTTGATTCTAGCTATGTCTGTAGGATACAGACTTTAAAAATTATAAAGAATATATGAAAATATATGAAAGAATAAATCTAAGGACATATAAAACTGAAAATTATCCCTTGCACGTAATCAGAACAAAAGCTTGGCTTATTCCTGACATGAATTTCCATTTTTTAAATCAAAGTATTTAAGTTCCCATTTGATTATCAGCCTATGATTTAACAAGGTAGGAAATATATGTTACATAGCTAACAGTATTTCTCATTTCTTATGATACCTAATAGATTTCAATTTCTTTAGAAAAGTCATGTCTGATTCTATTTTAATTGCTTGCATCGAATGAGTATGGAAATATCTTTTGCATTTTTATAGCTTTGTCAAGGAATTCTAATGCCCCAGTTAAGTTTCAGAATTCTTATTCAAAATTTACTTTCCTGTGTCTAGAAACAACTACTAAACTTCCAAATTTCCCATTACTCAGAAAGGATAAATCTAAATTCCCTAAAACTTCCTTTTATAGGACTCTAATGTGCCATTAAATGTATTTTAATTTCATAGATATTAAAATGTAAATGTCAAAATGTGAAATAAAATGACTTTTTTATTTTCCTGATCCTTTTAAACAACATCTAACCTTTTTGCCTTAGAAGACTGTTTGAGGATATGGGGTGAAGGGAAAATGAAATGGGAAAAATACACCCCAGACTTAGGCCAAGGAAATACTAAAAATCTATAAATTATGATTACTGAAAGGTTATTTCATGGAGGAATGTAAATGCCTCTAAGGTTTTTGCCTGTTAAATTTATACTTACAAGGAGGTGGCATATAGTGTCGACATGATGACAGTGAGGCTTGTGCAGGGGGCTGGGGCTGGGGCTGCGCAACCATGCTTGATCCGTAACCGTCTAGTGATAATGGCTGGCTCGGGGCAGCGGCAGCAGCCTGATGGCCAAAGATTGCAGCTCGGGAAGAAGAAACAGGGCAGCAGGGGTCAAATGCAGATGCTCCGTGAAAACCAGCACTTCCATGACTTCTGATACTACTGTTGCTCAGGTCTACTGGCAAAGCCTGCTGTATAAAGAGGAACTGTATTTTATCTTTCTAAAGTTTGGTCAAAACATTGTTTCATGTTATGTTATGAAAGTAGTCCTAATGCAATCTAGAAAACAGAATCTTTGAATTAAATATTTGAAAATGGTAAACTTTTAGTGTGAAGATCTACTGAACACCAAGAAAATACTGTGTATCTTGGATTGTAAAAACTGTAGTGACTATATACTTAAAAGCTATAATCAATTTTTAAAAAATCAAACATAAGATAATGCTACAAGATGAACAAAAGTTAACTATTATTTTAAGGCCTATTTCTCTTCCATTATCTAGATCTCAGAAAGAAAGAAAAATTTTTTATTATACTTCCACACTCTCCTTTATCCCAAAATTCTGATTGGTAAGTTAGGACTTCTTCAAAAAACATTACTGAAAACATTAAGGTTCTAGGTAAAAACCTGACTGTCCTATTTCTATACTGTATATAGCAAGCATTCAACTGAATCTCTAATAGTGCAAACATTATCCAAGATAACAAAGGGCATACAATTCCTTTTATTAGAAACATGACTTTAGGGAAGGCCCATTTCCTGTGTTGGAAAATAAACCAAAGAGTCTAGTCACCAGTAATTAAGTTTTTCCAAAAGCACTTTGAAAAGTCCTAATTAAAACACTTTATCGTCTACTCTACAGCAGGTTCCAAAGAGAATTGCTTCTTTGTGTTCTTGAGTAATTTAAATACAAAAGTTTTCGCTTAGTATTCACCACAGCTGTAATTTAAAAAATATGATTAAAGAATATAAAGATTTGGTGTTATATATGGAATTATATACAGGAACCATTCAATACTGGCTGTATAGGGGCTGGAGATAAAGCTGGGGTAATATTAGAGGCTCAGATCACCCAAGGGTCCAATGAGGAAGCATAGTGGTCTCTGTACTTTAACGGGGCTCCAGGCTCAGAGGACAACAGGAAAAACCTGTAGATGCTAAAAGGTAAGAAGAATAATGGTACAGGAGAAGCTGTGGGAAGGTGAAAAGGAAGGGGTCCTTTCTTCTTCTGTATTATGTGCCTACAACTGATTAAGTTAATGTCTGGCCTCTTTCTTTTGAGTTGGCAAATACAATGTATGTCCTCGATTTGGGTAAATAAAATTTAGGAATAATATTACGAGGTCCTGAGTTTTTATTTATGGTTCAAATCCTTCCCCTATTTTCCTATTTAGGCTACAGTAAATTTTGTAAATGTACTGGAGTACCAACATACTATGAAGGTGAGCAAATTTCCTATCTTCTTCTCCAGTAATTGATTAAGAACACTCCCAGAGAGTGAGTAAAGGAGGGTGAAGGTCCTCCTGGAGGGAGCCGAAGGGAAAGTTCAAAGTAAAGAATACAAAGAAAAGGGGGAAAACCAACAAAGAGAACACTCTTTTTCACAATTCCAACAGTTCATTCGATTCTATTCTAGAAAGAAAAGGGAGGGTAAGAAAGATGGGTACAGAAATGGTAAATATTACTTTACAAAGATTATAAGTAACGCACAACACTAACCTATTCTCTCAAAAGATAAAGAAGCTACACACACAAGAGTAAAAAGGGCTACAGAGAGTCAAGTGACCACTGCAACTTCTTTGCTGTCAGGCCTAATAGTCCCCAATCCTTCTCCACATATCCACCACCTGGCACTCAATCATAAGACACCACACAATCGCAAACCCTCAGATCAGTTTGTGTCTCTCACTCCTCACTTCCTGCTGTTGTCCACACAGGTCTCGACTGGTGGCTGTCCTCCATCATATAGTCACAGTATGCTCAACTATGAGTATGTGCCTAATTTCAGAGTCCTCTGAATGTCTACCTGAGTCTTCATGCTATATTCAAAACCTCACTCTCTGCTCTCCTTCCTACCCACTGCCCCCACTGAATGCCTGATCCTGCTGATTTTCCTCAAGTTTTGTGTGCCATCCAAATACCGCCATTCAGAGATAGAATAGATTATATTTATTTTACAATGAACAGAAATGTAAAAGAGATTTTACCTATAATTAAGTCAGCAAGGTTGAAAGAATATGTGGCATACACAATTGATCTCTCAAACCAGCTGTATTATTTTATTACTTCAACAACAATATTCTATGAACAAAAGGACCATCTTTTGGCAGCTCTTGAATGAATGTGGGAGAAATTGGTAGGTCTACTTCTTCATCATTTTCTACTATAATTATAAATCCCTCTTGAGCACAAATTTCTAGTAAAAGGAAATTCTGCTTTTAAGCAGAGCATTTCGTTCAATCCACTGAAAAGTGTTCCTTTTGCTTCCTCACTCCAAAGAAGTAAATGGGTACAGATGATAAGCAGATGTTAATACTTAGAAATGTTACCAAAACCAAAACATCATCTAAAATCTCTTTATATTTCCCACTAAATCCTTTAACATTTCCTCTTGATAATAGCAGCTAGCACTTTTTTAAGGAAACACCCCTCTTTCTTAATTGTATTTTAATTTGTCAGATCCAGAAGAGATAACCATCAAATTTTAAAGATGAAGCAAGTACTTTCAGAAAGGTCAAGGGATACAGAAAAGCAATTGCTCTGAATTCTTAAAAATTTTTTATTGAATTTATTGGGGTGACACTAATGAAATTATATAGGTTTCAGGCGTACAAATCTACAACACATCATCTGTATATTATACTGTGTATTCACCACCCCAAGTCAAGTCTCCTTCCTTCACCATTTATCACTTCTTTACCCTCTTCTACCTCGCCCCGCCCAACTTTTCCCTCTGGCAATCTCTACTGTTGTCTGTGTCAATGAGGGTTTTGTTTTTGTTTTTGTTTTTGTTTGCTTAATCCCTTCATCTTTTTCTTTTTGACTTTTTTTCCTAGCATATAGGTCAGTTACCATTCTAGTTTGAAATTACATGTTTTGTTTTTTAAAGTATGCACCACCTAGGTTTGTATCATAACTATACACACAGACACCACAATCAAAATCAAAATAGCACACGAAATTTGACTTAATTTACTCCATGTAACCACCAATACTAACATTTTGAGCACTCACTACTATCAACTAATTTACTGAATTATAATTTTTTGCTAACATTTCAATTCCCCATTTAATGAAAAATTTCACCTGCTTCTGAGAAGCTATACCACAGGTTTGCATTTAAGAAGGTTGTTGATGTGTAGAGATGAGTGGAGAGTATAGGGAGCTCCAGAATATGAGGTAGAGAGGTAAAAACTGGGAGAATTTTCCAATTTCTTATGAAGCAGGTTCACACTGCAGTTTCAACATTTTGTTTGAAATATAATTCCAAAGATCAGATTCACCTGTATTTAACTAAAAACACCAAAAACCACTCCAGAATAAAAAATACTAGCATGATTTCCAATTTTCTACATTTCTGGTCCCCTCAATTAACTGCAATAGTTTAGACCATAAAAAAATCCTAGAGATTTAATTAAGAAAAAAAAATCACAGACCACTATTGCATGGGCAACAGAATAGTGACTTATTTAGTGTTTAAAATTTATCACTGAGGCTTTTTTCTCCTGAAAAAAAAAAATCCCTGTTTTAAAAATTTAAGAAAAGAAAGAAAGAAAGACTCATTAAATCCCACATACCTGGTCATGGTAGCTGGTACCAGAGCTACTATTTGCTCCACAAGGCGCTTGTACTTGTGGAGGTCTTTCCACAGGGCACGCAGGGTCGCTATAGGAGGGAGAAACAGGGACAGCCGGGTGGGCAGTATGATGGTGGTGGTGATGATGTTGGAAATGGTGGCCGTGCTGCTGAAAGCAACTTGTGTGAGGATGTCCTAATGCATGGTGGTTCTGTGACGACCCTCCACATGGCGAGTGCTGAGGACAGCAGGAAGGTAACCTTGGCATTGCAGGAGGGCCACTGTCCATTACAGCACTAGTTGCGGTTCTCCTCAAGTCATCTTGTAACAGAAAAAAAAATGCATAGAGCAATCAAATATCACTCTGTAAAAAATAGGTACTGTGTCTAATAAAAAAATAAGAAATATTTAGTAAATTCAAATTTCTGTAAATAAGAATATGATAGTGCCACGTTCTTAACACACATCTCATATAATTTTGGGTAGTGTCTTCACTGGGATTTTCCTGAAAGCCTAAATTCTTCAGAAGGCTCATATTTATCATGATACTTAAATATGGCAATAGATCATCTTTTCCTAGGTCATAACAAATGATTAAAGTTGCATTTTTAAAATTCTAAAATATCATGTGAGTCCTTCCATTATATGCAATAAAGCAAAGTTTCTACTCCTGAGTTCCATGAACTTGTAATACCACTACATAATGCAGTCTAGTATGTACTTCTTAAAATCTTAAGACACAATCCCCCAACCCAGAGCATACCTGGCTAAGTCTCATTAACTTCCAACATCTTTTCCCTTCCTCTGGCCTCTAACTGACATCTGATAAAATGTAAGAAATGACAAGACTCTAATACGTAAAAAATTACAGGCGCCTATAATAATCTAGTGATTTAGTGTTGAACACTGGGAGAAAAAGCATGGAGTCAGATGGGCCTGAGTTCTAATCCTGAGATTGTCTAATCCTGAGCAATTCTACCTTAGCGAGCAATTTAAACTTAGTAAAGTTAATTAACCCTTCTCACCTACGAAACAGAACAAGAACTGCCTCGAAGGTGGTTGTTAGAAAAGATGACAGTCTTCTAGGTGTGAAACATCTGAGTCCTGATTATGCTCTCTGCCACATGCCCAGCATTATTCTGAAGGTATGTTCTTCCATGCCGGAAGAACTGCAAAAGTGCCCCCTGATGGTCTATCGCAATGTTTCAAACTCATCTAAAACACAGCACCCTCTCCTCGAGCTACATATCATGTGGAATCTATGTAAAACAAATAAGTATGAAAATAAAATTTTTTACTTAAAAAATAGAAATTAGAGCCCTGGCCAGTTTGGCTCAGTTGACTGGGTGTCATCCCACAAAGCGGAGGGTCACCGGTCAGGGCACATACCTGGGTGGCAAGTTTGGTCCGTGGTTGGGGTGCATAGGAGAGGCAACCAATCGATGTTTCTCTCTCACATCAATGTTTCTCTCCCTTCCCTTCTCTCTAAATACACAGACACACACACTCATACACACACGCACGAATCAGAAGAGTGGAGAACCCAGAATTCTGTCTTCTCCTCCTGCATTACCCACATGCCCCCTGAGGTGCCTCCTCAGGATTCTGGAGTACCACTGTTCTAACCTTACTTCTAGAGTAACTGAACCCAGGAATACTCTGCTCAGACTTGGCTCACAGTACCCAGCTAATTTCTTCTGGGTCAATGTATCAATCAGGAATTTTCTGGTTACTAATACAAAAATCCAACCAAAACTGGCTAAACCAATCTAGGGAATTCGCAGGCTCACATAAATGAATCTGGGTAGCAGTGCTTCAGGTTCTGGTTGACAGGTCTGATTGCAAACCTCCCTATAATTGTCCTGGGTCTGCCCTCCCATACATGTCCTACCTGACCCTTGCTGATTCTCTTCTAGGGAAGGCCTGTGATCTAAGCCCCGTTATTGAGTATCTGTATAGTATTGGTTTTTTCCAAGCTCCTAGTGTGGCCTATCTGGGCTAATTTCCTGAACCCTTTTGTAAAGTTCTTAATCTGGGAACTAGAATTCAGGAGGCTGTAAACTTGGATGGAAAAAAAAAAAAAGACAAATTTTTACCAATCTGTAATTGCCTACCAGATTAGTACTACCTTGTTAGCATTAGTTGAGAGGTTAAATATTACAAGTAATTTGTAACATAAAACTATGAAAGTTGACAAGGTGTTTACTTTTAAAACAAAAATTACAGCACCTCAAAATAAATCAGTTCTATGTCATTTTCACTGATTTGCATTGCAAATTTCTTGAATAACTTGGACAGAGTTACAACGAGCATATCAGGAACTGACCATGATCAACAACCTATCTTAGCTATGCTACGTCAAACATTAAGTAGCTATTTTCTACATGCTGTAGTATTTGTAGTAATAACTGATTATTACAGTGACTTTACTTCCTGCAGCATTTTTAGAGTTTTATCTCAGCCCCCATATCTTAGTGTTGTACAGGTGAATGTCATTTATTTTGTTACTTCAGGAAAAAAAAAAAAGAAAACCTCTGGGACATTAAATCCATTCAATGGATGTATAAATGATCTTCCTGGTTCCTTACAACTCTCATACTTTAATTTTACAAATCCAATTATTTAAGGATTATGTGTAACTTAAGGCTCAAGAGATGAGCTTATAAGCTGAGCAAGATCTATGGACTGCTAGAACTATGACTGAAATGATATACATGACACATATTTGTTCAGAAAGAATGTGTGTCTTATCTTCAAATATTTCAAATACAAAATCACAGTGGAAAAAAAGAAGCACAATGGCTATAACATATTTAAGACTGAACACATATTTAAGGGGTCAGATCACTAACAATGTGGCCTCAAAAAGAAGACAAACCTTGTATCTCTACTTCTTAGGGTATGAGTTTGGCTTCTAGTTAACAGTCTGTTTTCCTACAGTTCAGAACCTCTTTTTTGCTTAAATGGGGTAGCAACTCAATCTAACTTGTTCAACAGTTGCTAAGCAAAGAAAACTGCCATAAATTAGAAATGAAATAAAAAGATATCTGATCAAATAAATATCAATAAAACACTTTTTTGTTAAAATTAGCCCACAAAGTATCCACTAAAAATAAGGCAATCATAAACCTATACCAGAAAAATAAAACTCCACAGACCAGTGACATCAAGCTGGCTAAAGTCCCTTCACTGTAATTCTAGAAGGATTACTGAGATGTACTCATTTATTCATTGACTGCATTTATTCATTCATCTGGCAACTTGTACACATAATGCTATGGTAAAAGATCTACAATAAGCACTGGAAAACACAATGGTAAAAATGAAAGCCCTGGTCTTTAAAACAACTTATGATGTTGTCTGCCTTGTTTGTTTTATCTCTAACAGCTAGAAACATGTCTATACAATGCAAGTGAATCAATAAGCACTTGCTAAATTTAAGTTAACTTCACAAGAAGAGGCATTCATATATGCATGCAGCTAAGTCTAATAAAACACAGACCTGGTCTTTGGTCCTCAAGTACCTTATCATCAAGTATGAAGGCAATTTAAGACATAAATCAATCAGTATTATAAATGAAGCACTGAGTTCTGGTATACTATAGAGCAATGTTGCCTCCAAGGAAACATCTGGCAACACCTGTGGACGTTTTTGATTATCACAACTGTAGCAGAGGTGATAATCAAAATATATACTGGTATTGAGTGGGTAGAGGCCAAGAATAATGCTAAATATTCTATAATACACAGGATAGCCCCCACACACAAAGAACTGTCCAACCCAATGACAATAATGCCAAGTTAAGAAATCTTGGCATAAAGGAAGTATACAAGTTCCAAGCCACACTTCCTAGGTTTGAATTCTTGCTTCACTATCTCATAACCTTGGGTAAGTTACTTCATCTGCAAAATGAAAACAGTAACTGAATCTGCCTCACAGGTTATTGCAAAGATCAGAATTAATATAAATAAATCACTGACCAATGTTATGAGCTCAACAGACATAAGCTACTGTTATCCATTAAGAGTATTAGCTCTTTTAGGGCAGGAACTCTGTTTTCCTCCCAGTGCCTATATCAGTGCCTGATACATAGTATGTAATCAATAAATATTTGTTAAATAAATGAATATATAAGATTTCATATATGCATAAAGCAAGGAACACATGGAGAAGTCAGACAGATGACGGGTTGACGAAGGCATGTTGACTTGGAGGTGACTGCAGAATGGTCCACAGGAGATGTCCGATAGGCAGGTGCTATGAAAGTTTAAAATAAGAAGACAGCTCTGGAACCACAAAATGGAGACTTATCAGCATATTGGTGGCAGGTGGAAGCAACTGCAGTTATGAGATGCGCCAGTGAGAAAAGGGATGAGAACAGAGTCCTGGGAGAATATAGAGGAGAAAATTATTGCCATACTGTTTAATATCATGTTTGTATTGAAAAGCATCAGAAGCAAGTTAAAAGAGTAAGTTTAAGATGAAGAAGATCCACTGAACGGTACATATATTTAACACAAATATATGTGTGCATGTATCAAGGGAATGAAACCAGCAAAGATGCTGAAGACTTAGGGAAGATAACTGTTAAAACATGGTCAAGGACACACAGGAAGGGGTAAGAGGTAGGGCATACATAGGATCTGAAAAACCAGGAAGGAGTAAAAGACCAGGAGTTAGGACAAAATGATAAGTATAGATATAAAAAACTTTTTCTGGAGGGGTTGGAAATTACGGAGGTTTGGGCTTGAGAATCTCCATTTATTTTTTTATTTACTTTCCCCTGGAGGAATAAGTCTTAAGGAAAGTGAAATAATTTTGGAATAGCCACTGAGGGGAAGAAAAGGTAACTAATCAAGATACGTCACACTATGGTAACTTATTACCAAAAGCCCAAGACTAGATACCCTAAATTCAACATGCTTGATTCTATGATTTTTATAAGCCCCATTTAGAAACCTGGACAGAGCAGAGCTGGATGGCTTAAGCTTTTCAAGGTTGGAAATATGCAAGAAAGTGCAAAGTAAAAACAAGGTGTGAAGAAAATAGGTGACCGATGTTCTATAGTCTTGGGAAAAAATGAAGCCAACAGAACTGAGTGCTCCTAATGGAGCCTGAATATCCTGTATGTGTTTCTATCAGGTTCATACAGAGGAACAATCGGTCCTGGAAAAGGTTCTCTGAGTCTAAAGAAAAGGAACATAAAGTAAGTCTATACCAAAGGCAGTCTTCAATAAAGTTAAGAGTAATAATATGAGAAGGCCATTCAAGGTAAAGTTGTTACTTAGGAGATTACATGTGAATCCTGGTTGAACATGGGTCTTGAATGAATGATTTAAGACTATCTTGAAATGAAGTTGGGACTCTGTCACATAAAATGTATCTAAGGATAAGGGTACATAAAGCCACCAGGAGAGAGGAGTAACTGAGAGTTCAGATCTTTGCCTCAAAGATTATTATTGACCTTAAAGTGTTTAACATTTCAGATTTCTTCATTCTGATGGGAATAATAATATCAACATCAAGAAAGTTTTTGAGAATTAAGTAATAACTAAATGACAGGAGAAAGAACTAGATATCATTAGTAATTAAAACATAAGAAATCATGTTAGATGAGCTAAAACTATAAAATTCTTTTTTTTGAAATTATTTTTTATCTTCACCTGAGGACATTATTTCATTGCTTTTAGAGAGAGACAGAGGGAAAGAGAAACATCAATGAGGGAGAGAAACATCAACTGGTTGCCTCCCATACACGTCCCAACCAGGGATGGGACCTGCAACCTAGGTATGTGCCCTGACTGGGAATCGAATCTGCAACCTTTCAGATACAAGACAACGCTCCAACCGAGTCACGCTGGCTAGAGCAGAACTATAAAATTCTTAAAACACAGGGGTAAATCTGTGTGACCCTGAATTAGGCAATGGTTTCTAAGATATGATACCAAAAGAACAAACACACCAACACCCCCCCCACACACACAAAAAAAAGCTGAGAAAATGGGCATCATTAAACTTTTTAAAACTCCCATCCATTTTCAATTCTTTTGGGTACATACCTAGGAATGGAATGAAGGGTGATACAGCAACTCTATATTTAACTTCCTTCAAAATAAATTTTTATTTTTTAATTACAGTTGAAATATAATATTCTATTAGTTTCAGGTGTACAATCCAGTGATGAGAATTTATATAACTTACAAAGCAATCACTCCAATAAATTTAGTACCCATCTGACACCATAGTTATCACAGTATTTTTGTCTACATTCTTTATGCTGTACTTCACATCCCCATGACTATTCTGTAACTACCAATTAGTCCTTCTTAATCCTTTCTTCTCTTTCACCCATTAACCCAACCCCCTTCCATCTGGCAACTGTCAAAATGCCCTCTGTATCTATGAGTCTGTTTCTGTTCTGCTTGTTCATTTATTTTGTTTTAGATTTCACATATAAGTAAAATCATCTGGCATTTGTCTTCCCCTTTCTGACTTATTTCACTCAGCGCCATACCCTTAAGGTATCCATGTTGTTGTAGATGGCAAAATTTCACTCTTTTTATTGCTGAGTCATAGTTCCTTGTATATATGCATCCCTTCTCTTTATCCATTCATCTATTGATGGACACTTAAGTTGCTTCCATATCTTGGCTATTGTAAATAACGTTGCAATGAACATATGGATGTATATATCTTTTTGATTTAGTTTTTGAATTTCTTTGGATAAATACTCAGAAGTCAAACTGCTGGGTCCAACTTTGTCTCTTATTATATAGCCTTTGTTGTAGAGTCTATTTTGTCCAGTATAAATATTGTTACCTCAGTTTTTTTTATAATTTCCATTTTCATCGAATGCCTTTTCCCATCCCTTTACTTTCAGTCTGTGTGTGTCTTTCTCTGGTACAGTATGGATTCTGGAGTAAGATGACTGGAAAGCAATTCTAATTTCACCACTGACAGCATGATCCTGGGTAAGTTATTTGACCTCTCCATTTCCTCACCTATAGAACTAAGAAAGTACAGAATTTTCTTCAGAGAACTCTTGTTAGGATGAACTGAGGTCATGTATATAAAGGACTTTGTATAATGCTTTATAAATAATAAACAGTAAATATTATCTATGGTATTTAATATTGGTATATATTGATCTGGATACTAGACCCTTATTAAATGTATAATTTTCAAATATTTTTCAGTCTGTGTGTGTCTTTCAATCTGAAATGCGTCTCTTGTAGACAGCATATGTAAGGGTCTTGTTTTGTTATCCAGTCACTCCGTCTTTTGACTGGATCATTTAATATATTTGCATTTAAAATAATTGATGATAGGTTATGTATTTATTATGACTTTGTTATTCATATCTTTGATCTTTCTCCTTTTTCTTCTTAAAGACCCTTTAACATTTCTTGTAATACTCATTTGGTCGTGATGAACTCCTTCAGCTTTTTCTGGTCTGGGAAGCTCCTTATATGTCCCTTGATTCTAATGATAGCTCTGCTAGGTAGAATAATCTTGGTTGTAGGTTCTTGCTTTTCATCACTTTAAATACTTCTTGTCAATCCCTTCTGTCCTATAAAGCTTCTGTTGAGAAATCAACTTACGTAACTAACTGCTTTAATGTAACTAACTGCTTTTCTCTTGCTGCTTTTAAGATACTCTTTGTCTTTAACCTTTTACATTTTTTTGTTTCCTATCATATTTTTGAATTACTGTATTTATTTCCATTACCATTTAGTCCCCTTATACCTCCATCAACCCCCTTGCAATCACCACTGTTGTCCATGAGTCAGTCCTTTTCCCTTTTTTCTCAATCCCTCCACCTCCTAGCTTCCCCTACCCCTTTAGCTGT
Source organism: Mormoops blainvillei (assembly GCA_004026545.1). Lineage (NCBI taxonomy): Eukaryota > Metazoa > Chordata > Mammalia > Chiroptera > Mormoopidae > Mormoops > Mormoops blainvillei. The sequence goes on along the minus strand of PVJD01000360.1, from coordinate 233,854 downwards.
CATGCTGCTGAGACTGTGTCTATTTTCCTTGTTAGTTCAGTGTGTTTATTAGATTCCACATATAAGTGAAATCATATGGAATTTGTCTTTCTCTGATTGGCTTATTTCACTTAACATAATGTTCTCAAGGTCCATCCATAACGTCACAAAGGGTAAAACTTTCATGATAATTATGTGTCTTGGTGTGTGTCTCTTTGGGTTCATCTTGGACATGTATGTCTATTTCTTTCATCAGGTTCGGTAAGTTTTCCATCATTATTTCTTCAAATAGGTTTTCAATTCCTTGCTGCCTCTCCTCTCCTTCCAGTGCCCCCATGATGAGAATGTTTATATGCCTGAAGTTGTCCCAGCAGTTCCTTAAACTCTCTTTGGTTTTTTTTGGATTAAAAAAATTTTTTTGCTGTTCTGACTGGGCGTTTTCTGGTTCCTTATCTACCAAATCACTGATTTGATCCTCTGCTTCATTTTCTCTACTGTTGGTTCTTTGTACTATAGTCTTTGCTTCATTTTCTGACTGGTTCCTTTTTGTTTTGTATCTCTATTTTTATGTTTCCTATCTCTTTGTTCTAAGTTCATCTACTTTCCCCCAAAGTTCATTGAACATCCTTATAGCCAGTTATTAAACTCTGTATCTGAGTAGATTGCCTGTCTCTATTTTGTTTAGTTATTTTTCTGGAGTTTTGTTCTGTTTTTTCATTTGGAACATGTTTCTTCATCTCATTTTGGCTGCCAATCTGTGTTTGTTTCTATGTATTAGGTAGAGTTGCTACGTCTCCCAGTCTTGGTAGAGTGGCATTATGTAATAGGTATCAATAGGGCTCAGTGGCAAAGCCTCCCTGGTCAATGGAGCCAGGTGCTCCAGGTGCACCCCTAATGTGGACTGTGTGCGCCCTCTATTGTATTTGAGCTTTGATTCCTATTGGCTTATCAATGAGAGGGATTTACCCCTAAGCTGACTGGCTGAAAGACATGGCTGTGATCACCATGAAGAATCTGCTGTGCAGGGGCCAGTCCCATGGAGAAGTTGCTGCAGCAGAGCTCTGGCACCCACTGAATTCGCCCCTTCAATGTGTCACTCATGGAGGTTGCTGGGTGGTACTTCAGTGTGGTCTGAAGTTGTCCACCGTATGCACTGGCTCTGAGGCCTCCTAGAAGGTATAGGCAAAGGTCAGTCACTGCCTCTACCCTGTCTGGGGCCACCAGGCATGAACTACAAAGAAACTGCAGATGGCTACTTGTTCTGGGCTTGGGGTGCCTGTGAAAAGTCAAGCTGTGAACCAAGGCCAATTGCTACTACTGCTGGACCTAGGATCACTTAGCAAGAGGTATGGGGTATGAAGAGACCAGATGCTGCTTGTCTGAGAGATTTTGGGAATGTCTACAGCATAAGGCATGGCTGGCCTTTTGTATAGAAAATGCACTGGAAAGGGCTTTAACTGAGCCTAAAAGTTGGGTGGGGTGTTGTCTTGGGTTGGGCAGGGTCTCAGGGAATTACCAGGACAAATAGTGTGAGTCAGGTTGACAGAGACTCAGATATAGAATCCACCCGCTGGCTCTGTGCGGGGAGGGCTCAGCAAAGGATCAAAGGCATCTGCCAGCACTTATGTCTGGGAGAAGACTACCCCTCCAACCTTCGCCCTGATGCCAGAAAATTTAGTTCCTTCCCATGTCTCTGGTATCTTTTGAGCTGCTGTGCCAGTATTGGAGCCCAGAGTGAATGAGTCAGAGTAAGTCCATGTGCATGCCCTTTAAGAGGAACATCTGGAACTCCAGCAGCCCTTCATCTCACTCAGTCGGTTTTCACAGCCTGAAGTTTGGGGACTTCTCAGCAATGAAACCCTGGGCTGGGAGGCCTTATGTGGAGCCGGGATCCTTTTTTTTTAAGAGGGGACATCCACAGCCGAAATACCCTTCTGATTTTTAGCCACCACTTGTGGGTGTGGGACCAGCGTGTTCCATGTTTCCACCTCTCCTACCAGTATCGATACAGCTTCTTCTTTATGTCCTTTGTTCAGCCAGATTTCAGGCAGTTCTCAATGATGACTGTTTTGTAGTTTAGTTGTAATTTTGATGTGGCTGTGGAAGGATGTTAACTACCACATTTATGTACTCTGCCATCTTGACTGGAAGCTATACTTAACTTTTTGAGAAACTGTCAGTGTTTTCACAATGGCTGTACCAGTTTACATTCCTACCAGGTTATTCATGAGGGTTTCAGTTTCTCCACATTCTAGTCAACACTGGTTATTTTCTGATTTTTAAAAAATTATAGACATCCTATTGGTTGTAGAGTGATATTTCATTGTGATTTTGGTTGGTATTTCCCTATTAACTAATGATGCTGTCTTCATGTGCTTTCTTAGTCATTTGTATATCTTCTTTGGAAAAATATCTATGCAAACCCCTACCCTTTTTTAATTTTTTAAACAGATTTTATTTATTTATTTTTTTTAAAGAGAGAGGGGAAGAAAGGGAGAAGAGGAGAGAAACATCGATGTGATAGAAATATCGAGCAGTTGCCTCTTGCACACCTCCAGCTGGGAATCTGGCCCGCAACCCAGGCATGTGCCCTCATTGGGAATCGAACGAGAGACCTTTTGGTTCACAAGCTAGCACTCAATCTACTGGGCCATATCAGCCAGGGCTCATTTTTAAACAGAGTTGTTTTTCTTTTTATTGGTGAATTGTGCATGTTCTTATATATTCTGGATACCAGACTTCTATCAAATGTATGATTTTCAAATATTTTTCTCCCATTCTATAAGTTGTCTTTTCACTTTCTTGATGCCCTTTGATGTACATAAGTTTTAAATTTTGATCAAGTTCAATTTATCTATTTTTTTCTTTTGTTGCTAGTTTTTTTTGTATCATCCATTTAATTCCCCCCCAATTTATTTCAGTTGAGCTACGATACTCTGGTAACATACAGCACTCATATTCAAATATGAAATCATAGTCTAATTCTAATTGAGACTAATTAGTTCACATGATGATTATTCTAAGATTATGATCTTGCTAATACAGCTAAAATCTTAAAAGCAACAATCCTTTTTCTAACAAATGTAATAAAAAGAGTCCCTCCTCTCCCCCATTTTTACATACCTCCCATAGAAGTACCAGTCATACTATTGCTTGTAAGAGTAGCTGAAGTCTCTGACACTGTGGAGGGTTGGCTACTAGTGACAGCTGAAGTAGTAGTATCAGAGGCCTGCTCAGAGGTAGATGGATTGGAATTATTAGTGGAAGCGCTTGTGGTTTGTGATTCCATTCTTGCAGAAGTGGTTGGTACTACAGTAGGTTCTACAAAACAGAAAATGTTTATTCAGCATTTCAAAACAAATTACGTAATGGGTTATATGTTATCTGAAGCTAACATTTTTAAGTTAATTGTTAAAGCAAGCTTTAAAAATATGAACTCTCTAGTGAGTACAATATATAGTAAAAAAAAGTTTTCATAAGGCTAAACTTCAACATTAAAATGTTGCTAACATATGATTACTGCATTTAAAAAAATCTAACACCTAATAAGCATACTCCAATAATTCAGGCACTTTACATAGTTTCTTGAATAATAACTATATAAGTTTCCTGATCTATCTTAAGAAGAAAAGTAAGTCTCTCTGCTATGTTCACACACATTGTTACAGGCTGTCAGAGCAGTGTTACAAATAGCACTTTCTCGGGTACACTATGGATTCCAGAGTCAGATGCGCGGAAAGCAATTCTGATTTTACCACTGACAGTATGATCCTGGATAAATTACTACTCTCTCCATTTCCTCACCTATGGAACTAGGAAAGTACAGAATATTCTTCACAGAACTGTTATTAGCATGAATTGAGACCACATATATAAAGCACTTTGTACAATGCTTTACATATAGTAAACACTTAGTAAACATTATCTATGGTATTGAATATATTTTAATCACTTTCTTATGTGCATTTTTGTATGTTTTCCAAATATTATTCAGTAGTACTTTTCCTAAAAAAGGTTTTATTTATTTATTTATTTATTTACTTTTAGAGAGAGGGGAAGGGAGGAAGAAAGAGAGGGAGAGGAACATCAGTGTGTGATTGGCTGCCTCTTGCACGCCCCCAACTGGGGACCTGGTTCATAACCGAGGTATGTGTCCTGACTGGGAATCAAAAGAACCACCTTTCAGTTTACAGGTTGGTGCTCAATCCACTGAGCCATACCAGCCAGGACTAAGCAGTACTTTCTAATAAAAATTTAAAATTTTTGTAGCGGAATATTAAAAATTTCAGGCAGACTTTAACTTAAGAATATTTTAGATTCTGGTTGTGAAATAGTTGTTTAAAAATAAACAATGGGAATAAATCTGTCCAAAGCATAGTCATAACGATTAGTTCTGAAAAAGACTCTCTTAATGTGATCTAGAACTGACAGGACAACTATTTTATACAATGCAGTGTGGAAGGCTGACTTGTGAAATACAAATAGTACCTGTTGGTCTATATGCAGCATTGTACTTTGGATGCTTAAACAAATGTATTTGCTTATATTTAAAAGAGGAAGGGAGGAACCTCCATTTATTTGCAAATGGTTTATCTCAGTTTCTCAACCTTGGCAGTACTGATATTTCTGGCTGGACAATTCTATGTTGGGGGTGAGAGTGGGGATAGAGAGTGAGCTGTCCTAAGCATTGTAGAAAGTTGAGCAGCATCCGTGGCCACTACCCATTAAACATTGGTAGGAATCTCCCCCAACTGTTAGAACCAAAAATGTCTGTAGGTATTGACAAATGTCTCCAGGGACACAAAATGAGGGCCAGTTAAGAACAATTGGTCTAACTACTATACTTAAGTTTTGGGTTTATGTTTAATAAGATAAAAGCTTTCCACTGAAAGAAACTACTTGGGAGAAGAGGGTAGCTACTGATCACTAAAATACTACTAATCTAGTTAAAAGTATTCTGGTTGAACTAATTCTTATAGGTTAAAAGACTACTCTGTCACCTTCTCCTTACTGGATAACAGGTGTCACATGGAAAACATATGAAAAGTTTCCAAAAAGTTATTCTATATTTAATTAACTCAAAGTAATCTTTACTTAATCCCTGTTATATTAATCACTGACTTAGACAATTTCTAATGCTTCAAAATGAAAATCAAGAGATTGTTAAATGAAATGCCGACAGTAGGAAAAAATTAAATCTTCAAAAGCATCTTAATTCCAAAGTACCAGTATTCTGAAAGTTATGAGCATCCAAACTGTAAAGAGCCCATATAAGAGCAGATTGCCTAAGGCCTCTCTTTTTACCTACCTAATGTATCTTCTTTCTAACTTATACCCAATTCCCAAAGCTAACGAATTCATCTATGGCTGACCACCTTCCTTTAAGGAAATTATGACTGACCATATCCTTCTAAGATTTAACTAATAATACGTGAAGAAAATTCTCAATATGTGGAAAAATTCATACATGCTACTGCTTTCCCTAACTCCTGTTTTCCAACTCTAGCTTTGTTTCCTCAATTACTTGGTAACAGTTGTGAGCCAAAGCAAAACACTAAATCTACGCTGTAAAAAGGTACATATATTTTATTAAAAAATAACATACTTTTAAAAGTAAATCTGACATTTCAAATAATCAGTATTAACCATTTAAATTCAGTTATAGTGCTTTCCTGTTGTCTGTATGTATTTACTTTACTTATTTTTTGGAGAAAGAAGGGAGGGAGAAAAAGAGGGAGAGAAACATCAATGTGAGAGAAAAATCAATTGTCACCTCTCATACATGCTCCAACTGGGGACCAAACTTGCAACCCAGACATGTGCCCTGTCTGGGACTTGAACTGGAAATCTTTTGCTTTGCACTATGATACCCAACTGTGCCACATTGGTCAGAGCCCTGTTGTCTGTATTTAAAAAGTGCCATTTCTATTTTTCATAGCCAAAGTTAAAGTATAAAAATAATATTATAAATGAAAGTAACAGGTAAGTGTGAGGCTAGATCAAACTATTACTTATAAAATATTTTTTCCCTAAGAAAATAACTACCAAGTAATGAAACAATAACAAGAAAAAATTTTAGACACAATTTACTGTATAATAACCAAGGTTATATCAACTGAAAGATAAGATTAGAAAATCTGACAACTTCCTTGTACTTTAATAACATAGAGTCCAGTAGAAGTAAAGCCTGCTTGAGTGTGGTTGGTAGGGTAATAATATGGGTGTAATAATTTATAGTTTTAATTTGAATATTTCATCTAAAATGTCCTATGGTGTGCTTGAGGGTGATATTGTTATGTTACAGAATTATACGCTTATGATTTTGTAATAAAAGAGTTTGTAATAAAAAAGGGGCGTTATTTGTGCCAGGTCCTGTGTATTATCATTAAGCAGTAGTAGGCGTTTCTAGCATAGTAAGATATTTCATTTTATCAAATTCTCTTCATAATTCTACATTGTTACTATTCCACCTTACCATCTTCATCAACAGTAAGGTCCACCACTTCTGCTGCATTCTGCCTCAAGGGCTGTATCACAGTAGAAATCCTACTGCGGTTCCGTGGCTCTTGTGGCCGACTTGTGTGAGAACTTGAACTTTGGCTCCAGTGAGATCTGGAGTGTCCAAGGGTTGAACGAGACCTTAAATGATACCAATATTAAATTAGCAAACATAAAAAAAACACACAAAAATTTTAGTTACCTAAGAAATAAAAATAATTTGTAATGTACTTCATGTAAGACTTTTCCAAAGAAATAATGGTCATAGAATTAAAAATTATGACTAACATTGTACAATGTCTGTCTGGCACTCAACAAACATTTTCTGAATGAAATGTTCACCAGCCAACTGACCTAAGAATATGAAAAATGATATGTTTCCATTTTGTACCAATAGTTGGTGTAAAATACAGGACTGAGTTTCAAGAATCCTGCTCTTTTCAAAGGTTTGAATACTCATGTGGGTTACCGTCAATTATTTACATTTTATGTAAATACCTAAAATTATTCACCGTAGCCAAAGTATCAACAATATCAACACTCTAACATTTAATAATGTCCACATGATCTTACATGTTTCATCCAGATTGAATTTGCAAAACGTGGCTCTGGGTGTCCTAAACCAAGCTAACTTTCTGGTACTGATCTAAAAGAGGTTTAAGGCACTACAGGGATTTCCCAGGATCAGAAGAGGTAAGGATAGTTGTAGCTAGTTTACTACAGACGGTCTCTGACTTAATGATTCAATTTAGGAGTTTTCAACTTTCCTATGGTTTGAAAGCAGTATGCATTCAATAAAAACTGTACTTCGAACTTTGAATTTTGATCTTTTCCCAGGTTAGCAACATGTGCTATGACACCCTCTTACGAAGCTGGGCAGTGGCAGCAAGCCGCAGCTCCCAATCAGACCCCTGACCATTAGGGTTAATAATGTATACTCTACAGTGTATTCAGTGTGTATTCACTGACGAATTTGCCCGACTGTTGGCTAATGTAAGTGTTCTGAGCACATTTAAGGTAGGCCAGGTTAAGCTATGACATTTAGTAGGTTAAATGTATTAAAAACATTTTTTCCTGATTTTTTAGGGGGGTAAAACTGGCATATAATATTATTTAAATGCATTTCTAATTTATGGTATTTATGGTATTTTCGACTTTATTATTAGGTCAAGGAGCATCTGTATTTGTAGTCTTAAGAAACATCACTTGTTTGAGCTGCTTTATCTTTAGAAAAAATTTTTATTGATTATGCTATTACAGTTGTCCCACTTTTTCCTCCCCTTTATTCTTCTCTACCCTGCACACCCCCTCCCACCAGCATTCCCCCACTTAGTTCATGTCTATGGGTCGAACATGTAAGTTCTCTGGCTTCTCTCTTTCCTACCCCTGTCTATTTTGTACCTACCAATTAGGCTTCTTATTCCCTGTACTTTTTACCGCATTCTCCACCCCCCACCTCTCAGCTAATAACCCTCCATGTGATCTCCATTTCTATGATTCTGTTCCTGTTCTAGCAGTTTTTAGTTTGTTTTTGTTTTTCTTAGGGTCAGTTGTTGATAGTTGTGAGTTTGTTGTCATTTGTTCATATTTTTGATCATCTTGTTTTTCTTAGATTAGTCCCCTTAATATTTCATTTAATAAGGGCTTGGTGATGATGAACTCTAACTTTACCTGGGAAGCATTTTATCTGTCCTTCCGTTCTAAATGACGGTTTTGCCAGACACAGTAATCCTGGATGTAGGTCCTTGTCTTTCATGACTTGGAATACTTCTTTTCAGCCCCTTCTTGTCTGTACGGTTTCTTTTGAGAAATCAGCTGTTAGTCTTATGGGAACTCCTTTGTAGGTAACTGTCCCCTTTTCTCTTGCCGCTTTGAAGATTCTCTCCTTATCTTTAATCTTGGGTAATGTAATGATATGCCTTGGTGTGTACTTCGTTGGGTCCAACTTCTTTGGGACTCTTGGAGCTTCCTGGACTTCCTGGAAGTCTATTTCCTTCTCCAGATTGGGGAAGTTCTCCTTCATTATTTTTCCAAGTAAGTTTTCAATGTCTTTCTCTTCCTCTTCTCCTTCTGGCACCCCTATGATTCGGATGTTGAAACATTTAAAGTTGTCCCAGAGGTTCCTCAGCCTCTCCCCATTTTTTTGAATTCTTATTTCTTCATTCTGTTGTGGTCGAATGTTTCTTTCTTCTTGCCGATCCAAATCGTTGATTTGAGTCCCGGTTTCCTTCCCTTCACTGTTGGTTCCCTGTATATTTTCTTTATTTCACTTTGCACAGCCTTCTCTTTTTTCTCCATATTGCAAACATACTCCACCAATTCTGTGAGCATCCAGATTACCAGTGTTTTGAACTCTGCATCTGTTAGATTGGCTATCTCTTCATCGCTTAGTTCTATTTTTGGAGCTATGATCTGTTCTTTCCTTTGGGCCACATTGTTTTTTGTCTTGGCATGACTATTACATTGTGGGGGCGGAGACTTAGGTATTCACCGGGGTGGGGCAACCCGAGTCACTGCCTTGTGGTCTTGTGGCGTTGTATGTGCGGAAGGGGTCACAGAGGGAACAATGCCACTTGATTGGCTCTTGGTCGACTTTCAGTCACTTCTCCTGCTACCCACAAGCAAATTGGGCCCTTCTGATGCTGATTCCCAGGTGGATGTATTTGTGTACATTCTAAGACCCTGCAGGTCTCTCGAACATGCTCTCCTGTGAGTCTGGCCGTTTCTCCCAGTACCACAGCCCTCACAGGTTTTTACCAGTAGAGGTTTTGAGGCTTTCTTTCCTGGCACTGGAACCCTGGGTTGGATGTCTCTCTCACGCCCCAGTTTTTCCTACTGGTTTATCTGCACGCAACTGTGGGACTGCCAGGTCTGCCAGCCCTGGCCTTTCCACATCATCTCCACCCCTCTTACCCCTCCTACCAGTCTGAATGAATGTTTCCTCTCCAACTCCTTGATTGTCAAACTTCCATAGTTAGATTTTCTGGCAGTTCTAGTTGTTTTTTGTTTTTAAATTTGTTGTTGTCCTTCTTTTGGCTGTGTGTGGAGACAAAGTTAATCTACCTACACCTCCATCTTGGTCGGAAGTCCCTGAGCTGTTTTATGCTTTTAAAATATGTAACTGCAATCCCTCAACACCTAACACTTTCACCACCTTTTAATTATATGTGTGTCATTATACTGTACTAAATTTCTTACAGGTATACATTTTTTTCAGAAATTTTTTAAGGATTCACTGTAATGATCTGAATGACTGAAGGTACAGAGGGATAACTATAGACTATGCAATTCTTGGGCTCCAGGAGAAGAATAAATGCTTTATAGAGGTGGGGCTTATGAAGTCGGATTTTTCTCCTGCCCAAGTAGAGTGTAAAACTGCTTATAAGCTTATTGTTGGCATGTATAGAAAGGGTGAATCAAATTCATTAATATGCAATCATCAGGGGTACAATCTCAACCATTCAGAAATGAATCCCAAAGTTCAAACCGGGCTGAAAATGGCCTCAGCAACTATAGAACCTGAGTTTAGAAAAAGGTTAAATTCTGAAACACTGAAATAAAAGGAGTATAACGATTAATTCCTAAGACACATTAACAAAAGGAGAGCACATTCCCAGCAGAACTGTATAGACTAAAGCATGAAAGTAAACAGCTATCTGGAGATGAAATGGTTTTGGGTGAGGAGACTGATCACCATTTAAAATTCTTGAGAAACCTAGATTCTGATGAGACTGTGTAGTCTATTTCCGGGAAGCTGTTAAAAGCTGCAGAGAGCTCCAAGTTTGCTAGGTGGAACACTACCACACAATGTGACATCTGAAGAACTGGTGATATATGTGGCAACTGTTAAATCCTGACACAAAAGAGTCTGAAACGCAGATGCATTCTCTCTTAAGAGAAAGGGCCAAGAGCCAGCTAGTAGTGACGGAGTTAATGCTCTACATAACAATGAAGAAAATAAATATGGGTCTTGAGCACTGTGTGTCTTTTCAAAGATCACTGTCCATTACTATGGTAAATACATCTGCTTGAACACTAAGTGCCTCCATGATAAGAAAGGTCTCCAGTTCCTCAAGGAAAAACAGTTGTTAATTTTAGCAATCCTTGTGGTTCATAAAAACTGAGTCAGTGTCATACTACACAGTATGCAAAGTCAACAGGGTTAACTGTGGCACATACCATGGAATATCAATTTTCCTCAGAGTCTGGGAAAATCATTTAGAACGTAAAACAAACAAGGATATATTATATAAGGGTCTCTTCCCTGCCATTAGAAGTAGCACTCCATTGGCCCTGGCCTGGTAGCTCAGTTGGTTAGAGCACCATCCTGACATACCAAGGCTGCAGGTTTGATCTCTGGTCCGGGTGCATACAGGAATCAACCAATGAGGGCATAAATAAGTGGGACAACAAACTGATGTTTCTTTCTTTCTTTCTTTATTTCTTTCTTTCTGTCTTTCTTTATCTTTCTCTCTACAATCAATTTAAAAACATTAGAAGTAGCACTCCAACAGGAAAGTGGCCAGGGGTGAAGCATATTCTAAGTATGTTTTGAACATGCTTCCGAAATAAGAATGTTTTCTTTTTAATCAATAACACCAAAAATTAAAATACAATGAACACATAAATTTCTAAATTAATCCAACACAAAAATTAAGAGTCATGCATAGATTTGTTTGGTGCATCAAATGGAACAGAGAAACATTTCACTGCTTCTCTTACCAATATTTGTGATCATCTAAAACACAAGTTAAATATAGTAATACAGTGTTAGTGTTGAATAATACTGTATCCCCTTTCTGGGGGATTAGGGCAGTGATTCTCAAAAGGGCAATGTCATTTCCAGTTATTTATCAAAACATATGAGAATTTTTCAATCATTTATTAGTACAGAGCTTAGATAAAATTACTGAGTGAAGGGCAAAAATTTTTTAAAAATATTTTATACTATGTTGCCCTGATAGAACAGCACAAACTTCACTAGTATCAATGTGATCTTGAAACAAAGAAATACTTTATCAACATTCCTTAATATTTTTCTTCACTTTTAATTTTAGTATCATCCAATATTTACGTAGTATTCACATCTAAATTTCAAAGGAGTTCATGAACCCTCTAAATCATGAAACAGACTCAATATTGTAAAACATTAAGTAAAATACTGTTTTTCTAGAGCACTGACTCTTAATGTTCACTTAATGTTCACTCGGGGTGCTTAAAAAATATTGATGCCTAAGATTCTGGTTGTTTTGGGACGATATCCAGGCAACAAAATATCTTTATTTTATGATCTCCCAGGTGAGTCTAATGTAGCCTGGTTTGAAAACCACAAATCTGTGTGTGTGTGTGTGTGTGTGTGTGTGTGTGTGTGTGTTTGTGTGTGTGTGTACACACTCAAACTAGGTTTCCAGAAAAAGGTAAAAGATGCAAATATCTGCAGCACAAATGTTTAAATATTGCTATTTAAAATTTCAAATAAACAAACTAGCAATTAAAATCTTACCGATAGCTTTCTCCAACTGTTACAATCTCCACTTCACTATCAGTTGAGGTAACATTAATTTCTTCATTGGCAGTGACCTGGGGAGTGGAAGAAGCTTCTATCACCACAACATCTTCATCAATACTTCCTGGGAACAAAAAGAAAAAACATTTAAAGGGCACCTTCCTGTTAGCTAATTGATATGCAAAAATTTTTACTTTGACATGAGACTACAAAATTCATTACAAAAGTTAAAGTTGTATCAATCAAAATGAAAGGTTTTTAAAAAACACCTAAATACACATAGTGAAAACAATACAAGTACTTACTCTCTTGATCTCTATGTCTTCCGATGTTTATTTTTTCTTTTATAACTTTTGTTTGTTCTTTAAAGACTTTTAGTGGTCTCTATATTAATTTGTATAATATTACATAGAGATATTAACAGTGTTATAGCTAAAGGTACTGGTTTAAGACCTTATATTAAGATTTTCACATTCTGTATTTACTCTTTAATATCTAAAATAAAGATACATTTGCTATATATTTTCTACCAGATTATATTTTTACATGATATGGCATTCTTTTAAGAAACGCACATATTAGTTTTTTTTAATTTTGTGCTATAATAACTATAATTTTTCCCCTAAATTATTCTTAGTTTGGAAAAGTGCTTCCTTATTTGAAGAGTGGATACATATTACATTTGGTTCAATGTATTTCCTTAATTATTTACTTCATCTAAAACTAATTTTTCAATGGAAAACTACTCAGGCATAAGAAAAGACAAAATACTGCCATTTGTGACAATATGGATGGACCTGGACAACATAGTAAGTGCAATAGGTCAGCCAGAAAAAGCTAAGAACTATATGACCTCACTCATATATGGGATATAAAACTAAAACTCATGGACACAGACAGCAATGTTCTGGTTGCCAGAGGGAAGGCGGTGGGAGGGGTGGAGGGGAGAGGGAGTTTAATATATGGTGATGAAAGATGCTATGACTTTAGGTGGTGGGCACACAGTGCAATATACAGATCCAGTATCATGGAAATGTACACTTGAAACCTATACGATCTTAGTGACCAATGTCACCCCAATAAATTTAATTAAAAAATAAAGTGATCACTCAAAAAAAATAAATAGATAAAATAAAACTAATTTTTGTTTATGGTATCAGATAAACGTATACATAGGATCTGGTCCTGTCCCTCCCTCGCTAACTAGCTATTATCAAATCATTTCTTGAAAATTCCTTCTTTTTCCCCCATTAAATTTTGATACCTCCCTTAAATATTCTTATATGTTTTGGGTTACATTTTGAAGCCATCTATTAATCCCCTTTGACTTAGATTCTTATATGTCAGGTAATTCTATTTTTAAAACAACTTTTGTGAGGTATTGCTTTCATCCTTTAAAATTCACATTTTGTCTCAAAGAGATATTTGTACACACGTACTCATAATCAAGAGGTGAAAGCAATCCAAATGTCCACCAGGGGATGAATGCATAAACAAAACGTGGTATACACACAGAATAGAGTATTATTCGGACTTAAAAATGAAGGAAATACCATCACATGCTGCAACACAGACAAACCTTAAGGGCATTATGCTAAGTGAAATAACCCAGTCACACATATGCGTGCACACACACACAATCTGCAGGATCCCACAGATTCATAGACGGAGAAATAAGAATGGCCATTACTAGGGCTGGGGGAAGGGGAAAAAGGAAAGTTTAATGAGTATGAAGTTTCTTTCCACACTGCAAGATGAAAAAATTCTGGAGATCTGTTTCACAACAAGGCGAACGCATTTAACATTACTGAAGTGTATACTTAAAAAAATTAAGATAGTAAAAAATATTATGCTCCATTTCTTCTGTTCCTGCATTTTCCCACAAATCTGGTGCTAAATTTATGTAAATATTCCTCATTTTTCATTACTACCACCTGTCAATGTAAAGGTCAACCAACAAACTATAAACTGGTAAACTACAAATCATTTTTATATTAAGAATTTTCTCATAATAAGAATATTGAGAGCTAAAATTACACCCATTTTAAGTGTACATTTCACTGATTTTAGCAAATTTATAGAGTATAACCATCACCTCAACCCAGTTTTAGAATATTTCCAATACCCTAAAACAAAATCCTGCATGCCCTCTTTCAGTCAATCATCATCCCTCCCTATACCCCTATAACGACTGACCTATTTTCTGTCATTATGGATTGGTTTGCATCTTCAAGAATACTACAGAAATGGAGTCATACATTACATACACTTTTGTGTCTGGCTTCTCTCACTCAGTGTACTTACTTTGAGATCTATCCATGCTGCTTTATCAATAGCTCATTCTTTTTTTATTTGCTGAGTACTACCCTATCATATGAATATAAAATTTGCTTATCCATTCTTCTGTTGATGGACACCTAGATTTTTCTCACTTTTAGCTATTTTACAGAAAAAGTTTCTATAAACATTTGTCTGTAAGTCTCTGAATATTCACATACTTTCATTTCTCTTGGATTCTCAGAAATGTAATTTCTATGTACTATGGTAAATTTGTTTAACTTTTTAAAAAAATGGCAAATTATTTTAAATGGCTGTACACTTTTACATTCCCACCAGACAAATGAGAGTTCCAGTGTCTCTACAGCCTCATCAATAACTGTTTTTGCCTCTTTTTTATTATAGCTGACCTAGTGGATATATAGTGGTACCTCATTGTGATTTTGATTTCTATAATAACTAATGACGTTGAACATTTTTTCAAGGGCTTATTAGCCACTTTGATGAAATGTCTATTCAAATCTTTTGCCTATGCTTAACTTGGAGTTTGGTTTTATTGTTGAGCTCTAAGAGTTCTTTATGTATTTGAAATACAAGTCTTTTATCAGATATGTTATCTGCAAATATTTTCCCTCAGTAGCATGTCTTTTTATTTTCTTAATGGTGTTGTCAAAGCAGCTTTATGTTTGATGAAGTCCAAATTAGCAATTTTTTTGATGAATCATGCTTTTGGTAACATATTTAAGAAATCTCTGCCTAACCAAAGATCAGTGAGAATTTCTATGTTTTTACTAGAAGTTGTATAGTTTAGCTCTTACATTTACATCTATGATCCATTTTAACTTCTGTGTCTGACAAGATGAAAAAGGTCTAAATTTATCTTTCTTGTGTGTGAATCTACAATTGTCCCAACATTACTAATTGAAAAGACTGAAATAATTCTATTTTGATACCTGGTAGATGAAAGTTTTTCTAATTACTGTTCACAATTATAAAATCAATGGGAAAGAAAAAATTCTGAGATTTGGGGTGGCATTAAGCAACACTAATGAAGCCCTCACATGTTTAGCATATATATTTATTTATCTTATATATTTTTTATATAAAAATATATTTATTTATTTTTCTCATCCAAGAATATATCTTGTAATCTACCAAAGTCATCCTTTATAAATCTCTACAAAGCCTATAGGGTTTGGTCTGATTATAAATGTATCTCTCTATAAGCTATATAATTTTATTCAGAGGCCAAATATACTTCTATGAAGATTATTCACATATTTTATCCTCTGCTGCCTTTGTAAGTAAGCTCCCTTTTTGCATATTTCCTACTAGTATGTAGGTATTCCATTAATATTTTACATTTATTTTTATCCAACTCACTGAATTCTTGTATACCACAACAACAACAAATGGTTCAACACCCTTGTCACTGAAATTTATGTAGTCTACGTTCCCTCACCCAAGGTACTATTCCTTGGCAACCTGGAATTTCACCTCTAATACATCTCTGCATCATCAGACATCTGCACTACTTCAAAAGCTGGCCAGTATCTGGAGGAGGTACAAGCCCATGACAAGGCTCTACAACATATTCTCTGATACTCCAGAGAAGAGAACAAAAGAAAGCATTGATAACCATAGAGGCAATGAAAGATGATCTGATTTGGATATTTTTAGATATTTCAAAATATTGCATTTATATTTTAGAATATTTGCAAATTGTTATATCAGTTCAATAGAAAAAATAAGACTGAACAATTATGAAATATGCAAATTTTTGAAGTAGTTTCTAAGTTCTAAAGATTACACACATAGACATACTGAGGTAGGATATATTTTTAACAGCATAAATATATCTTATAAGCAGAGAAAACAAAGTAGCAGCACTCAAGTAGCTATTTAAAATAATATTCTAGATTCAATTTCTAAATTACCTTTTCGATTCGTGCTTCGTAATCATGTACATAATGCAGCTTAAGATAGGAGTACAAAGGGAATCATATTTTTAAAACTATAGAATATTACATATAAAAATAAAAAACTATGAGTTTTATTTTAAAACTTCCCTTATTTTAGCTCACTGACTAGACATTACCATTCTACAATGGAGAAAATCTACATCTACATGTATTTCTCTCCATGTACATGTATACAAAAATTTTTTTAAAAGACTTTATTTATTTACTTCTTTAGACAAAGAGGGAGGAAAGGAGAAAGAGAGGCAGGGAAACATCAATGTGTAAGGCTGCCTCTCCCATGCCCCACATATGGGGACCTGGGCCACAATCCAGGCATATGCCTGACTGGGGATTGAACCAGAGACCTTTCAGTTTGCAGGCCAGTGCTTAGTCCACTGAGCCCCACCAGCTAGGGCCATGAAATTTCTCCAAAAGCCTATAAAAAAAATAACCCAACATTATTAAACACCTTTTATATAAGCAAAGTCAAATACAAGTGTAACATTTTTGAAGTTCCAATGATAAATGATACAAAGCTAGCTAATGCATTAAAATTCAATATATAATTTTTCTATGAACAGAAAGATTGTGTTACTAAAGGTTATATAAATAACTCACTTAAACATTCTTCTATTGCTTAAACAATCACTGTTTTTGTAAAATGGATTATTTTGTAAATTCAGATGAGAAACTGTTCACTGATTACTTCTGGGTAATAAGACTGGGACTTAAACTTTCATTTCTTTTTTTAAATTTTGAAATAAACTTTTATTTTTTTAATTATATATTATTGACTATGCTATTACAGTTGTCCCAATTTTTCCCACTTTGCCCCCTTCCACCCAGGACCCCCACACTCCCTCAGGCGATCCCCACACCACTGTTCATGTCTATGGGTCATGTGTGTAAGTTCTTTGACTACTTCATTTTGTATATGCTACTTTACATCCCCATGGCTCTTTGGTAACTACGTATTTGTACTTCTTAATCTCCTCATCTCCATATCCATTCCCTCACACCCCCTCATCTGCCAACCATCAAAACGTTCTCCATATCCACGATTCTGTCTCTGTTCTTGTTTGCTTAGTTTGTTTTTTACATTTAATTGCTGATAGGTATGCATTTTTGTCCTTTTATTGTACATGCTTTTGATCTTCTTCTTTCTTAAATAAGTTCCTTTAATATTTCATAAAATAATCGTTTGGTGATGATGAACTTCTTTAATTTTTTCTTGTCTGGGAAGCTCTTTAGCTGACCTTCAATACTAAATGATAACTTTGCTGGGTAGAGCATTGACTGTAGGCCCCTGCTTTTCATGACTTTAAATATTTCCTGCCAGCCTCTTCTAATCTGCAAATTTCTTTTCAGAAATCAGACGACAGTCTTATGGGAACTCCCCTGTAGATAACTCACTGCTTTTCTCTGGTTGTTTTTAAGATTCTCTCTTTATCTTTAACCTTTGCCATTTTAACTATGATGTGTCTTGGAGTGCAGTTTTTTGCATTCATGCTGCTTGGGACTCTCTGTGCTTCCAGGACTTGCATATCTATTCCTTCGCCAAAATAAGGAAGTTTTCTTTCATTATTTTTTCAAATAGATTTCCAATTTCTTGCTCTTTTTCTTCTTCTCTGGCACACCTATGAAATGAACATTGGACCTCTTGAAGTTGTCCCAGAGGCTTCTTATACTATCCTCATTTTTTTTTTTAAAGATTTCACTTATTTATTTTTAGAGAGAGGTGAAAGGGGTCAGAAAGAGAAGGAGAGAAACACCAATGTGAGAGAGATACATTGATCAGCTGCCTCTTGCATGCTTCCAAGTGGGGACCAAGCCTGCAACCCAGGTATGTGCCGTGACTGGGAATTTAAACAGTGACCCTTCCGTTTGTAGGTTGGCACTCAATCCACTGAGCCACACCAACCAGGGCTTTCCTCATTTTTTTGGATTCTTTTTTCTTCTTCTTGTTCTGATTGCTTGTTTCTTTTCTTCCTTATGTTCCAAATCACTGATTTGTTTTTTTGGCTTCATCTACTCTACTGTTGTTTCCCTAAAACCAGTTTTTTTATTTCAGTTAATGTATCCTTCGTTTCTGACTGGAACTTTTTTATGCTGCTGAGGTCCTCACTAAGTTCCTTTAGCATCCTCATCAACAATGTTTCAAACTCTGCATCTGATAAATTGCTTATCTCCCTTTTGTTCAGCTTTTTTTCCTGGAGTTTTTAATCTCTTCTTTCACTTGGGTCATGTTTCTTTGTCTCCTCATTTTGGCATCCCCCCTCAGGTTATTTCTATGTATTAGGTAGAGCTGCTTTTACTCTGTGTCTTAGTAGTGTGGCCTAATGCAGTAGGTGTCCTGTAGGATCCAGTGGCACAGCCTCCCCTATCACCCAAGATGGGTACTTGAGATGCACTCTTCATGTGGACTGAGTACACCCTTCTCTCGTAGTTGAGACTTGGTTGCTGTTGGCAAGTCAATGGGAGAGATTTACCCAGGTCAGTAAGCTTCGAGGACTGGCTGTGACCACTTACCACTTACCACCTACCACCAACCTCCATCCTCCAAGAAGAATCAGTTGTGCATGGGCAGGGTGATGGTGCTTCAATGTGGTCTGTAGCTGTCCACTGCATGTACTGGCCCCTGGGGATTCCCAGGTGGTACAGGCCAAGGTCAGCTTCCACCTATGTTTTGCCCAGGGCCAACCTGTCTGAGTTATAAAGCAATCTGAGATGGCTGCTACTTGGGCTGGGCTTGGAGATTCCCAGGTGAAGCTTAACTGTGAATCTAGGCTGGCTGCAGCTAGTGCTGGGCCTGGGGCCCACTGAGGCCAGCTGTTGCTTATTTGAGAGGATTTAGGAGGTTGTGCAGTATGAGCCAAGACCAGCCTTTCATATGGAAAAACAGCTGGGGAGGGTCCATAAGCTGGATGGGGCAGATTCTCTGGGGACCTTCAAGGTGGGTCAGTGTGAGCTAGGTTGATGGAGTCTCAGGTATGGTACCAGCCTGCTGGCTCTGTGGCTCTTTGGGATAAGGGCACAGAAATGGGACAATGGCCTCTGTTCCCCTTGATGCCAGACACCTTAGTCTCTCCCAGCATGACACTGTTGCTTTCCAAGCTGCCACCCTGGTGCTGGAGCTCAGAGAGGGTGAATCGGAACAGGTGAGTTCATGTGTGGGCTCTTTAAGAACTGCTCGGGGTTCCAGCAGTTTCTTCCACCAGTTCAATCCCCACTGGTTTCTGCATCCAGAAGCCATGGGGACTTATATTCCTGGCACTGGAACACTGGGCTGGTGGTGTGTATTGTGGGGCTGGGACTCCTCACTCCCAAGATATCACTCCCGAATTTTATCTACTACACATGGATGTGGGACCAGCCCATTCCACGTCTGCACCCCTCCTACCAGTCTGGATGAATGTGGTTTCTTTAATTCCATAGTTATCGGGCTTCCATTCAGCTTTCTTTCTGATGGCTCTAGGTGATGACTGTTCTATATTTTAGTTGTAATTTTGATGTGGTTGTGCGAAGAGGTGAACCATGTCTGCTTATGCCACCATCTTGACCCGAAGTTCAGAATCTTATTTCTTATTTTATATTTTCTTGGTTTTTAAAAATTCCACACAATGTGAATGTGATTAAATCATTTTTTCTTTTTAAATTAATGTAAAATAAAACACTGGTCTAGAAGCCAGAAAACGTCAGGAGTCCTTGGTTTTAACTTTTGGATTTGTTTTTCGGACACAAACATTTAAGGATAATGTCTGAAAATAATGGAATTTAAGTAGTATAATTATTCCAAGAAAGATAGTAAAACACCACATGCTAAATAACTATTACACGAGATTTAAAAATGAATTATACAGTTTTCATTTATCTTGAATACCTGAGAATATATGACTTTCTTCCTAGAAACAGACACTGACACTGACCTAGATGTACTCTACTCTCATGCCTCCTACAAACATCAGCTCCTTGGAACATCTGCCTCCCATGACCAAACATCCTGCCTCACTAATACACAGCAGAAATTGAGCTCTGCTGCTTCCTCTCCCCAAACTCTTCAGATTCTAGCCAAATGAGAAAAATGTGAAATGTGGCAACTAGGCAAGACAATTCCTATTCTCACTTACCTCTTTTTTAAACCTTAGGGAATGGCTGCTGTAACCATCGGCCAGCTGTAGTGTGATCTCAATGAACTCTTTTTAAAACAAATATTTGGGTAGGTTATAAAAAATGAACTAAGCATGGCTAAGATTAAAATCAAGAACAAAGTTACTGGTTCAGGGTTTGGAAAGGGCATCTTGGAAATGGAAGGAACCCATAAAGGAGAAAAGGGGGACCAATGCCACGTTTGCACAGTAGAATAGCAGGCTCTACCTTTAACAAGCAGGACATCAGGCAATGACTGAGAAAACTTTGTGTCAGTATTAAAAACCGTAAGTCCTGGCTGGTGTGGCTCAGTGGATTGAGTGCCAGCCTGCAAAACAAAGGGTTGCTGGTTCGATTCCCAGTCAAGGCACATGCCTGGGTTGCAGGCTGGGTCCCCAGTAGGAGGTGTGAGAGGCAGCCACACATTGATGTTTCTCTCCCTCCCTTTCCCTCTCTCTAAAAAAATAAATAAATAAATAAAATTTTTTAAAAGGGCCCTTCTTCTGCCTCTATAACTTGTTTAGCTGTTCACCTCTACCACCTCTGTAACTTTCTAAATAAATTTGCTCTTATAATTTGAAATACCAAACCAACCAAAAAAAAAAACCCCAAAACCAAAAACCAAACAAACAAAAAAACCCAAACCCATAATCTTGGACCTTTAAAAAGCTCTCCCCATATCCCATTTCCTTATACTTTCACAAGAAATTAATCTTTAATCTCAGTTCAGATTTTACTACTCAAAGCTCACTTCAACTTCTTTTAAATTACAACAAATTGCAAAAATGACATATATGGAACATATACTTCAGAGACTACCTGTACACAAACTTATTCTAGTTAAATATAACATTCCTCCTGAGTGGAGGAAGAGAGAGCAATTGAGCTAATCCTCTATCAATTCAATGTTAACTGATTTGTCACATGCTCTACTGAGCACTCTCGGGGCTAATGTTTGTGTTCTAGTATAAAACTACCTCTCAAATACTTGAAATTATTTTTCAGTTATACAGAACTTGACAAGTTAATAGTAAACAATAAGAACAGAGTACTTAAGGCAAAATAATACTGACTTGTCTACTTTAGTGACTAGAATTGCTTTTACTGAGGTTGAATATGAAAGAAACCCATCACAGTTATCTGAAAAAGTATTCGTAAAAGTTAAATGTATTAAAAAGCACTATAGGAATAAAAACTGTACTATAAGTCAGCAATTCATAAAATATAATCTAATATGTACAAAATGATAAAAATGGCTTTCTAAAAAAAGAAATTAAGAACCTTTAACTTTATTTAATGTCAGAAAAATAGACATTTAAAAAAATTTTTCTATTTAAAATTTTAGAAAATTTTAAAATTTGTACCTTAGAATTGGAATCATGGTTTAATACTACATTTTTTAAATTTTTTATTCTATTACAGTTGTCCAAATTCTTTTTCCCTTTTGCCCCCCTCCACCCAGCCCAACCCTCTTTCCCAGTTAATCTCCTCTCTGTTGTCCACATCCATGAGTCATTCATACGTGTTCTCTGTAATACCACATTTGAACATTTATTCATATGGCTTAAAAATAAAATTAATAAAGCCTCATATTCTTTTTAAATATAATGAAATCACTAAAATGTACAAGAAAATAAGCACAAAAACAATGCAACAGCTTCCATTTTTTACTCAATTGAAGAAACATTTTTACCTGAGGGAACAGCTGGATTGTTTTGGTGGTTTTCACTGGTAGAAACAAACAAATCTTCTCCTTCGGTTGATGAGCTTGAAGAGGATTCACTGCTGAGGTCATTTTCACTGGAACTACTAGAACTGGGTAGCAATGCATATTTTCTTCGGGCTAACACTTCTCGTTTTTTCCTCTGCATTAATATCCTCTCTTTTTGTTTCTGTGTCCTCTGTGAGGAATTATTTTTTACAAATCTCTTTCTGCATGGAAGTCTCCTTAGTGAACTGCTATGAAAACAGGGTCTTTTCATTAACAATCCGGAAACGGATTCTGTCTCAGTCGGAGGCCACTTTTGGGACCGTGCACTCTGAGTTCTACTTTTAGCACTCAAAATTGCCTGGGAATGTCTTACAGAGACTCCTTTATCCTCATCTGAAGTCACAGTATCAGAATCTCCAAAATGCAAACTAGATGAAGGAGAAGAAAGACAATCGCTAAAAGAGGAGTCATTGTCTTCATCGCTTGGTGCTTCCAGGTGTTGCCTCAACCCTAAAATTCCCTGGTTCTCTTTAACACAATTTTGCATGTATGAAGGGCCAGCCTGCTGGCTTTTGCGTTTTTTCCTCACAACAACACTTTTTTCTTGCTCTTGTTGGTTACCATTCATGTCCTTCTCTTGTTTTTGAGAATCATCACATAAATGAGAGAATTCATTCCCCACTTTACTATTAATCATCTCAACTCCTGCAGGAAAACTTTTGGCTGCCCCAATGGGCTCTGGATGCAAGAGGATCCCTTTCAGACTCTCCTGTGTCTTTGGTGCATCAGAAGGAATCTCACTCTTCATATCCACTTTTAGGGTATAGAGCTTGCTAAATTCAGGAGTCCATTGAGACATGGGAAGCTTTAAGGACAGCCTAGAAGACACAATTAGGTATTAAAATGATTGTTAATGTGTTTTATCACACTATTTAAATAAAGAATACTCAGATTCCACTGAAATAGGGAAGGACTGCCTTTTCCTCATCAGGACATAAAACAGCAATTACTATTCTCACAAAACATTTTTTTCTCTGTTACCTCTACCCATATACCCAATTTTTAGAAATAAAAATCAGAGAACATGGGCCTATTTGAAAACTTCTGTTAACCAAAAACTAATCTTACTGTATATCTTTCTACCTTTAGCAACATAACATATTTGGTTAATAGAAATTTTTTTTTAAACCTATTATAGTAAAAGTAGATAAAAAGATTAAAATTCAAAAGACTCTGATTAGCTTGGTATCACATTTTACAGTGCTAATTATATTAAATATTTCTGAACATCTAGGTGGTTACTATGTGAGATGGCTTACTCTAAATAATGAACCAGTATGAATATAACTTCTCTTTCCCATGGTTCGTTCTTCCTTCACACTATTCTGTTCTCTAATGAGATTGTGAACTTACACATAGACAGTAGGCACAAGTGCATTTGAGAAAGTTTTAGATACATACAGTAAGACTCAAGCCAAAACTGTATAAGTTGCTGAAGATTATTCACTTAAAGCAGCAAAGCAGAACATAAAATTAAACTTCCAACAGCTAATCTAAGTGTATCTAAATCATTCTACCTCTGAAATTATGAGCTGCTAAACAAGAGGACTTGGAATTAAAACATCTACATCAATGCAATGTATATACAAGAATGGTGATAATGTAAAAGTTGTAAATATCCTGACTCAAAATGGAACATAGTCATTAAAAAGGTAGTTAATGTGAAAAATAAAGAGCTTTACTGGTACAAAGTATCATTAAACAATATTAATATTTTTAACTTAAGTTTTTATTGAAGTATATTACAGACATATTCTAAGTTTATAGCTCGAGGAAGTCTCACAAAATGAACATACTATATAACTAACTCCAAGCTTCAAGATCAAGAAACGTTAACATAACCAGTACCACAGAACTCTATGCTGGTCACTTCACCAACCAGGAATTGTACCCATTATCCTAACTTTAACACCATAGATTACTTTTGTACTTAACAGGCACTTTTAAACTACTTTCCAAAAAGAGGGCGTGAGGGAGATATTTAGCAAGCAGTTTTTTCCTTCTTCACAAATGACAGTTACAGGAATATATAACCTTAGAGGTCTCCCATTTTATTTCAGTATATAACTATTATCAGAGCAGAAGACCATAATTTTAAGAAAAAAGAAACAGCTTATTTCTAGGAGAAAAAACTCAATCTTCCATCATCATCATCATCATCATCATCATCATTTACAAGGGCAAAAGTTGCTGTATCAAAGATCAGACATCAAACACTGTCTGGAGTTCAGCAGGAAACCTAGTAAAGAAGGAACACAAAAATGAGTAACATATGGGCACAGCAATGTACGGCTTACAAAGGGCAGCCTGTCAGACAGAAATTACCATAATTAAATGCAAGAAAATACAAGTTACAATGATAAGGCACAAGTACATGTGATTTAAGATTCAAGGTGGGGTGCACTTCTGGTCAAGATCGAGGCATAGGTAAACACCCTTCACCTCCTCACATCACCACAGAAAGAATTACAACTAGACCTTAAAACAAGTAACACCCAGAATAGTCAGAAAATTGAGCTTATGGAAGTCTGACAACCAAGGGTTTAAAGAAGCGAAATTCATCCAGAAGGGCCATGCTACTAAGAAAGGGAGTCAAAGGCAGCTCAACCTAATACACACACAGGGAGGCTGCCAAATTGAGGAGACAAAGAAATACAGCACAAATGAAAGAAAATAAAACCCCAGAAAAAGAACTAAATGAAATGGAGATAACCAACCTATCAGATGCAGATTTCAAAACACTGGTGATTAGGATACCCAAAAAGTCATTGAGTATGCCAACAAAATAAAAAAGACCCAGGAAGAAATGAAGGTTACACTAAGCGAAATAAAGAAAAATCTACAGGGAACCAACAGTGGAGGGGATGAATCCGGAATTCAAATCAACGATTTGGAACATAAGGAAGAAATAAGCATTCGACCAGAACAACAAGAAGAAAAAAGAATTTCAAAGAGCAAGGATAGTATAAGGGCCCTCTGGGATATCTCCAATCGTACCAACACCTGCATCATAGCGAAGCGAGAAAGAAAAGAGTAAGAGCAAGAAACTGAAAACTTATTTGAAAAAATAATGAAAGAAACTTTCCTTGTATGTCTGTTTCCTTCAAAATATGGTGAAGGAAATAGATACACAAGTCCAACAAGAACAGAGAATCCCAAACAAGCTGGACCCAAAGAGGACCACAACCAAGACACATAATTAAAATACTAAAGGTTAAAGATAAAGTGAGAATCTTAAAAGCAGCAAGAGAAAAGCAGAAAATTACCCCCTAAGAGTTTCCATATGACTGTCAGCTGATTTCTCAAAAGAAACTTTGCAGGTTAGAAGAGACTGGTAAGAAATATTCAAAGTGATGTAAAGCAAGGACTTACAACCTATATTACTCTACCCAGCAAAGCTATGATTTAATATGGAAGGGCAAATAAAGTACTTCCCAGCCAAGGTAAAGCTAAAGGAGTTCATCATCACCAAGCCATTATTACATGAATTGTTACAGAGATTGACTTAAGAAAAAGAAGATCGAAACTGTGAACATTAAAATGGCAACAAAATCCACAACTATCAACAACTAAAAAAAGCAAACAAACTAGGCAAACAACCAGAACAGGGACAGAATCATAGATATAGAGGTCATTTGGAGGTTTATCAGCTGGGATGGGGAAGGGGTCGAATGGTGGAAAAGGTGCAGGGATTAAGAAACATAAGTGGTACGTAAAAAATAGGCAGGGGCATGTTAAGAACAGTATAGGAAATGGAAAAGCCAAAGAACTTACATGTATGACCCATGGACATGAACTGAAGGGGGGATTGCTGGAGGAAATGGGGTTACCGCTAGAGGGGGGCATAGGGGGAAAAACTGAGACAACTGTAATAGTATAATCAATAAAATGTATTAACGAAAAGATCCAAGGAGGGGGCCTGGTTGGGTAGCTCAGTTGGTTAGAGCATCATACTGATATACCAAGGCTGCAGGTTAGATCCCCAGTCAAGAATCAACCAATCAATGCATAAATAAGTAGAACAACAAAATCAATGTTTCTCTCTCTCCCTCTTCCTTCCCATTTTCTAAAATCAATAAATAAATTTTAAAAATTAAAAAAAAAGGATTCAAGGGTGCACACTAGGATGCCTATAACAAAACATATAGATAACAGCAAATGTTGCAAAGGAACCCTCATACATGGTGGTAGGAATATAATATGGTATAGGCACTTTGGAAAGCTGTTTGGCAGTTCCTCAGAAGATTAAACACAGAGTTACTATAAAATCCAGCAATTCCACTCCTAGATATACATCTAAGAGAAATGAAAACATACATACACAAAAGTACTTAACACACAAATATTCATAGCACCATTAGTCATAATAGCCAAAAAGTGTAAATAACAAAAATGAGCATCAAATGATGAACAAGTAAATCCATTACTCATTAATCAAAAGAAATGACATACTGAGCCATGCTACAATATGATATGAACCTCAAAAACACCAAGGTAAGTAAAATAAACCAGTCACAAAAGACTGTATGTGGTAAGATTCCTTTTATAGGAAATGTCCAAAATAGGCAACTCTACAGAGATAGAAAGATTATTGATTGCCTAGGGCTGGGGATAGTAGAAGGAATGAGGTGTAACAGCCAAAGAGCATAGAGTCGATTTTCAGTGAACTGGAAATGTTTTAAAATTGACTGTGGTGGTGGTTGTTCAACTCTATGAATATTGTAAAAACCCCTGAATTGTACCCTTAAAAAGGGAGAACTGTATGGTATGTGAATTATATCTCAAGAAAACTGTCCCCAAACAGTCAGGAGGACAAGTATCAAGTTTTCTGGACATCAGATAACTATGGACCCCTCTTTTGATCAGCATCAAAAGAGTCAGGTCATTCGGAAAGATGTGGGGTTCTTCCAGAAGTCTATGTCTCCCAGGAGTTGAGCTGGATCTCTGAGAAAAATCTTTATATGCTTTAGGAAAACAAAATTTGTTTTAGACTCCTCATCTTTAATTACTAAGTCACCTTCTGGGTCTTGGTAATGGAGATCCTGAGAGGCAATGAAAACTTGCCAAAAGGAGAGAGAAATTCTGAGAACAGTAATCCATAAGTGAATTTACAAAGAAGTGATTCAGAGCATAATTTACTAAATTCAATTTCTTTTCCATCAGTTTATGCCTCAAAGCCCAAACAATGAACTCTTTATGGTTAATTCTGCTCTGGTTTTTGGTGATTTTTTTTCCTGCTCAACTGGAGGGTTGGAGAAGGAGAGAGAGAGGTGGTGTATGGTGTGGCGTGTGTTTGTCTATACAACAGTAACTATTCTCTAAGTTATGTTATGCAGTCATTAAATGCAAAACTAATATCCCGTATTATCTGAGATGTTCCCACCAAGGGAGTACAAATTCAAGTTCTATTTTGAACCGAGAAAAAGGGGAATAAGAAGTTCATGGAAAAAAATAAATACCAATATTACATTTTTTTAACTAAAAAGGCAGCAAAACTAACAAAAAGATCAATAAAGAATGTTCTGAACTATTTGCTATTTGATAAAATCATAATCTAGTCTTTTATTTCTGAAAAAATTATTGGCTGATCTAATTTACAAAGGAGGAAAGTATATAACAGATACGAGGTCTGTCCGGAAAAAGCCCAGCCATGTTAATAGAATGAGAATTGTTTGTGTGACATCTATGTAACCTGGCAGCCAAGGAGAGTGGACTGGAATGCACATGCGTCAACAATGACAACTACTTCACTGTATTAGTCAGTAGGGATGGCAGATGCCATTGGGTGAGCATGTGTACGCGGCTGTCCCATTCAAAATAACTTGAGTAAAGAATCCACATCACATTTTGCATCAGACTGAACATTCCTCCATGGAAACTATCTGGGTGATTCAGAAGGCCGCAGCTATGGGCAACTGATGAGTGGCAGCTTCATCATGACAACACGCCCGCTCATGCGTTACATCTCATACAGCGGTTTTGGTGAAACATCAAATCACCCAGGTGACTCAGCCCCCTCTACAGCACAGATTTGGCGCCCTGCGACTTCTGGCTTTTCCCAAAACTAAAATCATCTTTGAAAGTGAAGAGATTTCATACCTTGAATGATGCTCAGCAAAATAATGACGGGGCAGCTGATGAAGATTGGGAGAACTGTGTGAGGTCCCAAGGGGCCTACTTTAAAGGGGACTAAGGTGTTATTGTCCTATGTTCAATGTTTCTTGTATTTGTACCTTCTTCAATAAATGTCTCTAGTTTTTGTATTACATGCCTGCATTCTTTCTGGACAGACCTCCTATATCTATCTCCTTAGCCACAGTATGGCTGGCTTGGCATTATATATTTTTTCAACACTGAAACCCTACTACTAATCCCTTTGTGTGCTGCTTGGATTTGATCTTTTTTTGCTGTTGGTATGACAGCAGCACGCCAGTATTACTCCTGATATCAGTGTAGAATAACCACTAGTAAACCTTGCATGAAGAATGCACAATAGTTAAACATGCTAACTTTCAAAACAAAAACTTAGGGTTAGGATTTGGCAAATTATATTATAAATTACATTTATGTTAGAATAAGAAGGGTAAAAACCCATTAAGATTACTGATACAACTTTGATAAACTCTACATCTAAACTGTTTAAAAAGTTATTAGTTTTGAACCTTCACTACCAATGATAAATATAAATACTTAATAAATAAAAATTTAAGGATTAATTTTATAGAATTCTAAAGGAAAAAGATTTTAAAAGAAATCCGTAAGATGGTTTTGCATTTTTCTATAAAAGTTTGAGGTAAAGTTTGATCAGAAAATGACCTGGAAATATGTCCACTATCTTTTTTTATATAATTAAGTGGAAAAAATTATATTTGTACCACAGGAATATTACTTAAAGAATGTTTTTAATTTTTAATTCTCTTTCACTGGCATTTATTTTACTGTGTACCAGTTTAAGAATAATAACTCAAGTACCTGACAGAATACTCTCTCCTACCACCTAAAGTCTTTATAACCATACTACTTATAGACAAATGGACAATATGCTTTATTACATATTCCAAACAGTAAAAATTTCATTAGCAAGAGATATTTCCCCCCAACAGGCATAATTCTGGACTCATTGGCAATGTACCTAAAATAAACTAAATTTCTTAAAGACAGATCTCTGCTCTTATAGGTATACAAGCATACACTCTAATAAAAGGGAAGAAGAGAACTTGATAAACTTACTAGCAAATAGTAAGTAACTTGTAGACTTGATATCTGGAGTAAGGAGGAAGTTATACTCAGGATAACTATCGTGAAACTGCCAAGACTTAAACTCAACCCCTTTAAGGAGGCTAGATGTGAAATAAAAATGTGAAAAAAGACCAATGGTCAGGGCAAACTACCCTGAGCAAACACTAAAGTTCAGGGGACAGACTATTAGCTATTACCAAAAGATGCATGTGAATTCTCACTGACCAAGGAAATCAAGATGAAATAAATAATTACAGATAATTCACTAAAAGTTCTAAAAGAGACAAGTACAGATATAATGTTATCCAAGCACAGGAGAAAACAGGACAACGTAAGGGAGTTCCAGGATAAAAATCATAGAACACTAAAAAATGCCATTTGTTGAACCAAGACTTCCAACAGGTCTATGGGGTATTATCAGGGACTGGCATGAGAAAGTGGATCAGCACAATAACATTCTAAAAGCAGAATCACAAAAAGCACTCACAGAATTAACCCTCAAAGAATTCACAGATTGAGGAAAGAGTCAAATACGTGTTACAAGGCAGCAAAGGGAAAATACTGCAAGGACACTTAACCAAGATATTACGGGTAGTGAATGGGGAAGGCTTCAGGAAGGAATCCCTAATTTGAAGGATAAATAAGAGTCAGACAAGGGGATGGTGGAGGATAGATGAAGCAAAGAGGCAATACATTCTAAAATGTAAGACAATGAGCACACCTAGAGAAAATCTTAAACTAGGAAGTTACATCATTATAGTTGCACTTTAGTTGGATCATCTGGTAATACTGCGTAAAAACACATCGAAGTGGGCCCAAATTCTAGGCAGAACAAGAAACAATTAAGAGGTTACTGCTATAAAGATGAGAAAATACAAGAATAGACAACAAGGAACTAGTGACTGGAACAAGAAAAGCACAAAATCCAGAAATAATGAAAGATTGAACTATAAGGATTTTGTTAACCTTTGGATAGGAAATACCCACTGCTACAATCCTAGTCCAAACTACCATAATTTTTTGCTTATACTACTGGAACTGGTTCCTAATTCCCTTAATTTTACCAACAATTCATTTCTATTTAGTAACTTGGGTTTATCTAAAACTATAAATCAGTTATAATCCTGCTAAAAATTTTCCAGTGGTTCCCAAATGTCTCAAAAAATAAAATCCAAACTCTTTACCACAGCTTACAAAATGTTTCATGATCTCATGCCCATCTATCCTCTTACCGCTTCACCTCTTTAAATTCACTAGACTGCAGCCAAACTGGCCTTCTTTTCGTCTTTGAACATGGCAAGACTTCTCTGCCTCAGAGCCTTTGCACTTTGTGTTTCCCATGTCTAGAATGCTGTTTCCAAAGATTTCTGAAAGGCTAACTAGCCTCTGCTTACCATTCAGGTCTTGGCTTAAATGTCACCTCTTCAGAGAGGTCTTCTCTGACAGCTATGTGGCAGCCATGGGAATGTGGCTTGCAGACTTCTAACTATGGAGAGTTTAATTGATCAAAAGCCCTGGCTGCTGTGCTCTGAAATCCATCATTACATTTGGCCAAAGTCACACTTCTCACAGGCTGCGCTTGGCCGATGACCAAGTGTGGCAAGGATACTAAGCTGGTCTGTCCTTGGAGACACAGGACTGCATGGATGACTTTCTCTGGGTCTAGGACTCCCTGATGGTCTTGTTTGACACTTCCTTAGACTTTGACCTGACTTTTCTTTCCTCTCTTTCATTCGAGGGTCAGACCTGCATCACAGTCTGATGATTTTAAGTTTTGCCCACCCCCTCCTCATTTTCTCTCATGGGCACATCCCCCTAATAAAATCCTTGCACACTGAGCATCCAAGTAGAATACAGATATACTTCAGAGATAATAAAGGTTTGGTTCCAGACCACCACAGTAAAGAGGGCACTGCAATAAATTAACAAGTCACAGACTTTTTGGTTTCCCAGTGCATGCATATAAAATTTATGTTTACACTATATTGTACTCTATTAAGTATGCAATTAGGTCTAAAAAACAATGTATATAACAAATAAAAAATACTTTATTGCTGAAAAATGCTAACCTTCACCTGAGCTTTCAGCAAGCCATAATCTTTTTGCTGGTTGAGTGACTTACCTTCAATTTGTAAAAGACAAAAGAAAATAAAACAAATTTAAAAAAACAACACAGTATCTGTGAAGCACAATAGAGCAAAGTGCAATAAAATGAGGGCTGCCTGTACCAATAGAGTACAAAGAAAACTTACAACATAGAAAAAAATATTTGCAAATCATATATCTGAGAAGAAAATATCTAGAATATATAAAGAGCTCCAAGAATTCAACAAAAACAACTTGATTTTAAAATGGGCAAAGGTCTAGAATAATCGTTTCTCCAAAGATGTGCAAATGGGCAATAAGCACATGAAAAAATACTTGGTAACTTCACTAATCATTAGGGAAAGGTAAGTCAACAAATGCGGTAAGATCCCATTTCACAGCCATTATGATGACAGTTATATATAAAAAAAAGATAAGCACTGGTATGGATATGGAGAAACTGACACCCTTGTGAACTGCTAATAGGAATGTAAAACGGTGCCACAGCTGCGGAAAAGGGTATGACAAGTCCTCAAAAAATTAACACAGAATTACCAAACGATTCAGCAATTCTATTTCTTGGCATATATCTAAAGGAAAGCAGGGACTCAAACATTATTTGTACATGCCCATAGCAGCATTATTCACAACAGTCAGAAGGTGAAAGCACCCCAACTGTCCATCGAGGGGTGAACAGACAAAATGTGGTACACATACAAGGAAATATTATTCATCCTTAAGACAAAAAGAATACACACAAAAACCTGCACACAGATGTTTACCACAACTTTACTCATAAATGGCAAAACCTGGAAGGAACCAAGGTGTCCTTCAGAAGATAAACAGATAAACAAACTGGTATATCCAGACAAGGGAATATTATTTGGTGCTAAAAAGAGAGGAGCTATCAAGCCATGAAATGATGCAAAGGAACTTTAAACACATATTATCAAGTGAAAGAAGCCAATCTGAAAAGCCTACAATATTGCACAACTCCAATTACATGATATTCTGGAAAAGTCAAAACTACAGAGACAAAATGATCAATTGATGCAAGGCAGGGAGTGTAGGGATGGTGAATAGGAGGAGCAGAGAGAGTTTTAGGGCAAAGAAAACCCTCTGCTTGATATGGATATGTGCCATTGTACATTTGTCCAAACGCATAGAACATACGACTCCAAGAGTGAACCTTAAGGTAAACTACAGACCTTTGCAATGGCTACGATGGGTCAATTTAGGTACATCTTTGGTAAAAAGAATTTACCAGTCTGGTGACTGAACTTGATAATGACAGGCCATCTATGCATGTTGGGGGCCAGGTATAGGAGAAATCTCTATACTTTCCTCTCAATTTTGTTGCAAACCCAAAACTGCTTAAAAAAAATGAAGCTGCTCTAAAAAAATTTTGTCTTAAAAGGGAAGGACCTGGCTGGTGTGGCTCAGTGGACTGAGTGCTGGCCTGCAAATCAAAGGGTAACAGGTTTGATTCCCAGTCAGGGCACATGCCTAGGTTGTGGGCCAAGTCCCCAGTAGGGGGCACACAAGAGGAAACCACACACTAATGTTTCTCTTCCTCTCTCTCCCTCCCTTCCCTTCTCTCTAAAAATAAATAAATAAAATCTTTTAAAAAAGGAAAGAAAAAGGAAGGAAATTCTGACACATGCTACAACATGAATGAACCTTAGTAACAAAGTGAAATAAGCCAGTGACAAAGGACAAATACTGTATGATTTCACTTATATGAGGTACTTAGAGTAGTCAAGTTCAGAGACAGAAAGTAGAATGGTGGTTGCCAAAGGTTAGGGGGACAGAAAAATGGAAGTTAGCGTTAATTGAAAGGGTATAAACTTTCAGTTGGGAAAAATGAAAAACTTCTGGACATGGGTGGTTGCACAACAATGTGGGTATATCTGATTGCAAACTGTACACTTTAAATGTTTAAAACAGTGACTTCTATATTATGTATATATTTTACCACTCCCCCTGCCCCCAAATCTCTGCACATTTAATCTGTTTCTCAGAGGACCAGGACTAGCACACACTCCACTTAAAGAACCAACTTCTTTTCCCCAGCACTCAACACCACATCTTGATTTTTGAAAGTACTTATATTGCCAATGACTTCAATGGTCTCCTTAGCCTATATATTGTATGTATGTCCCCTTTCTAGAATGCAAGTTCCAAGAAAGCAGTCTCCCTTATTCACTGCCTGATCTCCAGCAATTGAAACAGTTGAATGATGTATAGTAAGCACAGACTGAATTTTTTTTAATTGTATTCATCAGTAAAAGAATGAATGGCCCTGACTGGTATGGCTCAGTGGGTTGGGAGTCGTCCCACAAACAGAAAGGTCACTGGTTAGATTCCCAGTCAGGGTACATGCCTGGGTTGCAGGGCCAGATCCTTGGCTGGGGGTAGGCGAGAGGCAACCAATCCATGTTTCTCTCCCTCTCTTTCTCCCTCTCTTCCCCACCACCTAAAAATAAATAATAAAATCAAAAAAAAAATGAGTAAAAGTAAAAACTGCTGTATTTCTGGCTTGCGTAACTAAGAATATGGTGATGCCAATCACTAAGACAGGAAAGAGAGGAGAATATTAAGAATGAGAATAATAGCTGTAACAAAATTATGTAATAATAATGTCTAAGACTTCTTCCTAGACATTTACCATGGCCCAATTTTCAGTTACAGGAGCTGTGGAACCACAGATGACTTATATCTTATATCTGGGGGTCCAGCTAGCTTTTAAAAGAAATAAACTCATAAAAAAAAGAATAGCAGGGAAGCAAGAGATTTTTGTCCTCTATAAAATTGGAACCTGATTTACAGACTCCTTCTTGATTCATAGTTATTAAACAGAAAAGTGGTTGCATATTCCTGAAAATCTAGAGACCACTTTTTATGTCTCTGAGGACATCAAAGTCCAAGGTTAAAAATTAATCTTCAAACCAAAAAATTGGCTGGATTCTGCTAACACACATTTTGTTTGGCCTGCATAGTTCAGAAACAACCACCACCACCTCCCCCCAAAGAACTCATGATTAATGGTGAAACCCTATAGGCATTCTCATTAAAATCAACATACAGAAAATTTCATCACCATACAACACTGTTCTGGAAAGACTAGTCAAGTCAATCAAACAAGAATAGATACATAAATATTTTTTTAAAGGTAATTTTTTGTCATTATTTGCAGATGGTATTAACAAAAAAACCACTGGGAAGAGTAAGACAATCTAATTATAGAAATGTTTACCATAGTCATATGCCAAAATCAATGATTTTCCTTTAAACAAACAGTACCTAGTTAGAAAATTTTACATAATAACAAAAATATGCCACTCACAATAGGGGTGAAGAGATTTAATACTGCCTATCAAATTTAACGAGATGCACAGGGACTTAAAAACAACCATTAATATGTCAATTATGCAAAAATTAATGGGAAATTTAATCTGACCCCAAAATACTAACAAATTTTTTCAATTATAGACTGCGAAACTAGCATTCTAGTTCTCTTCACCTCCATAGTCCTCCAGAACACTCATTTCTCTCTACGCTAAGCAGGTCAGAATTTCCCTTTACTTTTCTTAGAACCAAAGTAAAATCTTGATAGTCTCTGCATAGAGAGGGGGAAGGACAGAGAGTCTCACCAGATGGCTTCACGCTGATATAACAGGGAGGGAGGGCCTTATTATTTGCTAGAGTCACATGGTCAGTCATATTGTTGCCTTTAAAAAGTCAATGAATGAAGGATGAGTTATATAGAGAGTAAAGGAATTAAGAGACCTAAATCTTCCCTACTTTACTCTACTCCTTAGCCTAAACAGATATCCAAAGAGACAATAATTTGAAAGGCAGCCGACATGGGACATCTATGTCAGTAGATTCAGGGACATCCTCCATTCCATGCTGCTTGGATATTATTGCTCATAATATTAAAAGGAATAAAAGTTCAAAGGAGTTTAACACTGTCAGACTCTAAAAGTTGCATCATGAGAGGTCTGCCAAGGATCACTGTCTCCTCTGAGAAGGTAAAGGGGAACTGAAAAGCATACACAGGACCAAGTTTACATTTAC
The DNA here is from genome assembly GCA_004026545.1 of Mormoops blainvillei. Lineage (NCBI taxonomy): Eukaryota > Metazoa > Chordata > Mammalia > Chiroptera > Mormoopidae > Mormoops > Mormoops blainvillei. Next base: position 198,312 of record PVJD01000360.1, on the reverse strand, counting down.
AGACTTTCACATGGGTTGACTATCCTCAAATAAGGCTTACTCAGTGAGTGAAGAGTCTTTGTCTACCCCAAGTACAAGCTTGACCTCAAATGACTTAGGGTAGAAAACTAGCTGATTGACCAAACTGAGAGGAAGATTTCAAGCCTAAAAAATCTTATAAAATATTATATTTTCAAAATATTCTAGGAAGCTAGAAAAAAATGAACCAAATAAAAGCTATAGCAAATCTAAGAACTATGGGTAAACATTAATGGAAAATGAAACATTCAAAGATACTGAGTGATAAACAGGTAAGGCGGTTTTCCACTTTTAAGTGGGGACACTGACAAAAGGAGTAAAAGTAGTCCTGGTTGGTGTGGCTTAGTGGATTGAGTGCCGGTATGTGAACCAAGGGTTGGCGGTTCGCTTCCCAGTCAGGGCACACGCCTGCGTTGCAGGCCAGGTTCCAAGTAGAGCACGTGTGAGAGGCAACCACACACTGATGTTTCTCTCCTTCTCTTTCTCCCTCCCTTCCTCTCTCTCTCAGAAATAAATAAAATTTAAAAAAAAATTTTTTTTTAAAGGAGTAAAAATAGTCAAGTAAAGATAAGTGTCATTCACCTGTGACTAAAAAGATCTGGGTTCAAGTCTTGACTCTGTCCTTTACAAGCTGTATAACCCTGGGCAAATTACGTAAACTCTTCAACACTGTTTCTCATCTATAAAACTGGGATAATAATAGAAACTACCTTGTAAAATTGCTCTAAGGGTTATATGAGCGTACCTGACAAAGTGACCATTATTATTTTCTTTTCTAGAGGAGCAGTGACATATGAGATATAACGTTTAAGGGAATGAACATTCCCTTACACCTAGAAATAAATGAAATCCTTAGAGTCAAAGAAGTTCATAAAATCCACTGCTCTTACTGAACCTTAAAGTACAAAGTTCGTTTGGCACAAAACCTGTGAAACCAAATAATTTTACAGATTGTACAGATTTAAAGGATCTGTTTTAGAAGCTGGATGTTTAGTTCCCTTATTTCTAATTTGGGACATTCCACTTTTAGAAAAAGATAAATTAAATATCTCTCAAATAACAGGTTTTTATTTCTCAATGAGCTTCATTATTTCTCGTTTATCTTGTTTAAAGTATTCTAAAGTCCCTATGTATTAGTCATCAAAGAAAAACATATCTAACATCTATTTAGGTCTGTTATCAGTACAAATGGGGTGGAGTTCAATATATAATAGAGTGTACTGCTCTAGCCATGACTGTTGTTATCAGGGCCAGTAGCAAAACGAAGGGTGTATCTATCCTAGCAAGCCTGAAGAGTATCTGGAGTCAGTTTCAACTAGTTAGGAAGAGAGTTCTACAAATCCTAAGGTATACTGCACAAATGTATATTACATCTGGTATGGAAACCTGGACTCTGAAATTTATATTGCAGCATGAAATACGAGATATAAAGATACTGCTAATTATCATATAAAATATATCCTATCAAGAAAATCTGAATCAATGAAAAAAGAACCAGGTACAAAAAATTACAAAACTGTACAATAGGATATAAAAGACAGTCTTCATATGTTAAGAGACACCTCATTTCTGGATGAGCAAAGACTCCAAATTGGCGCTGATATAAATTAGAAGCCATATTTTTAAAATATATAAAGCATAAATACCATCACCATGGACAGTTAGGCCTTTAAAAATGGTATATTTTTTTAATAGTCTGAATACATAAACCTAAAAATTAATTCAAATTTATACTGTATGCATTCAGTTTCTCATCATTTTGTTCACTGGAAGTTTCATATAACCAACATTTAATTAAAAATAATAAATGTACTGAGTTAAGTATACAACTGAAAGTGTAGAAGTAAAAGGGAACTAAAGTGATTTATTTTTTCTTTTTTAATCAAGCTTAAATTTTTACAACTAATATAAAATCAGGGTACATCCATAAAATAAATTGTTAAGCAGCCTTTCAAAATGAGGAAGGTTCTGTACCAACTGATAGAGAAAAGTACAGATAATTGTTTTGTTTTTTATAAGTAGGTTGCAAATAAGACTGTTATCCTTTTTGTAAAACAACTTAAGCTTATTATGTACATGGAAAAAATACAGAAATATATACACTTAGTTTGGGACTGAAATTGTAGGGTAGAGATTTACTGGGTTAAGAGCTTTCACTTTCAGCGCTACAAATTTCTGTATGATTTGATTATTTTAACAAAATAATCATTTACACTTGAAATCAAACTACAAGGATTGTTTTAAAGGAATAAATATAATTAGAACAGAACACATTTTCTTTACACTTGTCAAGGATATAAAGTTGTTAAAAGCAGATTGCTGTAAAAATCAAATATACAAGGTTTGTCCAGAAAATGTCCAGCCATTGTTAATATAACGATAATGGTTTGTGTGACATCTATGTAACCCGGCAGCCAAGGAGAACGAACTGGAATGTGCATACAAGAACAAAGACCAACTTCACTGCACTAGTCAGTGGGGGCCGTAGACGTCACTGAGTGAGCATGTTTACTGTGAGGCTGTCCCATTCAAAATGACTGAGCAAGTAGAGCATCAAATCTGCATCACATTTTGCATTAAGACTGAACATTCCTCCATGGAAACTATTCGGATGATTCAGAAGGCCTCGCAGCTATGAGCAACTGGTGATTGGCAGCTTCACCACGACAATGCACCCACTCATGTATCACATCTCCTGCAGTTTTTTGCAAAACATCGAATCACCCAGGTGACTCAACCCCCTCTACAGCCCAGATTTGGTGCCCTGCGATTTCTGGCTTTTCCCAAAACTAAAATCACCTTTGAAGAAATTTCAGACCTTGAATGAGATTCAGGAAAATACAACAGGGCAGCTAATGGCAACTGGGAGAACTGTATGAGGTCCCAAGGGGCCTACTTTAAAGGGGACTGAGGTGTCACTGTCCTACGTACAATGTGTCTTGTACCTTGTACCTTCTTCAATAAATGTCTCTATTTTTCATATTACCTGGCTAGATACCTTCTGTATGCCTATAATTTTTATGAAAATCTTGACTAGGCATAAAATTCCTGCTTAGCAACTAGAAATGACCACCAGTCCTAGACAGCCTAATAGAAAAGGGCAGAAACTGAAAGATGACATCTGATCATTGTCAAATTTGAATGGAGTTGTCTAATTTGAGAGCTGATTACGCTTTTTCGTTACTGATACTAGTTAATAGATCTGGGCACACTGTTCTGAACTTTATGAAAAAATTTTCATGCTTTAAACGTAATAATTTATCATCAAACTTTCACAAAATCTTTCATCATTAAAAGTACAGTAACTAGACATGAAAATTACAACTAAACTTCAGAACCATCATTCAGAACCACCTGAAATCTGGCTGAATGGACATTTACAACCAGGAAATTAAAGGAGAAGCCACATGGAGAATGGTAGGAGGGGTGGAGACCCAAGAGGGCCAGTCCCACACCCACATGTGTGGCAGATGAAAACTGGGACCAGTATCTATCTCAACTACAGAGATACCTGCTGAGGAAAAAAGGGTCCTAGGTCCACACCAGGGTCCCCAATCCAGTGCTCCAGTGTTAGGAAGAGAAGTCACCATAACTTCCAGCTGTAAAAACCAGCATGGATTGAGGCTAAGTGAGATGGAGGACTATTGGAATCCCAGGCAGCTCCTCTTAAAGGGCCCACCCATGGACTCAGTCCATCTGAGATCCAGTGCAGCGGTGGCAGTTTAAAAGGCATATGGGGAAGAACTAAGCTGTCTAGCATTAGTGTGCGAGCTGAGGGGCAGCTTTCTCCCAGACAGAAGTGCAGGTAGAGGCCATTCTTTCTTTGAGGAGCCCTCAGCCCACAGAGCCATCAGGCAGGCCATATATCTGAGCTTCATTAGCCTGGCTAAGGTTGTTAGCCTGACCCTGGTGATTACTTCAGGGCCTAGCCCCCCAACTTTCAGACCCACCCAAGCTGTTTACAGTGGCTTTTCCATACAAATGGTCTGCCCTGGTTCATGCTTCAGATTTTCCTAAAATCTTTCAAACAAGCAGTATCTGGCCTTAGGAAGCCTGGCACCTCTCGCTAAGGGGCCCCAGCCCTAACACTAGCAGCGCCTGTCTTTGGTTCACAGCTTGGTCTCATCTGGGCACCTCCAAGACCAGCACAAGTAGCAGCCATCTGGAGATCACTTTGTAGCTCACACTGGGTGGCCCCAGGCAAAACACAGGCATAGCTGACCACAGCCTGCACCTCCCCTGAGGCCCCAGAGCCAGCAAATCAAGTGGAATGCTTCAGACCACATCAAACCACTACCACCCAACCACCTCCACAAGCAACACACTCAAGAGGCAGGCTCAGTGGGCACTTAAGCCCCCACTGAAGTAAGCCCTGTTCCGTGAGGTGGGCCCCTGCATACAGCTCATGCCCCACTGTGGTCAGGGCCTGGAGGTCTATGATCTCAGCCACCCCCTGCAGCTAACTGACCTAGGGCTAAATCCCTCCCACTGAGTGCCAACAGCAATCAAGGCTCAGCTACAACAGGAGGGTGTACATAGCCCACTGGGGGTGGGGGGGTATGGGAGTGGTAGTGGGGACATATCAAGTTCTCAGCCAGCGGGATCAGCAAAGCTGTGCTACTCGACCCTATAGAACACCTACTACATTAGGCTACTCTACCAAGCCAGGAAGACATAGCAGATCTACCTAACACACAGAAACAAACACAGGGAGGCAGCCAAAAGGAGAAGACAAAGAAACAGGTCCCCAAATGAGAACACAGAACAAAGCTCCAGAAAAAGAGCAAAACTAAATGGAGACAAGCAATCTGCTAGATGCAGAGTTCAAAACACTGGTTAAAAAGATGCTCAATGAACTTAGTGAGAACTTCAGCATAAAAAATGACCAGTCAGAAATGAAGGATACACTAACTGGAATGAAAACTAATTTACAGGCAATCAACAGTAGAGTGGATGAAGTCAAGAATCAAATCATGAATTTCAAATATAAGAAAGCAAAAACTACCCTATCAGAACAACAAAAAGAAAAAAAGAATCCAAAACAATGAGGATAGCGTAAAGAGCCTCTGGGACAACTTCAAGCATACCAACATTCGCATCATGGGAGTGTCTGGAGGAGGAGAGAGCTAGGAATTGAAAACCTATTTGAAAAAAATAATGACAGAAAACTTCCCTAACGATCATTTAGAATCAAAGCACAGACAAAGAGCTTCCCAGACAAGAAAAAGCTAAAGGAGTTCATCACCACCAAAACAGTATTGCATGAAAGGATCTTCTTTCAGAAGGAAAAAAAAATGATAAAAAATATGAACAATAAAATGGTAATAAATACGTATCTTGTCAACTGACTCAAAAAAACAAACAAACCAACAAGCAGAACAGAAACAGAATCACATACAGAAAACATTTTAACGACTGCCAGACAGGAGGGGTGTTGGGGGGATAAGTGAAAAAGGTGAAGGGGATGAAGAAGTACAAATTGGTTGTTACAGAATAGTCATGAGGATGTAAAGTACAGCATAGGGAATATAGTCAATTATAGTCAAAGGACTACGTATTGGTGTCAGATGGGTACAGAATTTATCACAATGATCACTTAGTTATGTAATATCTAATCACTGGGGTGTACACCTGAAATTAATATAATAATGTATGTCAACTGTAATTTGAAAATAAGAAAATGATTTTTAAAAGTACAGTAATTATTGTTGGGTTAACTGAAAAGTCAGTAAGTCAAAAAATAGTCAAAAGAGCAAGGAAAACAAACCTCCACAATCTTTCACTGTTGATACTCCAAGTAATCAATCTGCCAACGTTCAAGGCTTCCAGTTTACAAACTAGTCTTAGAAATTACTATTATTTAAACATCCAGTTTCCAAACTGAGCTACAAGCAGCCTCCAGGTTTCCCTGGAGATTGGAACATGAGGAATTGAGAGTTCTTTTTTTTTTAAAGTAATAGAAGCCAACTGAAAGATGACTAATATTTTTAAATGTGTAATGATATCTGCTTTAACATGTCTGTCTGCTTTAACATGCCTATTACGTTATCAAAATTTAACAATCTGCAGGAGCTAAATGTAGAATTAAACTATCTTACTTCTTTACAGGGGCACAATTAACATTTTGAACTAATTTTTGTCAATAATTTTAAATAATTTTATCTTTTTCTTATGAATAAGCACGCACATATGTTAAATCGTGCTAAAGTAGAAATCAAAATAAAAAATGCAAAAATAAAAAGTATTCTGGTTGCCCTGGCCAGGCTGCTCAGTTGTTAAAGTTCTGTCCCAATATGTCAAGATTGCACGTTTGATGCCCAGTCAGGACTCATACAAGAAACAACCAAAGAATGCATAAATAAGTGGAACAGCAAACCAATGTCACCCCACCCCAATCAATCAATAAATTCTTTTAAAAAGTATTGTGGCTTACACCAGACTCTGAAAAGAATCACCTCAATGAGTACAACCTAATGAAAGCAGGAAATACTATTTGAAATAGGTAGGGTGGAACCATATTATGGGGGGGCTAACAAAATCAAGGTGAAAATTTTTGACTGATATGGTATATGCCTAGTTATTCAAATAATTACAAAATAACTATTTGTATGCTAGATCTGTGGACAGAGATAAGTGAGATACAGAGTCCTATTCTTTAACACGGTCATAATTTAGTATGACAAAGAAATAAACAAAATATAGAATGCTATGGGGAATTACATAATAAAAACACTCTATATGAACACAAAGGAGAAAGCAATTTGTGTTGCTGCTAAAGGCTTCATAGAGAAGGTGACATCCAAGTCAAAACAAGAAAGATGTACAAAGTGATGGCAGGCAAAGAAAACCCTTCACTCCACACAATGCTGAGACATGGCAAGTAATGGCAGGTTCATGTTTGGGGTGTGGTTTTTCTTGTTTTTGTTTTTTTTAGTGGAAAAAAAAAAGAAAAAGAAAAAGCTGGAAGCCCTGGCTGGTGTGGGCCTGTGAACCAAGGGGCTCCCAGTTTGCCTCCCAGTTTGATTCCCAGTCAGGGCACATGCCTGGATTGCAGGTCAAATCCCCAGTTGAGGGCATACGAGAAGAACCACACACTGATGTTTCTCTCCCTCTCTTACTCCCTCCCTTCCCCTCTCTCTAAAAATAAATAAATGAAATCTAAAAAAAAAAAAAAGAAGCTGGAGTCAAATCATCAAGAAGTGAGGAGTTATGTGGTTCTGATTTAACACAGTTTAGGAAGATTTAACTGAGCAGCTGCTGACAGGAATAGACAGAAGAGACAGAGAAACCAGGAAGAAAGTTTTGCAGTGATGGGAGGTGAGGGCCAAAGGGCAGTTTTAGGGGTGAAAGGTATAGCTAAGTATGAGCCAGGCAAATGTGAGAATCACTGAAGAGAAACAAATAAGATATGGAAAACAGAAATGAAGAAAAAAAGCCAATGACTATTCTGAGGCCTCTTCATTGGACAGCTGAAACATTAAGTCACTTGTTGGAAATAAAGTTAACTGGAAAGAGAATGCAGGTATTCAGTTTTGGATATTCTGATTTTGAAATAATAAGACAACCAGATGGAAATATGCCTATAGTATCAGGTCTAAAAATATACATTTTAGCATTATCTACTCAGAAAAAAATGAAATCGCTAGAGTCAGTAAATTACTTCCATCAAAGTGAAGTTGTGAATAGAGAGAACTAAAAGAGTATTGGAGGATATCTACCGTAAGTAAGGCAGCAAGAGGAAAAAAATCCTAGGAAACAATAAGTTTGAGGAGAAAATCTGACAAGGTAAAATCCTAGAAGCCATTCTCCCTATTTAATATCCTTACTTCACATTCTGACTAACCAGCAAGTACTCAGTAAAATACTTCAGTACTATTCTCACCAGGTCTATGAATCAGTGCTACCCAACTATTTTTGATGTCATGATACACATACAATATTATGTTTGTTGAGCATTTAGGGTATATAAGGTGTCTCTGTGTAAGATGTCATAGCCCCAGGGCTGCTCCAGCTACCCCAGATATCTCCCTCGATGCCGTCAGGGATGAGGTGATCAATATCACCATATACCCAATCAAGGTATACTAGCTGAAAAGCATTCTTTTAAATTCCTCACCCCTTTCTTCTGTAAATACTCTTTCAAACAATAAACAATTTTATACCAATCAAACCACCTGCTTTTGCTTTTAGGCCATTGTAAGTCATCTGACCACTGCCAAATATTTTTAATTGAAATATTTTTTCTTTAACCTCAACTAGGCCAATATAACTACTTGGCAACTCTTTCTGATAGCCATTTGCCTAACCTCATAGTAAAGGATCCAAATATTTATTTCCTCAAGCCCTTCACATCTTTTACATCCCTCCTCTTTTAAGTAAATGACAAACTCTGCCTATTACTTCAGAAAAAATAGAAGCTATCAAGAATAAACTCCAACATCACCCCTCCCTTTACCCAATCACTAACTTTTCAATCTATATCAGGATCCACCCTAACCAAATATGCCATTCTGTACTAAATAAGATGTTAGATTTTTAAAAATCCCTCTTCTCAAAAAGGACTCAAACTGGCAACTTTAGGCTGTGAAAGCACCCCAACCAAAAGCCACAGTAATCAGTAACTAAGTGGATCAGCATAACTTCATACTCTCCCGACATGGAAGGAAGGAAGAAGGGAAGGTGGGCTGATTTACTAAATCAAGGTCTGCATCCCCAGAATCAACCAGAAGAACCAAAAATACCAAAATAAAACCTCAACGCCTTCAACATTTTTTCTGAGCAATGTTCAAACAGTGAGCCAGGACCACAAACTGCAGAACACAATAGAATTATGCTATATTGGAATGAACGCTGTTTTTTGCTGGTATCATCCTTGGCGTTAAACTTCATACTCCCACCCAAGCAAATATTCATGTTAAAAGATGATAGCTTTCATAATTCAGTTACTTATAATTCTCTTGCATAAAATGCTCTTCAGGTCTTATCATGTTGTTCAAATAACTCCCCTTTTCTCTTTCTATAAGGCAGTAATAGATACTCCATTATTTTGGAAGTCATATTTCTAGCAACTTCAACTCTTGGGAACACAGCCTAAAGAAAAACGATTCTCTCACGGTCAAAATAATTGTAAAAAAGGCCACATGAAGTTCTAAACTCAGAGACTATTCTATTTTACATATAGTGCTAATAAGTTTAGCTGTCTGGATTCCAGGCATAACAAACAGCACTTAATAACAATTAAGAAACAGAAGAACTAAGGCATTTGTCCCAATAACTAAAAAGTCAGCAGTTTATCTAGATTAAATAACAGTATTTATGTGAAGAGATTCTTAAGGCAATGCTGTAATGTAGCACAGAATCCTAATTCTGAGCCATCCAGAAAAGGGACTGTTATCAGAAAAAAAAAAAAAGCATATAGCCTGTTTTAGGCTATTTACAACATATGGTTAATAATTTGTACTTGCTTACCAGGTTAAAATGGTAGCACACTAATGACTAACAATATTATCTCAGTTTTTATTGAAAATGTACAAAATAAAATTAATATTTCAATAGTACAAAAAACTGCAATTCTTAAAGATGGTAAAAGAATAAAAATTTTAAATACTACACAAAATATTTGCAAAATGTGGAACTATATTCCTAATATGCCATGATCACGTTCAAACTGACAAGAAAGAAAACATAGGTGACCTCTATCTTATCTATAATGTTTTATTTATTTTTATTCTTTATTTTGTTTTTGAGAATCTTATAAAGCAAAATAATGAAATAGAAAAAAAGATTCAGGTTTGTTATTTAAAAACTTTGGTCCCTACTGGTTCTCAATCCTAAAACCTAAGGCTAAATTAAAGTAGGACAAAGACTGAGCTATAGAATTTTTAAAAGATATAAAATTGGGAGTTCAGAAAACCTTGTTAATATCACACTGACGCTTCCTTCAACTGCTATGACAAGGACAAACTCTGACTAAAACCTTTTCTTAGTACTGCAGTTAATATTCGAATCAGGTTTTACAAAAGAATTCAGCAATAAACTCTTTCCTAGATCCAGTTCCATTTGTTTTCTAAAATATTTAATAAAGTTTCAAGGCAGAAATACTTGAAATCAATATCCAGCCAAAGCAACCGGAAAGAGACTCCAACCTTCTCCTGCACCCTTTACCTGCCCTGAAAGTCTACAAATCACTTGCAAGTGACTTCTATGATTTAAAAAAGATATACAATTCTGAAGGGGAGGTGTACCACGGGAGGTTTTTCAGGAAGAAAAAAAGGAAAATGTGAAATAGGAAGAATGAGACTTAATTACCCTATTTTCCATGGCAGAGATTCCTTGACCTCCATATATAATAATGAAGTACAACTACAAACGTCTAAAATCTGTTATCTGAAAAACAACATATGATCTAACATACAACACATAATCTTCAAAGGTGCCATTCTATTTCAAACAACTATTCGTCTAGAATTATTGTTAGAAACAAAAAAGGGAAACAAGGTATCTTTCTTAGAATACTTTTCAGTACATGAAACACTAGACGAAGGCCCACAGAATTACACTTCCCGAGAATTCATTTCAACTTAATAAAAGAGAAATCTATATTACTAAAACTACAGCCCTATGTTCTCCCATAACCGTTTTTTAATTTATTGATTGATTTTTTTCTTTCAACTTTTTATTAAGAAAAAAATTTTTTACATAAGGAAAGCTCAAAGAATACAATTATAACTCATATACTCAAAATACACATTCTATAATTAACATTTTGTCAAATCTGCTTTACCTGTGTGTTTTAGACCATTTGAGTATAAGTTGCAGAACAAAACAGTACACTCCTAAATACTTCAGCCTCTATATCTTAAAAAAGAACATTCTCCTGCATAACCAAAATGCCATTATCACACCTAAAAAAATAACAATAATTTTCTAATATCTAATATCCAGCCCATACTTAACTTGCTACAATTGTCCCAGAATGTCTTGTATAGCTTTTTTTTTTTTTAACAGCAGACTCCAAATATCAAACATTGCATTTGGTTGTTATATCTGTTCAATCTTATTCTTTCTAAAATAGTCCTCCCACCCTTTTTTGTTATGACATTTACTTTTTGTAGCAATGGAGCAAATGGTTTTGGAGAATGTCCCATTTTGGGGGTTTGTCTGATTACTTTTTTACGGTGCTATTTAACTTGCTGCTTGAATCTAATCAAGCTCAGGATCTAACGCCTAGTTTATAGAAAACACAGCACATATTTACTGATTTTTAAAGGTGGGGGGGGGAAGAAAAGAGAGACAGGGAGTCGATTTGTTGTTCCACCCATTTATGCATTCACTGCTTGATTCTTGTATGCCCTGACTGGGAATCAAACCCTCAACCATGGCATATTGGGAGACATTCTAACCAACTGAGCTACCCAACCAGGGCATGTTCTCCCTTAAATTTTCAGTATTAACATCAAGGTCCCCAAGTCTCAAGTCAGGCAGCACAATTTCATGACTCTTCAGTGGGCAGAGAAGAACTGTAAGCTAAACTTGAAAGTTAAGAGAATGAAGACTGCCCTGGCAGGATTGCTCAACTGTTTATAGAGTGTCATCCTCACTTGCCAGGGTTGTCGGTCAAGGCACATACAGGAATCAACCAAGGAATGCATAAATAATTGGAACAACAAATCAATGTCCCTCCCTCCCTCTCTCACTCATACTCTCTCTCACCTCTCTGTCCCTCTCTCTCTCTCTAATCAATAAATTTTAAAAAGAAAATAAAAACATCAATCACAAAACTTGCCTAGAAATGTATAAATAATCAGCAATATAAAAATGAGTGTATAATTAAAAATTAGCTTACAATATATATTCCAAAATGTGTTTTTAGCCATGATTTCACGTGAAGGTGTAAATGGAATGTTCGACATATTCTTAAATGATATAAAGATGAAAAGGGATTATATATAAAATGAATAACATAATTAGGATGAAAATAAAAGCTTAGAATGATTAGCAAAATCATTTAAAAATAAAAACTTTAATGAATTTAAAGTAATACAACTAAATTTATCTTATATACAGATGAAGACATAGGATAGGAATTTTTTTGAATGGTTTTAATTAAATAATTTGCCTAAAGTCGCTATCTGGGTAATATTAGAGACATTCACTCACAAATGCTTCAAGTTTTAATTTTCATCTAACTCTGTAAAACAGTATATAATATAGCCATCTTTTTGTCAGACATAAATATCAAAGTTTTCTGGCCTGAATTTATCAAATTTTAAAGACTTTTTCATAAATCATCACCATCTGGTCACTTTTATAAAAGCAGAACAGAATAAAATGAGTTCTGTAAGCATCTCCCCTCACAGAGATACCCTTGCAAGGATTATTCTCTAGCTATAAAACCCAAAATTTGAACAAAGAAATCCTCCCAAAACTAGTAATATGGAAAAGTTAAATGTATGACAATAACACAAAGTACAAGAAAGGAGCAATTAGAAGTAGATTGTTATAAGTTTCTTATACAGGAAACAGCGTTAGTCTATTATTCCCTGAAGGCGGACTGTGAAAAAAGTTGAAGCAGCATAGTGTAAACCCTAGAGCAACCACCAAAAAAAAAAAGGTATAAGTATAGTTGATAAGTCAAAAATGGAAATAAAACATAATGCAAAAAAACAAACAAACAAAAATAATTGAAGCTTAAAGGGGGCAGGACATGAAAAAACACAAAAGGAACAGACAGATGAGATAAATAGAAAACGGACAGCAAGATGACAGATAAAACTCAACCATATCAAAACAGGGTACTATTGGCATAAAAATAGACTGAAGAGTCCAGAAACAGATCTCGCTATCACCAAATGATTTTCAACAAGAGTGCCAAATAATGGGGAAGGAATAGTCTTTTTGACAAACGGCAGCAGAACAACTGGTGAGCCACATGGAAAAAAATCTCAACTCCTACCACACAAGACACAAAAACTAACTCAAAAATGATCACAGACTTAAACCTAAAACTATTAAACTTCTAAGAGAAATGTAGCACAAAACTTATGTGATCATACCATGGGCAAAGATTTTGTGAAACACAAAAAGCATTAACCATTTTTTAAAAATTGATAAACTAAACGTTATCAAAATGAAAACCTGCTCTTCAGAGATACCCCTAAAAAACAAGATAAGCTAACAAGCTAAAGACAAAAATTATATATGCATGTAATTTATATGTATATATAAATACACACACACAACTTGAATCCAAATATATGTAAAACTCTTACATCTTAATAAGACAACCTCCCCCCCCCCAAAATATAGGCAAATGATCTCAAAACATATAAATGGCCAATAAGTACATGTCAAATGTTCAGTATCTTTAGGTGTCAGGGAAATGCAAATTAAAAACACGATGAGATACAACTGTACACCCAATAAAAAGCTAAAACTAAAAACACAAAACATCAAATGTTAACAAGGATGTGGCACAACTGGAACTCCACACACAACTCTTTGGCAGCTTCTAATAAAGTTACACATACATCTAACCTATGAACCAGTAATTCCATGTTAGGAATTTCAAACCATTCTAGGTTTAAAAACACAGGTGCATAAAAAGATCTGGGGAAAAACAAATCTCCAGTAAGTAAACTGACAAATTATGATACAAAGATATAACAGGACACTAACAACAACAAAGAAGGAACTACTGATAGGAGCACTGCAACATTACAGATGAATCTAAAAAACACCCTGCTAAGAGAAAGAAATTAGATAAAAGTATCTGTATGATTCCACTAATGTTGATATTCTAGAACAGAGGAACCTAATCTAAAGTGGAAAAGAACCTGAGCTCATATAGCTCAGTGGATTGAGTGCCAGCCTGCAAACCAAAGAGTCACCTGTTCGATTCCCTAGTCAAGGCACATGCCTGGGTTGCAGGCCAGGTCCCCAGTGGGGGATGTGACCTCGGTGGGGAATGTGTGAGAGGCACCTACACATTGATGTTTCTCTCCCTCTCTTTCTCCTTCCCTTCCCCTCTATCTAAAAATAAAATCTTTAAAAATAAAGTGGAAAAGAACATTTAAACACAGGGAAAAGACTGAACAGATAGGTGCATAAGGGAACTTTGTGTTGTGCTGGTAATGTTCTATTTCTCCATAAGGATTTGGACTGCACAATTGTATACATTTCACAAAACTTAAATGGAAGACTTAAGTTTTCCATTTAAAACTTAATGGAAAGTAAGTTTTAAAACACAATGAGAAACAATATAGACGACTGGACAGACCTCCTAGACACTGCCAAAACTCAATGAAATATACAGTAAAATGTGTGGCTTATACTGAATATAAATCATACCTCAACTAAATTGCTTTTTAAAATTATGTTCACTATATAAAATCTGGAATACACCAAAAAAAGCACAGAGAAAACATGCCCCACCTCTAATCACACCATTCAGATAAAACATCACCATCCTTTCCTCTCTTTTGAAAAAGGCTATGCCCACTGGATATAAAAATATACATTGCTGTTTTCTTTAAAGGCAATACAGAAATACTGGTTAAGCCCCTGAATTTTGTAATTCCTTTCTCAGGTGACTCAAAACGTACTGACTTAATCACTTTACTCTGTCACTACTGTGAATCTTTAGCAAGTTACTAACCATTATGTACCTAAAAGTCCTCATCTGAAAAATGGATATCTTTAGTACCTCAAAGGTTGTTTAAAATTTTAAGTAAGACAATGTATGCATATTCTGGCTTTTATTACTGTTTTTGAAGTTGAAGAGTCAACTAGCTTTTAGTAATCATCCTGGCAAAAAAGTCCACTGACTTTCTCTTTGAATTTATTTTTAAGAACAGGTCTTCAATTCTCTAGGTACACTTGCCTCAAGCTGGTGTATCCTATTTGAGTGAACCTCTTGAAGATCACACCAAAACCCTGAGTTGTTAAAGACTCAAAGCAAAGGTTGGAGTAACAAAATAAATAAAAACAAAACAGAAAACTAGTTTGGAAAGATGGCAGCTGATGAGCATGTAGGGTTTAGTGTGGTGAGCAAAACTGCCCAAAGAAACAATTTCTCCTTGAATGAAGTCCAACAAGTTTCAGATAAAAGTTATTTTTGCTCTGCCTATGTCATTTAGGTCAAAGTATGTAACCTAAGAGCATTAGTTAAAGAATATGTTCTAAAGAATAAGAACAAGAGTCATAAGAGAAAAACCAGGAAAAGTGACTGACATCCTATTTTATTTTTTTAAAGATTTTATTTATTTTTAGAGAGAGGGAAATGTGAGAGAAACATCCATCTATTGCCTCTTATGTGCCCTCAACCAGGGACATGGTTCTCAACCCAGGTATGTGCCCTGACCTGGAACAGAACTGGTGACATTTCACTTTGTGGGACAATGCCTAACCCACTGAGCAACAATGGTCAGGGCAGGAGTTATTGACATTTTTAAGGATTAAAGGTAAAGGCATACTGAAAATTGGATCAGGAAGAATACTTCTGGATTGAGAGCATACTCACAATGTGAATTAACTATATAAAGGCCCTGGCACGGGAACTCAGTTGGTTAGAGCATTATTCCAATACTCCAAGGTTGCAGGTTCAATCCCCAGTCAGGGTGTATACAAGAATCAATCGATAAATGCATAAGTATGTAGAACAACAAATCAATGTTTCTCTTTCTTCCTCTCTAAAAATCAATAAATTAAAAAATTTTCTAAACTATGTGAAGACAAGAAAAAAATAATTTAAACCATGCAGGTTATGCTTGCTATTCTGTTCAATGATTATATGCCCAGAAGAAACACAAAACGGTAAAATTTTACTGTTCTCTAGTTGGTCTCACTTCCCATGTACCTCTCATATGAGCATCCTGCTGTGCTGTCAGATTCTAATGTTTAGAGCCATTTATTTTTCCCACAACATGGACCATAAATACAGACTACTACTTCATCTGGTGTTTAACAATAAAACGTAATTTGTTCCAATACTAAAAGAAAAACAATGTGTTAGACTTTGAGAAATGGTATGTCTGTATTTTATATTTTATAGGCAACTTCAGGGATTTCCAAGATTATTCTCACTAAATAACATTTTTGTCTTCCGTGATCTGTATTAAGACAGCAAAGTTAAAATCCTTGCAGCAAGAAACAAAAATAGCAAGCTATTAAAAAATTCTAGGATACTGATTTGAAGATACCAAGAATTTATTATTCTATATGTAATGTCACTTTATTCAACAAATCTTTTTTTCACTACCAGTTCCTAATTATTAGGTAATAATTAAGAAGACAGTTAATATGGTACCCTGTCCCAAAATAGTTCATAGTCTAGAAAAATATAGTAATCCTAACCCTAATGTGATAAATGCAAGTCCAACCTATATACATTTTCTTATACTCTTTGGGCAATCTTCAGAGTTTTGGTTTCAGTATACATAAACAGTGAGTTCTTCCAGATAATCAGAAAATAGGCAACTGAGGGTTAGTAAACATGATGAGAGAAAAGAAAAAATATTTTAAACTGAAGCTTGGTCAGGACAAAAAGAAGATGACTGAAAAGTAAGTCCAGGCCTTAGAACTGTGACCCAGAACTGCTATCTATAAAGAAAAATACTCTCTCACACACATGTTAATATCACCATTGATATCATCAGAAAGGTCCTGAGAAGCTGCCAAGCTCATAGTGGCAGATATGTTTTCCAAAATTCTAATTTTGCTTCAGAGCCTAAATTTTGTCTTGGCAACAAATTGTCAGTTGTTTTCCCTGAAGTGAAGGTTCACTTCATTTATTTTTGAGAAAATATGTGTAAATACCCAAATTTAAATAACCAGTTTGTCATTCTTTCAAGTAAAACTAGTGTACCATGAAAAAGCAACTAGTTAGCCCAGCTCGCAAGTCAATCCACAAGTATTTTTACTCAAGACAAGCATCACACTTTGGTATACAGCAGAAGCACTTTATAACATTCTTCCTCTTTTTTCACATGAAATATTAAAAAGACATGTACTCAAGTCAAGATTAATAAAATTAACAAGTTTTACTGCTTCATAAGGACTTTCCAAAGTGAAACCTTTTGTTCTCTATAAATGTGTAAAGGTGAAGAACATAGTAATTAGTTTTTGCCACTGTCTTGATATCCATTGCAGGGCGAGCAGTTTTATGCACCACTGTACTTGTACCATCAGTGCAAATGTCAACATAGTTAAGTAGCAAAGAACTCAGTGTGATTATGAGATAATTTCAACCTAGCAGACCTTCTGAAACATTTGAAGACCCCCTTAAGAATCCAGGCCACATGCTAGAAACCACTGCTCTGCTGTTACATGTATAAAACAGAAAGAGGAGATACAGCTCCAGGAAAAAGACTGAGTTGCAGGAAGACAGGGAAGGCAAGGAGACTTAGCTTTCCCTGTATACCCTTTGTATGTTATGAATTTGGTAATGTTTATGTGTATTACTTTTATCTTTAAAAAATTAAATAATTAAAAAAACAAAAGCTGGCACCCAAAGTGGCTAAGTAGACGTGTTAAGAAAGCTAGTTAGAAATACGAAGGTAAATACCAGAAAAGAAAATCTTAAGAGCTGAAAATGTTTCTGTTTAGGAATTGGAACTAGGGGATAGCTGGGGTTACACATAAGATTGTTTTTCAGTATAAGCCTTTTGGAACTGACTTTTTAAACCACATGCAGATATTAACTGGTTGAAAAATAAAAATCATTCAAAATATTGTTTGGAAATAGATTTTAAAAGATAAATAAATCATGGATATATTCGTGTACAGGTGAGAGAATGTCTGTGAAATATACCAAGATGTAAAAGTAAATGCCTGAAACAATGTGCCTGTGTGTTTCCACTAATATAGAAATATTATTCTGCATCATATAAAAAAACTTCATTTACAAAGCTGGTTAAAAAGAATTTCCTTCTGACCAGAAAGTCTTAAGGCTCAAAAACACTTTTAAGTATGCAAATCTTAAGCTGTTTTTTTAACAGTTAAGTAGTTAAACCCTCCCCTCAACACACACCTCCATATACACACACACAAGGTAAAATAACCTTTTTATTTTATTCCTTCTATTTCACTTGATCACAATTAAAATCAAATCCGAATCACTTATTTGAAAAAGAACGTAGAAAAATAAAATAGTTGCTTTTTGAAGGAGGCTTGATTTGGCGTGGCAAACATACAATACGATATGTAGAAGATGTATTATAGAATTTTATACCTGAAACCTATACATTTTATTAACAAGAGTCACCTCAATAAATTCAATTAAAAAAGTAAACAAAAACAGTTGCTTTTTGGCAAATATAATAAACTGCTAACTCTTATGTAATTGTGGCAATTATTGCTTCATAAACAAAATTGTCATAGAAATATAAACTCACTATCAAAATCTAATTTAAATTTAGCTTCTGAGAGAATGTCCTGATCCAAGAAAGAAGAGATTATTGCTATACATAAATAGATAACTCAAAAGCAAGTTGGATTTCCCACTAAATGGAACCAAGGCTTCTTGGAGAATGGCCGATTCCAGGATTGAGATAGAAAGGGTCAAGAAAAACTTGAAACATCTTGATATACCAGAAAGAAAGGAAATACTCAAAAAATTTTAAGAGATTACGTCAAAAAGACATGGAGACAGGGTGAAGACCTGCCCACCGAACAAATCTGGCACAACTGGAGCATAAAAAAAAATAGAGGCAGTAATGGATTGTAACCCACTGAATAAAATAGGAAGTATATATATCCATGTTGATAATAGAAAAAAAGGACGCTTCTTCCTACAACAGAATGCCTACTGATAAGGACATGTCCTACGAACAGAGGACATGGAGGAATTAGAAAAATAACCATTTTGCAGCCATCAAAGTAAAGATCAGTACAGGCAAGAATCATCAATAGATGCTAACTCCAGGAGGCAAATTTGATGAGGACACAGAAGATCTAATTAGAAGCAGGATATCTGCACTATCTCAAAGTTATTCTCACAGATTGTTTATTAGGTACAAGAGGGAAAATAGTAATTATTCTGTGAAGAAACTAGACAACACTGTGACCAGGTTATTAAAAATTAGTATCACCAATGAAAGATACACCAATGACAGACACATGCTTTTGTATCAAAGCTTGAAAAGAATACCAAATTCCTGGCTGAGGATATCTAATCTGAATCTAATTATGAAGAAACGTCAGATAAATCCAAGTTGAAGAATATTTTATAAAACATATAGCCTATAATCTTAAAAAATGTTAATGTAATGAAAGAGAAAGGCTAAGGCACTATTTCCGATTAAAGGCAACTAAGTTACAGCAACTAAATGCAATCTGAGATCTGGACTGGATCCTATGGGGAAAAGGCTATGTAGAAACAAATGTTATTATTGAGACAAACTTATAAAACTGGAATAGGGTCTATAGATTAAGGTTTCGTATTATCAGTGTCAAGTTTCCAAATTTAGTAAGTGTACTGTGATAATGCAAGAAAACTCAATACACAACGAATATTTAGAGATGAATGGGCAAAATATATGCAATTCACTCTAAAGTGATACAGAGCCCTGGCTGGTGTGGCTCAGCTGGTTGGAGCATGTCACTTAACCAAAGGGTTGCAGGTTCCATACCTGATCAGGACACATACCTAGGTTGTGGGTTTGATCCCAGTCCAGTCACGTACGATCCCTGGTCCGGGCACGTACGATCCCGGGTACGGGAGGCAACCAATCGATGTTTCTCTCACACATTGATGTTTCCCTCTCTCCCTTCCTCTTTCTAAAAACAATGAAAAGATATCCTCAGGTGAGGATAAAAATGTTTTTCAATAAAAAAATAAAAATAAATAAAGTGATGCAGAAAGCAGAAAGAGAAAGCAAATGTGACAAATATTAAAAATTGGTAAATCTAAGTATTGGCAATTTAGGAGTTCTCAGTACTATTTTATACTTTTCGTTTGAAATCAATTCAAAATAAAAATTTAAATAAAGGCAAATTTGGACGTGAAAAGATAGTGAAAACAAGTGATTTACTCTGACGTCCTATAGTACATACAAATAAGGGCAATGGCTACAGCAGTTATGCAGACTGACACACAGTTAGCTTCATACAAAATTTCTTAAATTTTTAATTCTCTAGAGAAAGAAAAATACTTATTAAGGAACCACATAAACACTAAGATGCTACACCCTCCATAAAAATCTGTTTTTCATGTTGGCACAGCACAAACTAGGGGATTCTTACTTCCTCCAGCAAACAGTAAGCTCCTCATAGGCAGCCTCAAGGTCCTACGCTTTGTTTTTAACTCAAGCACTGACAAAAGTGTCTGAAATATAACACTCATATGTGCAAATAAATGGCATACATTATTTAAAATACATTCCTAAACATAAATATAAACTCACGAAAGCAGAGTATGAATACCCACATACCTATCACCCAAACGCAACAATTATCAAGATTACACCACACTTGCTTCATCTATTTCATCTCCCCCCTCCTGCTTTTGCTCTGAAGTATTTTAAAACAAATACCAGACATCTTATTTTTCTTCCTCATTCTTCAGTCTCCACCCCTAAAAAATATAGGCATATTCTTACATAAACATAATGTCATTATCATCCCTAACAAAATTAACAATAATTCCTCAATATCATCTAATACCCATCCACTTTCAAATTTTCCCTAAAGTGTTTTAAAAATGACTTTCTTTATTGGTTTGAGTCAGGATTTAAACAAGATCAACACGTTACATTTGGCTGCTGCACATAAAATATATTTAACCTTTCTTTTTAAATTGGCAATCAGCAATTATGAAAAAGCCTAACAGACAAACCAAACAGTTTTCACTTGCAGATTCTCCAGAATCAAACCCAATTTAATGCAGTTGCTGTTCCCTTTGTCTGCAGCACTCTTTCACCAGACTGTTACTATGGCTATTTCTTTCCAGTCACTGGTCACAAATCAAATATTACCTCTAAAAAGAGGCTATCTCCAACCACTCAATCCAGAGTAGAACTCCACTCCCATTCATTCTCCATTATGTAGCCCTATTTTCTTCATGGTACTTACCACTACCTAAAACTATTCTATTTATTTTCTGTTTCCCCCACAGAATGTCAACTCCATGAGGGCAGTGTACCTTCTTAAGTAAACACCAAGAACAATTCCAAAAACATGAGGTATTCAGTAAATACTTACTAAGTGACTAAATAATAATGCAGTACCTCTACATAAAATGTAAACTCAGGCCCTGGTTGGATAGCTCAGTTGGTTAGAGCACCACCCAGATACACCAAGGTTGCAGGTTCCATCCTCAGTCAGGACACATACAGGAATCAACCAATAAAAGCATCAATAGGTAGAACAACAAATCCGTGTTTCCCTCTTTCATTCTCTCTCCTTTCCTCTCTCATTCTCTAAAATCAATAAACAAAAAATGAAATACAAAAATATAAAACATAAGCTCAATAATATGTTTTTAAACATTTGTCGCTCACTCCTCATGTAATGGTTTAAATCGAGTACCTGTAGAAACCTGGGCCAGCAGTTATCAAGAATCTGTGGCATGCAGGAAAGAAAGAACAGAGGTGTATGGCATTTCAATGTAATTCTGGACTTTTACTGAACAGTGATCACAGGTTCCTGAAAGAAAAATTATTCAGGATGATTTAAAGAGCATTACCAGGAGTAAACAAAGTTTCTTTTTTTTTTTAACCAAGGTTAAATGACAAGAGGTAGACTAAAGAAATTAATCCAAGGCTTTACCAAAAAATTAAGATTCTTTTTAGAGTAAAAAGCCTTCTTTCTCACCCTATCTGTTTTGTCTAACAAACACAATCAGACTGTTTAGTATGAAAACAACATGGTTTATAATGAATGAAAATTTTTACTAAAAAGTATACGGTAACAAACTGTCAAAATGTAGATCTTCACCCTAATAAGGCTAAGTAAAACCAGTATTACAGAACTTTTTATGCAGTAATAAAATTTCATTCTAATATTTGAAAGCAATGACAAACAAAAATGGGAAAGGAAATGAAACTGTAGCTTATCTTTTCCCCAGTCTGTTCTTTGGTTCAAGAGGTCCCTAAAACAAAATTAAACATAAAATACCAAATAAAATAAAATTTGGATTGACAGGGTCAAAAACTATAGTCTCTGTCAGCTGGCATCTTACCACTCCAGAGTCCTGCATATAAATCAAGAAACAGGAAAGCATACAATGCAATGGAGTCACTCCGCACCACAAACACGAACAAATTAAGTGAATGCCCTACACTTTCCGGTATTTCCTTAAATGTTAAAACTTACACTTGCGTTAAAAAGTATCTGTAAAGGTTTACTATAAACTACTTAACAACTATTGTGAAAACACTATTTCTGCGGTATAAAACAGCTATTTCCACTACAGCATTGCCACTGACTGAAAACTATCTAAGGACAATAAAAATACCAAGCTTCTTTTTGAATGACCAAAGCCAACTCTATAAAATCTGAGGCGTCCGTATTTCTGGTGTTCCGCGGACTACGTTCCTTGATCGTACAAGAAGGCAACTCCCCAACCGTCAGGGCTGACTTACGCCCTCCAGCACCCCGGGTGCGGGTTACCTTCATCACTCCATTGTCAAATCGCACTCCCACGCCTCGGTCCTCAGCCCCCATCCTAAGTCTGTAGGGAGGGTCAAAAAAGAAATCCCCTCGCCCACACGCACTTCCTGTGTGGGGTGTGGGTGTGTCTGTAGCCGAATGCTTTGCTCAAATGAAATCAAATCTGCGGAGACCCAGACCCTAAAACGCAGGCAGCAAGAACCGACCGGTCGCCGACCCCAGCCTTCCGCCGCCGCAGCCCTTCCTCTTTCTCCCCTCCAGGCCGGCCCCTCCCCCGTGGCGCGCACGCGCGGCCTCTAATCGATTCCCTACCCCATGACCCCCTCACCTTAATCATTAGCCACCCTCTTCCCAGGGTCCTGGAATCGCTGGCCCAGTAAGGAAGACAGGAGATAGAAGAGTGGAAGAGGATGTGTCGAGAGCCAGTGATCTGCGATTCAGATCTCGGCCTAATAGGCCCCTATAGTCAACAGCAGCGACTGTCACCGCCACCAAAACTGTGCGAGCGGCAGCGCCTGGTTCGGCCCAGCTCACCCGGTTTGGGTTTAGAACGCCTAATTTAGTCCCACAGGAACTCCTTCCCCGAAGCTGTGGGCGTTTCTGTGCTGCGCAGACCTAACACCTCGCCACCGTCGCCTCCACTGCTGCTGTTCTGCTGCTGCTGCCGCCGCCTTACCAATCCCTCCTCTACCAAGCGAGCACGACACTCCGTGGCTTTACGACAGATCGGAAAGTGAGAGCGCTCTAGCCTTCACGCCTCCGTGAACATCTGTTTGTTTCTGCGCTTGCTCAGATCCTTGTTTCTCACTGTCCCGCCCCTTCTTCCCCGATCCTCCCCTTTGTGCTCGCTTTATCGGTTGGTTCGTGAAGCCGAACGGTGTCAGGAAGCTCATCACAATATTATGTTTTCCTTGGTGCCTGTGCGTGCAATATTTAATCAAAATACTGACTACATCGAGGCTAATTTTTCGTAACTAAAAATTACAACTAACCGCGGAATTATTGACCATACTTATGGTACAATTAAAAAACATAATGGTTTAGTGTCTTTCATAAATGATACCCAAATCACACTCGCTAATGACAAAAATCATGGCACCTCACTATTAAGACGAATTTGCTTTCAGAATCAGATCAAAAGTGGCCATAGATATCATAGGAACTGGCTGAACAATCACACACACCTTCATAATTATTTTATAAAAATCATTAGATAGCAAATGATTCATTATGTGCATTAGGAGGATGTAGGCTTTGGAATCAGACTTCCTTTCAAATCCCAGTGATGTACTAAACCTTTACAAATCTCTTTTAAATAAGTAATAAATAAATAAATATGTCATTTACACCTCAATTTTAAAAATAAAAAGCATATCTAAAACCAAAAAAATTCTTTGTTTTCTTCCATATAAGTTGAGATAACATTATTTACCTCAAAGGGTTCTTGTGAGATTAAATAAGGCAGTTTATATAATGCTTCAAACATTATTTAACAATTAACTGTTCAATAAACATTAATTCCCTCCCTTAGTCATTTTTTTCTCAATACTCTTTCTTTTGTTCACTCATGTTCTCTGTTTTGTTCAGTAAAGAAAATATTTTACAGTAATAGGAAGAAAGGGTCAGGCTGGATTGGCCAAAAAGTCAATTTAGTTTTTTTTCTGTAAAATAAAAGACACATTTTTCATTTTCACCAATAACTTTATTGATTTGGATACTTTGAGTATATTGGCTATCTCCTACGTGGTATAACGTTGATTGTTCTCAATTAATGCCTGGATTTGATAGCTATCAGCTATCCCAACCATGGAGTGTCATTGTCCTGCGAGAAATCTCAAGCACAAAACTTCGTAAATCACTTTTGACGTGTTTGATCAGTCATAGAACCTTTCTCCATTCAGTGCACAAAATCTTTTTTTTTTTTGCATTTCAGTTGGATTTTTACTTTTCTTGATATAATAAAGCACAATATGCCAAAAATGTCACGTATTTTCTTCCATCTTCAATATAAAAATGGCTACACAAAAATTCACCAGTTTTGATGTTTTTTAAACACACGCTGATATGACAGCTGTCACAATACAATCTAACAAAGTTGTTTCAAACGAAGTTAAAGGCAACTAAGTGCTACTACAGCCATCTTACGGAAAAAACCAAATGAACTTTTTGGCCAATGCAATAGATTGTGTATGGAAACTGGAACAGCATTGGATTGGGATTTTTCCTCAATTCCCTTTCTCCCTCTAAATACAAATTCTGCCTGGACTATCTTATCTACTGCCATGGGTTTAACTGTAATTGACTCTTAATTTCTAAAACTCATGTTATTTCTAGACCTATATTTTCTATATTTCCAAACTAACCTTTTTTCAAAAGCTCTTAACCAGTGCTCCTCAATAATGTAGGCACAGCCACATGTAGTTGTTGAGCACTTGAAATGTAGCTTGTACAAACTGAAAAATGCTGTAAGTGGAAAATATATACTCAGTTTCAAAGATACAATACAAAAACATAAATATCTCAATAAATTTTGATATTGATTACATGTGGAAATAATATCGTGAATATATTGGGTTAAATCAGAGGTTCTCAAGCAGGGATGATTTTGCTCCCTCACCACCCTGCCCCAGGACATTCTGCAATATTCAGAGACATTTTGGTTGTCAAAACTTGGGTCAAGATGTGTGGCTACTGGCATCTACTAACAAAGAGGCCACGGATGCTGCTAAACATCCTACAATGCACAGGATAGTGCTCCACAACAAAGTATTACCTGGCCCAAAATGTTAATAGCACAGTTGAGAAATCCTGGGGTTAATTAAAATATACTATTAAAATTAATTTCAACTGTTTCTCTTACTTTCTAAAATATGACTACTAGAAATTACATTTGTGGCTCATGCAATGTTTCTAGTGGACAGTGCTGACTGATCTAGATCTATATGGTTAACTATACTGGGTATGTCATTTCCACATTAATCTCCCATGGGCATCTCTAACACATCATCTCCTAAGTTAATTAATTAATTAATGTAGGTATATTGTATTTACATCCAACCCATCTTGGTCTTTCCTGCCTCAGTTAATAAGACCAAGTTATCTAACTAGAAATCCAAAGGTCATCTTTGACTAGTCCCTCTTCCTCATTTCCCATCTCTCATCAATCTATAAATCCTTCCATTTCAGCCTCTGAAATATCTCAGATATTGAAAATCGATCCATTTCTGTCCATACTCTGCACCAGCCTAGCTCTTTAGGATCTTTAGTATTCATTTGTTTAATAAACACTTATCAAGTAGTTACAAGGTGCTAGACATTTCACTGGGCACTGTGAGAACTAAATATATAATCACTGCTTCACTGGCTGTTTTACCAGACCCAGAAGGCAAATTCACTATTTATACTATAGTGTGGAAAGAATAAGATGGTGTAAGAGTATGCTGAGAACACAAAGATGGAACACTGTAGTAAAGCCAAGAGTAGGTGATGTTTAAAGTAAATTTAGCAACAGTAATAAAGACAGTTAAAGAAATCAAAAGGCCAGGGCATTCCAGGCAGTAAAATCGGCACATACTAAGATAGAGAATCCTGTACCTGAAATAGCATGAAAAAAAACTCTCTACTAGGATCCACTGAATGTGCCATACAGGGAAACTATCAAGAGACAGAGAAGAACAGTAGATAAAAATCATTAAGTAAGGCTGTTTTTGCTAGGATAAGAAGTTTGTCCTAATTTATACTTAAAACTATGGGAAGTCATTAAGGGAAATCAAAAAGAGAACTAACAATCAGATTTGAGTATTAGAGGTCCCATTTATATAAGCAAAATAGAGGGAAGGTTGAGAGAAGTAAGAGTAGAGGGGAGAAGACCAGTTGAAATGCAGGTAAAAGGTAAAGAGGGTGGTGGAAATGGGAATGAGAAGGGACAGATTCAAGAGATATGAAGATTAAATAACTAATGAATGTAGAAGGTGTTGGTGCCATTCAAGAAAGAAACACAGTTTGCAAAACCTAGTTTTTTTGATTTGGGACTTCTGGGTGGGGGTAGCATGAAGGAGGAGGTCGAGAGAAAGAAAATAATTATTTCTTTATTGGGCAAGTTGAATTTGAGGTATCTAACATTTACCCAAAGTGAGGATTCCAGTCAACTGTGGGATTATATGGGTCTGGAGCTCAGGAGGCAGGTTTTGGCTAAAGACACAGATTTGGGCTCAACTTATATGTGAGAGCTGACAGAAAAATTGTGACTGAGTTCGCCGAGAGCATAATGAGAAGAGACAGACACGTGGAGCAGTCTTGATATTTTAAGAGTTGAAGAATGAAAAGAAGTTCCCAAAGGATATGGATGGGCCAGAGCAAAGGGAGAAAAACGTAGAAAAGTAGGTGACAAGCAAAATAAGAAAGAGTTCTGTCCTGGCAGTGTAGCTCAGTTGATTAGAGCATCATCCCCATATGCCAAGGTTGAGGATCCATCCCTGGTCAGGGCACATACAAGAATTGATCAATGGGGCCAATGATCAAAAAAGAAGTGAAAGATAATGGAAATAAAGGGATGCTAGCCCTGATTGGTGTAGCTCAGTGGGTTCAACATCATCCCACAGATCTAATGGTTTCCAAATCCATTCACAGTCACGGCCCATGCCTGGGTTGCCTGCCAGGTCCTGCCCTGGTGTGTGCAAGAGGCAACCAATTGATGTTTCTCTCCTACATCGTTGTTTCTCTCCCTCTCTTCCTCCTTTCCCGTCTCTCTGAAAATAAGTAAAATCTTAAAAAAAAAAAAAAAAGAAAAAGAAAAAAGAATATAGCAACAAATAAATTGATGAAATCTTAAAAAAAAAACAAAAAACAAAAAGCAAGCAATCCCCGGTTCAGTGAACTGAGCATCAGCCTACGAACTAAAGGATCACTGGTTCGATTTTCAGTCGGATGGCAGAAAATGATTGAGACGCTAAGTTGCTTAAAATCCTTCAGTGACTCTCTATCACCTTCAGGATAAAGCCCTACCCTGCCAAATAAAGCTCTTCAAAATCCAGATTCTGCAGTACAATTTCATACTACCCCTTCCCGTCCTATTCTCCGCCCCAGTTCTTAGGCATTGTTACCATTCTCTGGAAAAAAATATACTAGCCGCTACCTCCCAGCCTTTTCGCCTACTATTCCTTGTTTCAAAATACTTTCCCCCTCTCTTCCACATTCTCACTCCTGCTTTATTTGCTTAGCAAACTCTTATCCATTCCTCAAAGCCCTCCTCCATGAAGCATTTCCTTATCGCTCACCCCTACTCCCATAACAGAGCTAATAATCACTCCCAGTTCTGTACTCTCTTCAATCTTCGTATATACTTTTATTATTATTACAATTGTTTATATACGTATCTATCTTTTCCAGAAAACTGAAATAAAAAAATATATATAACGTACTTCTGTTTCCAGCAGAAAAATATCACTCAAATACTTATCAAACTTACTAAAGAAGGAGATTGGTGTTTTATTCTCAATTTTGCCACTAAGAAACCAGAAATTCTTATTTTTTAAACTTTTTAAAATATATTTTTTAAATTTATTGATTTTATAGAGAAAGGAAGGGGGCAGAGAGAGAGAGAGAAACACAGGTTTGTTCTTCCACTTCTTTATGTATTCATTGGTTGATGCTTGTATGTGTCCTGACCAGGGATTGAACCATAATATTGGTACACTGGAATGCCTCTCTAACCAACTGAGCTACCCAGCTAGGGTCCAGAAATTCTTAATCTTAGCCAAATAACTTGAATTCTTCCAAAAATGTTTTCTCACCTGTGGAAAGATCAGGACTATCCAACATACACTCCAAACCAAAGATGCCTGACTAAAACTACAGTAAAATAATGTTTACCAAATTAGCCTGTAATATGGGCCAAATAGTGCCTACCTATCTGATAGGCAGGAATTTGAGAAGCTTCTTTAAACATGAAAATACTGAGCTGAATTAATGGGTCACCTGCAATAAATGGAAAAAAAGAATACTTCTACAAATTATCAAAGCCAGAGGAGACTGGTATGCCTACCGCTCACTGTATACTTCACAATTTTATATAATTCACAAGTGAGAGTTAACAAAATACGTGGTCAGCTTTGTCAGCTCTTTGGAAGAAAACAAAGCAAAGTTTGGAGATTTAATGCAATGAGGGAGATCTTGAGAACTTGCTGAAAATATTTACTGAACTATTTCCTCAGATGAAAAGTTTAGGGAAGAATTAAAAGGATCTAAGAGGTGTACTAGTCAGAATGCTTAATAATTCAGAACATTTTACTTTCTTATTAATGTGCCGAGATATTTTTCAAACTTGAAACTGAGAGGAAAATACTATAGATTTCACAACACTGTTAATTTAATTGAGGCAGTACAGTTCCTCATTAAAATTTTATTTATAAAATTTGATTTCAGCCCTGGCTGGTGTGGCTCAGTGGATTGAGTGCCGGCCTGCGAACCAAACGGTTGCCAGTTCAATTCCCAGTCTGGGCACATGCCTGGGTTCTGGGCCAGGTCCCCAGTTACGGGTGTGTAAGAGGAAACCACATATCTCTCACACATTGATGTTTCTCTCGCTCTTTTTCTCCCTCCCTTCCCCTCTCTCTAAAAAAGTAAATAAATAAAATCTTTTAAAAATGGTTAAAATGGTAAATGTTAAAAATATTAAAAAATAAAATTTGATTTCGAGTACAAGACTGCAAATAAAGACTGTGCTTAGCTTAAAAATTAATAATCTTTGTTATAGTACATACAGAGAGACAGAGATAGAAAAACAGAGAAACCAGAATAAAAGAGTCATTAGACACAACACTTATTTCCTACTACTAAAATAACCACGGAATTACTGACCATACTTGTATTTTGAAAAATTGAGGTGCTATTTCGGGAGAGGATAACCTCAAAAAACTGTAGAATTTTGATGAGTGTTTATCAATTTTTAAGTTTCCCTGATTGTCTTTGGAATACAACCTGCAAGATATATTTGAATTACCAAGCACTAATACTATCTGTATGGCTCAAGTTTCTGAAAAAACTGAGGTAACAAATTATGGACTAACAAGGAGACACAAAATGCTTTGAATTTTGTAGACAAGCATTCAGAAATATCCCGAAATATTTCTGGCTATCTGGCCAAATTCTGGGCATGGTTTTGAGGCCATCTGGTGTTGTGAAAATATATTTTAAAAATAAACTGTAGAATATGAAAGGCAAGGCCACCATCCACTGTGTTAATGTAAGTCCAGTGTCACAACTGAGGTGTCCAGATTAAACATTTTTTTCAGAAGTAGTTTAGTTTATTAATTACCAGTATTATTATATACTTGGCCAAAGTTGGTCATAGATTTACCACTGAATATTTACAGTAAGTTGTTTTAACTATTTTTTAAATGCTTTTGCAATGCTGTTTTTAAGATCCATGATTTCTAAAGGGTTCACTTCTGTTAGCAATTTAAAAATTCACAAGTTTCTGATCTTAAAATGATAGGCTATACAATCTCCAAAGTCCCTTCGGGCTCTAAGATTTCATGATTTGCCTCAGACCTAATAAGAATTATATGCAAACCCTGCGAATATTATAATTTTAAGTGTGATTTATGTATGGGTAATTATTTGCAAATTCATAACAGGAGTGAAGACACTTTTATGGACTTGTCATTTATAAACCATATAACGTTTTCTACAACATTGTTTTCCTAAATTATAGTAGTATTTATCTAATTGTTTAAAATGTATCTTGATTATGGTTTTGGATTACAGAATTACAAATATATACTGTGCTTTGTTTAGTTTATAGATTATAGAGTACATTAAAAATGCTGAAATACAGGGCCTGGCACAACTAACGCCCCTTTTTTATTACAAAATCATAAGCATGTAATTCTGTAACATAACAATATCACACTCAAGCACACCAAATGACATTTTAGGTGAAATGTTCAAATTAAAACTATAAATTATTACACCCATATTATTACCCTACCAACCACACTCAAGAAGGTCTTACTTCTGCTGGACACTGTATTTGGGGAATATTTAGAATTAAGTATATAGAAGATTGAAAAGAATGAAATGAGATTGTCTATGTAACAAAAGGAGATTTTAAAAATGCCTAACAACTCCTCTATGAATATTTTTTGTATTCAGGGCTTCTGGTAAGATTTTAATTATTTTTAACTTTTTAAAAAATTTTCAAGCATAATTATTTTTAACTTTTGATAGAGCATAAATCACTATTGTATTGCTGTGTCAGAAATCTGGAAGGATTAGAGAATTTAATATCTTTATTTTTAAATTTGCTCAAATTTTTAAAACCTTTTAAAATTTGTTTTACTTATTGATTTTAGAGAGAGAGAAACATTGATTTGTTGTTCCACCCATTGTTGCATTCATTGCTTGTTTCTTGTATGTGCCCTGACCAGAGAGAGAACCTGCAACCTTGGCATAGCAGGATGATTCTCTAACCAACTGAGCTAACGAACCAGGGTAAATTTTTTAAATTCTGAAAATATAAATTTGTCAAAGTTGATGATGATCAAACTCTGAAACCTTATCTATTTGGATTATAAGGATAAAATCTTTCTACTCTTAACACTCAAGCACTAATTTAGGATGGAGTTAAACTAGGAAAGAGTGCCACCTACTGAATCAAAATTACTTAAACATCTCAACATTAAATTGATTTTTCAAAACCTCTATAAAGTTCTAGCATTTTTCTTCCTCAAAGATGCACATTTAAGAAGATATTCACACAGAAAACATTCTTTAAAAATCATTCAACTGAATGTTCTAATCTGGTAGAAGATAACAGACTGGTCATACGTGTTTATCATTTGCAATGTCAACCCAACAAATGATAAAAGAATCAAAAAGGTACAAACCCAAAACAACAAGAAAATGGGAGGTCATCAACAAGCGAGTTATTCCGTTAAATATCTGTAAGATAGAATTCAGGCAGAGAACTAGTGACTATTGCTGCCAAGTAAAAAGAAAAAAAGCTACACCATAAAATACTACCAAAGGGGCTGCACCAATGAGGGAGCTGATATGCCTTGTACAATATACCAAAGGCTAGGAATATGGACCAAAGACAAGGGCTAGGAATATGGTCCAAAGACAAGGGAGGCTACGAAAAAAATCAGTAGAAATAAAAAAATGATTCCTGCAATTGTAAGTCTATATGTGGCATGGTCAAACGTCTACATGCCTCCTTTCACCAGGTAAAGAAGTGTTAGGCTAAAAACAAGGGCAGTGAGTTCTGAAAAGAAACAGATTAAACCAGTTTAGGAGACTAGAGCAGCTAGTGTGACCATCCACACTAAATATTTCACATTTGAACATTTATAGACTCATCTTGCCCATACCTACCTGGTAGTAAACATCACCCTCTTACACAGACTTAACGTTTAGTTTTATAGTACATAATTTAAACATATTTATTGACTCCCTGGTCAGGTAGCTCAGTTGGAGTGTCGCATACACTAAAAGGGTGGAGGTTCGATCCCCAGGCAGGGTGCTTCGAGGAGGCAAATGATCAATGTTTCTCTCTCACATCTGTGTTTCTCTCGCTCTCACTCTCTCTCATCCCCGGCCTCCCTACCCCTTCCTCTTTCTCTAAGATCAGTAAACACATCCCAGGGATTGGAGAAAAAAAGAAAAAGATGCCTTAAAATATATATTTATTGACAACCAAGATATTCCAGATATTTGCGGAAAACCTGTAATGTGAAATAGACCAAAAGGAACATTTTTCGAAAATGACTATAGACCCCTGGCTAGTGTGGCTCAATGGATTGAGTGTTGGCCTGCAAAATAAAGGGTTGCCGGTTCGATCCCAGTCAGGGTGCATGTCTGGGTTGTGGGCCAGGTCCCCAGTAGGGAGCTCTTGAGAGGCAACTACACATTGATGTTTCTCTCCCTTTTTTTCTCCCTCCCTTCCCTCTCTAAAAATAAATTTAAAAAATAAAATCTTAAAAATAATAATAATAAATAAAAATATATTTTTAAAAAGGATTCAGTAGAAGGAAAGTCTGAAAGATAAAACCAAGAAAATCATCCAGGATGTAATTAAAAAAAGAGGGAAGGGAATATGAGAGAAAAGGTACAAGTTATAGAGGGCCAATCCTAGGGGTCAAATATCTAATAGGAGTTCCAGAAAGGGAGTACAAAGAATATGGAGGAAAAAATTATGAAAGAAATAATAAAATCCTAGAATAAAGAGTCCTAACATTCTAAAATTATTTATTCCTTTATCTCTTGATAAACACTCGGTTCTTTCCAACTTTGGTTACTGTGAATAATACTATTATGAGCATTCATGTATAAGTATCTACTTGAGCCCCTGTTTTGAATTCTTTTGGATATATACCTAACAGTGGAATTACTGGAGCATACCGTAAACCCATGACTAGCTTTTTGAGAAACCACCAAACTGTTTTTCCCAGTGGTTGCACAATTTTACATTCCTATCAGCAACACATGAGGGTTCCAATTTCTCCATATCCTTGCGAAAACTTGCTGTTTTTTTTATTATAGTCATCCTTGTAGGTGTAAAGTGGTATCTCACTGTGGTCACACTGTTTTATTCTCTTAGTGGGTTACCTTAGAAATTATCTCAATTATTCTTACTTAACAAAATATAATATTGTTACCTTCATTATCCTCCTGAGAAAAACCTATAAATGGTTAACAACATTTACCCACACATGTACACATGTCACTTAAGACATTTTGGTCATGTATTGTAATTCTACACCATTTAAATGCCAAAAGACATTATTACATCTTTTCATACCCCCTACTTTCACAGTCAACCTGATTTAAGTTTATCCTCATAATTATCATTTTCTTTGGTCTCCATCACTTTCTGCATGTGATCTTTCATGCAAGATTACCTCCTTCTGCATGATGAGCACTTCTAGAATATTTAATGCTTAACTGCTATTAACAATATCTTCTATTTTTCTTCAAAATATATCTATTTTGCCTTCATTATTGAAGTATTTCTACAGCAGTGCTTATTTTCTCACAGCACTTTGAAGATACCATTTCAATGTCTTCTGAAGCTCTTGTCTTTGACATGTCAGTAGTGAGTTTAATTATAGCTTTTTTCAAAGTTAATTTGTCTATTTTCTGGCTATTTTAAGTTTTTTTCTCTGTCTTGATTTACTAAGGTCTCATCTTTATGTGTTTAACTAAGGATTTATTTTGTTCTTTCTGCTTGGGCTTTGGCAGGCTTTCTTGAATTAGTGGATAATTAGCAATCATCTCTTCAAAATATTGTCTCAGGGCCATTCTTTCTCTTTTTCTTCTAGTACTTTGGTTAAACATGTTAGATTCTCTCACTGTATCTGATACATCTCTTGCCCTTTGTACTGTATGACCTGTATTTTAATTATTTCTTGCTTCATCCCAGATAGTTTCTTCTGAAATTTATTCCAACACCTAATTCTTTCTTCATTTGTGGCTAATCTACTAAACCAATTTTTAAAATTTGATATTATATTTTCATTTCTGGAATTTCTGCTTTTTCCCACATCTGCTATGTCCCTTTTTTTAGTTTACAGTTCCCTGCTAAAATTTTTAAGCTTGATTTTGTCTGTAATCATAGTTATTTTACAAAGTCTGTGCCTGAGAAATTTAACTTCTAGAGTCCCTGTGCATCCTTTTTGGCCATTTATTTTCCTTGCAGGCTCTAACTCATGAAACCTTGTCTCTTTGTGTGCCTATGTATCTTTTATTGTGTTCAAGAAATTGTGATTGAAATTGTATTTACAGAAATTATATGAGATCTGTTAGGATATTAATTTCCCCCACAAATAATTTTTGTTTGTATCTGCCAGGGGCTCAAGCTGGTCAGCAGGAAAGGACCAAAGTGTATGATTTGCTGCCCCGCAATATAATGCAAAGGAAGACCACAATCTGCATCTCTTCCCCCAGACAACTGACTGTCATGGTTCTAGCCCAAAGTTCGGGCTGGGTCACCATTCTTGGTGAGTACTGTGTACCAGTCATCATTCCTCCAGCTCAGCGAGTCTTCTCAAAGTGTAACTCATTCTCTCATTTGCCTTCTTAGGATTCACATACATACCTAGGACAAAAGTGCTCCTGAAACTAATATAATGTTAAATGTCAATTATACTTTAATTTAAAAAATGGTGTTCCTGGCCATGCTGGGTAATTCAGTTGGTTAGAGCATCATCCCAATACACCAAGGCTGTGGGTTTGATCCCCGATCAGGGAACATACAAGATGCAATCAATGAATTCATAAATAACTAGAACAACACATCGATGTCTGTCTATCTGTCTCTCTCTCTCTTTCCCCTCTCTCTAAACATCAATAAATTAAAAAGAAATGGTGTTCCAAAATGGCTCACCTCTCTGGGTCCTAGTCCTCTCCTATATTTTAATTTATATTTTTTCACTAAATTGTTTGCTGTTTAGTGATATTAAGAAGACATTTATAGCTTACCTAGCTGTTTTATTTATCTTCAATGGGAAAGTGGATACAAATCATCTAGTCTACTATAATTTAAAGCCAAATGTCCTGCCTTCAAGTTTTGGTCTTAGGATCTCTTTTTAGTTTTCACAATATCTTAATTCACTCCCTAAGTAATTTCATATGCTACTTGATGTGTATGCTAATATCTCAGAATTCTATGTCTTTGCTCAGATCTTTCTTCTGAGTATAAAAAATAAATGATCAACTGACTATTCCACATCTCTATTTGAGTGTGTCATAGGAAACCAAAACCCAAGATGTATTTGGACCTACATGTCACTGATTCCAGTCACAGATATATATATAATACACATGTTCTAATGATACACATATTTTTTCATTCAATTCCTACATCTTTTTGGTAGGTATCATCACCAAAGTTTTAATTTGTATTTCCCTGATCTGGTGAGATCAAATGCCTTTAATTTGATCTCATGCCAAATTTATGAAAAGAGAATCATATTATACAAGTAATTTCCCAAAATTCAACATAAGTATTTAAAAAGGCAGGTCTGGATTTCTGCTACCTGCCATGATGGAATAACACGACATCATTGCCCTGCCTTAAATAATTAGAAAATCAGACATGATATGTGAAACAACAGTTCTCAGATACTAGACAACAAGTAGTACAAGTCAGTGATCCTAAGAGAAAGGAAACAAACAAGGCGAACCCTTTAAGTGCTCCAATTCACTGCCTTGGGAGAGTTTTCCTGGCTGAAACACTGAGAGGTAGAAATCAAACAAACCCCACTGACTTTACCAAGTTCAGAGGACAGAGATTTAACGAAGCACGGGAAACTAAAATGTATGCAGAAAACCAGAAAAGAGGAAGCTGCAGAAAGAGAAATGGGAAGCTCACAAAAACTGACGCGGGCACCTTGAGTCTTTGAGTACTGATGTACGCATATGAGTAAACTACTAAGGACAGGAGAGAAGCATTAGAAAAGAATACACAAAACACCTCTGGAACTCACACAGGGCTGTAAATAGTCCAAATCGAAAGACCTCTAAATATATGGGGGTATAAAGTAAAAACCTCAGAAAGTCATTAACTCAGGAGTGAGATCAAATTAGGCCCAAAACAGAGTCTATTTGGATCTATCTTAACTGCTTAGAAGCAAGCCTCAAAAATATCAAACTTACTCCAAGTATCTTAACAGGATGCCAGAATAAAGGCAAAATAATCAAGGAAATACAAATAACTGAACACCCAAGGATGTAAAATTCCCAATTTTGATGCCCAAAAGAGATGGCCAAGAATGCCAAGAAGCAGAAAAATAGCACCCATAACCAGGTGAAAAAATTAATTCATAGAAACAGATGCAGAGCCCTGGCTGGTGTGGCTCAGCGGATTGAGCACTGGCCTGCAGTTGCCAGTTCGATTCTTGCTCAGGGCACATGCCTCAGTTGTAGGTCAGGTCCCCAGCTGGGGGTGTGCAGGAGGCAACTGATCGATGTTTCTCTCCTTTTCTCTTTCTTCTCTTCCCCTCTCTCTAAAACATAAATACATTTTTTTTAAAAGCTGTTTTAAAAAACATGCAGAAATGATACAGATAATATAATTAATAGACAAGGACATTATAACATCTATTATAAAGCTACTGCATTTGATCAAGAAGGTAGAGAAAACCATGAGTATGATTTTAAAAACATAAAGTAGAAGGTAGAAAAAGACCCACATGAAATTTCCACAGATGAAAAACACAATATCTGAAACATAAAACACACAGATGGGATTACAGATGATTCAGACACTCCTGAAATAAAAAATAAATCAGTAAACTAAAAGGAAAAAAAATAGAAATTATTCAAAATAAAACATACAGAGAGGCCCTGGCCAGGTAGTTCTGTTGGTTAGAGTGTTGCCCTGACATGCCAAAGTTGTGGGTTCAATTCCCACTCAGGGCACACATAAATATCAACCAATTAGTGCATAAATAAATAGAAAAACAAATTTGATATCTCTCTCTCTTTCTCCCCTCCTTCCGTCTTTCTCCCTTCCTCTCTCTCTAAAATCAATAAATAAAAAATTTTTTAAAATAAAAGTAAAACACAGAGAGAAAAAAGAGTGAAAAAACAAATGAACTGAGCATTGGTGAGCTGTGAAAAATTATCAAACACTCTAATATATGCATAAATGGAGTCCCAAAAGGACATATGGGATGGTGGGACATGAAGAAGTAGCCAGGAAATTTTCCAAATTTGATGAAAAACATAAGCTCACTAATTCAACAAGTTCAATGAACACTCAAGCAAATAATATACAAAAAGCAACAGTAACGATAACACCCAGGCACACAGTAATTTAATTGCTAAAAAAAAATACTTCAATCTTAAAAAGAGACAGAAAAAATACAATAAAAATAGCTCACATCTCACTGGAAACAATGGAAACCAAATGTGAGTGAGGTGGTATCTTTAAAAGCACTGAAATTTAAAAAATGCCAAAAAAGAGTTCTATACCTAGCAAAAATATCTCTGAAAAAAATGTGGTAAAAATAAAGACTTGCAGATTATGAAAGCTGAGAGGATTTATCATCTTTAAGTCAGCACTATAAGAAATTTTCAAACAATCTTTCAGGTAGAAGGAAAATAATACCAGATAGAAATTTGGATACAGAAAGAGTAAATATGAGGCTAATTATAAAAGGTTGCCTTTACTATTTTTCTTTCTTTAAAAGATAACTTACTATCTAAAGCAATAGTCAGACAATCTATTACAGTTTACTACATATTCAAGTTAATTGTATGACAAAAGATGGGAAAGAACAAGTGAAAGTATGCTGTTC
Organism: Mormoops blainvillei; assembly: GCA_004026545.1. Taxonomy (NCBI): domain Eukaryota; kingdom Metazoa; phylum Chordata; class Mammalia; order Chiroptera; family Mormoopidae; genus Mormoops; species Mormoops blainvillei. Next base: position 160,384 of record PVJD01000360.1, on the reverse strand, counting down.
ATATTTCTTATTCTGTATATGCAGTGTTTCAATATTATTTGAAGGTTGACTGTGTTAAGTTAAATATTTGTAACATAAGCCCTATATCATACTAAAAATACAAAAATAAGAGGAAAAACTACTAAGCCAATATAGGAGTTAAAACTGAATCATAAAACACTTCTCAATTAATGCAAAGAGGCAGAAAAAGAGAGGAAAAAAACCCAAAAAAATAGATGGGACAAATAGAAGACAAGAGGTAATAAATAGGAACTAAGATGGTAGATTTAAACCCAATCATATTATCATCACCACCAAACCAGAATTAAATGAAATGTTAAATAAAGGGTCGTCTTTAAGAAGAAAAAGGCTATAAAAAATATGAACAATAAAATGGTAATAAATACATATCTATCAATAATTTAATTTAAAAAACAAAATAAACAAGCAGAAGAGAAACAGAATCATAAATACAGAGAACATTTTGATGGTAGCCAGATGGGAGGGGATTGGGGGCAAGGGCAAAAAACCTGAACATATTAAGAAGTACAAATTCATAGTTATAGAATAGTCATGGGGATGTAAAGTACAGCACAGGGACTAGAGTAGCTAAAGAACATATATATTCATGACCCATGGACATGGGCAATGGTGTAAGAATTGCCTGAGGAAGTCAGAAGGGGTGGTTATTTGGAGTGGGCAGAGTTGGAAAAATTTGGATAACTGTAATAGCATAAACAATAAAATATAATTTTAAAATTAAGACTATAAAATAAAACAATATGGTTTGACATAAATACAGACACAAAGATCAATGGAACAGAATAGGGAGTACAGAAACTACCCCATGCATATATGTTTCATTAATTTATGACAAAGTAGCCAAGAATAATGCAATGGTAAAAGACTAGTCTTTTTAATAAATGGTGCTGGGAAAGCTGGTCAGCCCTATGAAAAAAGATAACACTGGACCACTGTCTTACACTATACTCAAAAATCAGTTCAAAATGGAATTAAGTCGTGAACATAAAACCTGAATCCATGAAACTGCTAGAAGAAAACATAGGCAGTAATCTCCTTGACATAGATCCTGAGGATGATTTTTTGAAACTTATGCCAAAAGTAAAAGAAACAAAAGCAAAAATAGACAAATGGGACTATATCAAACTAAAAATCTTCCGCACAGCAAAGGACACCATCAACAAAATAAAAAGAAAATGTGCTAAATGTAACAAAATATTTGCAAATCATATATCTGGTAGAGGGATTAATATCCAAAATAGATAAAGAACTCATACAACTTACAACTTAATAGCAAAAAAAAAAAACAATGTAATTCAAAACTGGGCAGAAGATTTGAAAATAAGTTTTTTCAAGGAAGACATACAGATGGTCAACAGGTATATGAAAAGATGTTTAACTTCACCACTTATTAGGGAAATGCAAATCAAAACCACAATGAGATAATGCTTCACACCTATTAGAATGGCTATTATCAAAAAGACAAAAAATAACAAGTGTTGGCTGGGATGTGGAGAAAAGGGAACACTTGTGCACTGTTGGTAGGAATGTAAATTGGTGCAGCCACTATGAAAACAGTACGGAGGTTCCTCAAAAAATTAAAAACAGAACTACCATATGCTCCAACAATTCCATTTCTCAGTATTTATACAAAAAACAAAAACACTAACTGAAGAGGATATATGCAATCAGCAAAACATAAAACTGGTTCTACGAGAATATCAGTAATACAGAAAAAACCACTAACCATACTGTTTAGGGATTAATAAAAGAGAGAGGAATTAAATTGCCAACATCAGGAATAAGAGAGAGGTATTCATTTCAGATCTAAACATTTAATTCATTGTTTCATAGCTCTCTTAAAGAAAGCTTGAGGTCCAAGTGGTTTCACTGGTGAATTCTATAAAATATTTAAGAAAGAAATAATATCAATTCTACACAAACACCTGTAGAAAATAGATGAGTGAATACATCTCAACACATTCTATGGGGTTAGCATTACCCTAAAACCAAAACCAAAGAAATCGAAAGGAAATATGGACTAATATCCCTCATGAACACAGATGCAACTACCCTTAACAAAGTTTTAGAAAATCAAATCTAGTGATATATGAAGATAAATAAATTACTGTGATCACAGGAATACGTGGTTGAATTAATAATCAAAAGTAGTCAATGTAATTCACCATATTATTACACTGAAAAAAGAAAAAATATAAGATTATCTCAATAGATTTAGAAAAGAAGTCATTTGACAAGATTCAGTGTCGACTCATGGTAACTCTCAGTAAACTAAGAATGAGAAAAAAAATCGTCCTCAATCTAAAAAAGCATCTGTAAAAAACCTACAGCTAACATCATATTCAGCAGGGGAAGACAAATGCCTTTAACCCTAAAACAAGGAACAAAGAAAGTGAATATCATAGCCTCTGAATGATCCTCTGGCTTTGCAATTACAGCTCATTTCCCTCCTCTGTATCAAGAAAATTCTGCTTATAATCTCTATTATGGAACTCATCATACTTTATTTAAATAATACACTTAACCTTAAAGGTTAAGTCCTTTGCTTTACTCATCTTTGTATGAGTATTTTATTGAATAACTCAATTAAGGCTTGTATAGAGTCTTAAGAGTTTAGTTCAGTCATTCTATTTCCAGTGGAGGAAAGTAAACTCTAGAGAGAGCAAATAAGTTGTCCAGTATCTCATAGCAAATTAGTTTAGTTAGTAAAAATAATCAACTGTGTCTTTTCATCTAAGAGGTACTATCTCCTTTGAATGGATCATTAAGTAATATAGATTTTATTCACATTGTAAATGTGAAAATTAGAGCTGAGTAAGTTTCAATATGCTTGCCTACAGCTAATATTAAGTATTAAAGCAAGGAGTATACAAAGAGAAGTTTCACATTAAAAATATTTTTGTTGTTAGAGGAAGAGTATTTTCCATGGCTTCACTTTTGGTTTGTGTAAAGAAAACCTAAACAATGAGAAAATGAGTTCAGAGATGCAATCTAAAAATCTGAAACTATGACTGCACTTCAAAATGTAAAATAGTCACAAATTCCTTGCTGCAAGTGCCACTTTAAGCGAACTGTCTTTTATTATATTTACTTATGTGTGCAAACATTCTCAACCCTATCCTCTAATATTATTTGTGGTAGCTTACATGAACACATGTAAGAGCAGAAACCTAAATGGATTAAGACTTTTAAAAATAATGGAAAATAAGTGAAAACAGTAAAACTCAGTTAGAGGTAATTATTATGCAGAAATACATACCATCGAATCCTGGACAATTTTTAAAAAAAAACTATTTATTTATTTATTTATAGGCAGAGGGGAAGGGAGGGAGAAAGAGAGAGAGAGAAACATCAGTGTGTGGTTGCCTCTTACTCGCCCCTACTGGGGACCTGGCCCACAACCCAGGCATGTGCCCTGACTGGGAATAGAACCAGTGACCCTTTGGTTCGCAGGCTGGTGTTAAATCCACTCAGCCACACCAGCCGGAGCCAATCTCTAGACATTAACCATAACTTTAGCTTTAGATTTCTTTCAGCCAAAGCCAACAGGGAAATGCAATCAGATTCACAAGTGTCAATAAGGTAGTATGTTACAGAAGAAGCAGAAATTTTCCTTACATGGAGACCTGAAAGAAATATTATAATTAAAGGGATAATGTGTGACAGCAAACGACATTCTTAACAACATTCCTATAATAATTATCATGGTTTCATGAAGGGAAGGAAATTGAGGAGAACTATACCACTCTGAAATCCTTCTGTAACTCTTTAAGAAAGAAGGAAAGCCCAACTAAAAGTAAAACATATAAGAGGGAGGCTGATATAGAAGCCAAAGTATGAGTCTGATAATAAACTCTCATAATCTCTTCCTACAAATCCTTTTAGGAAGTTCAGGGCCATCTACTTTCTTACCAAGATGAGGCAAGACCTTTGGAAGAGCGTTCTCCTATAGGTATAATCTCTTACACGCTATCTCCTCCTGTCCTGCTAATATGCATAGTTTATCCAAAGTCCAAACACCAGGTAAGACAAAGATCACGTATTTTAGAATATTGCACTACTAACAAAAAGCCACCAGTTATTGCATGACATAAAGAAGCACTAGTATTCCAACAGCGCCATCTACAAGGGAAACTTGTTATATTTGGGAAAGATTTCAATAGGCATGTCTTGAGTAGCCCAGGACAAGGTTTTTAAGAACACCAATCTTAAAAGAGATGGGAGGCATATTAAGCTGTGTGATGAATTTATGAGCGTTCACTAAACTATTTTCCCCACTTTTGTCTATGTCTGCAATTTTACATAATAAACTAAGAAAATGTACCTGTGTTGAGGATCTTCAATGAGATCAATGAAGAAGTAACATGAAAAATAACAAGAAATTATAAGACAGGCAGAAATAAAAAGAATAGATGGATATAAAATGCATCAATTAGAAATCCCAGAAATAGAAAAGTAGTAATAGAAATTTAAAAGGGACCCCAAAACAACCTATTTATAAATGGACAAAAATTTGAATAGATATTTTACAAAAGAAGACATATGAATGCCTGGAATAAGCACATGGAAAGATGATCAACATCATTAGTCATTAGGGAAATACAAATTAAAACCATAATAAGATACAGCTTCACTGGCTGGGTAGCTCAGTTAGTTAGAGGGTCATGCCACTATGCCAAGGTTGAGGGCTTGATCCCTGGTCAAGGCACATGCAAGAAGCAACCAATGAATGCATAAATAAGTGGGACAACAAACGAATCTCTGTGTCTCTGTCTCTGTCTCTCTCTCCCCCGTCTTCCAGCCTCCCTTTCTCTCTCTAAAATCAATTAAAAAAAAAAAAAGAAAGAAGGAAACCACTTCACATCCACTAGTATGACTATAATAATAAAGACAATAACAAGTGTTGGAAAAAATATGGAGAAATGAAACCCTCGTATATTGCTGACGAGTATGTAAACAGTATAGCTACCTTGGAACACTTTAGCAGTTTCTTAAAAATTACACATAAATTTACAGTGAAACCCAGCAATTCTACTCCTAGATAGCTATCCAAGAAAATGAAAACATATATCTACACAAAGACTTGTGTTATTTCTAATAAGCAAAAAGAAATAATCCAAATGTCTATCGACTAGCAGCGTGATGAACACTATGTGGTATATATGTATAATGGAACACTGTCAACTATAGAAAGAAACAACTGATACTGACTACAAAATAAAGAAACCTCAAAGCACCTAGATGAATAACACATATTATATTAAGTCCATGTATATGAAATACCCATAAAAGGCAAATCTATAGAAATATAAAATATATTAATGATTGCCAAGGGTTGGAGGGGGAACAAGTGTTGATCGCAAATGGGCTGGAGGTATCACATTAGTGTGACGGAAATATCCGAAAGCTAGATTGTGAGGATGGTTGCAGAACTTTGTAAATTTACTAAAAATCAGTGAATCGTACATTTTAAATGTTATATAAATTTGCTATAGATTGAATGCTTATGTGCCCCCAAAATTCATGTGTTGAAACCTAATCCTCAAAGCAATGGTATTTGGAGATGTGACCTTTGAGAGGTGATTAGCTTATGAGGGCAGAGCCCTCAAGAATGGGATTGCTTCCTTTAAAAACGACACTCCAGAGAGCTCTCTGCCCCTTACACTCTCACCAAATACTGAATCTGTTAGTGCCTTGATCTTCGATTTCTGAGTCTCCAAAATTGTGAGAAATAAATTCTGTTGTTTATAAACCACTTAATCTATGGTGTTTTGTTATAGCACCCTAAATAGGCTTAAGACAAAATTGTATCTCAATGAAACAACCAGTATTAACAATTTCTTGTGGCCCTGGCCAGGTGGTTCAGTTGGTTGGAGAATTGTCCCATACACCAAAAGGTTGTGGGTTCAATTCCTGGTCAGGGTACATACCTAAATTTTGAGTTCAATCCCTGGTTGGGGGGAGTATGGGAGGCAATCAATCGATGTCTCTCTCTCTCTCTCTCTCTCTCTCTCTCTCTCTCAAAGCAATAAAAAAATATGTCCTCACATGAGAATTAAAAAAAAAACAGTTTCTATGTATTCTTCCAGATATGTCTATATATTTATATACATAATCATATATATTATTTTTCCCTTGCAAATGACAGCATTCCATTCCCACTAGTCTCTGGTATCTACCTGTTTGATTTTTTAAAATAAATCATATAGATCTTCCTATAGCAGATATATATATATATATATCCATCATTCTTATTAATAGTGCAGAATATTCCACTATGTAACTGTACCATTGATGAAGTTTTGGGTTATTTCCATCAATTTGGCTATTATAAATGATGTTTCAATAAATCTCTTGATATATGCCATTTCCCTTAAGTATGCTATTACCTACATGAATATATTATTACCTATGAGTAGAATTTCTGGGCCAAAGGGTCTGTGCATTGTAATTTTGTTAACATATTTTCAAATTGATCTCTACAGAGGTCAATTTATACTCCAATCAGCAATGTATGAGAATATTTTGATAACACAAGTTAACAAGCTTTTTGCTCCATATGAGCCTAAAATGTTAAGAAAAAAGGCACTTCACTGTACTGTTACATTGTCTCTTTGAAAAATAGTCTTTTTACCTGGAAAAACCTATGCCAATATTTTTGCTAACTTAGATGAATGGTACAAATTCCTTGAAAAACAGAAATTACCAAAGCTCACTCACATAGAAATAAATTATCTGAGAAGTCATGTATCAAGTGAAAATAAACCCTGATTTTGACTTCAAAACTTCCCACAGAGAAAACTCTGGATTTCAAAGGTTTCATGAGGAACTCGGTCTATTATATGAAGAAAAAAATGATAATTATTGTATACACACTTTAGCAAAAACAGAAGTGAAAAGAACACTTCCTAAATTATTTTATGGAGCCAGTATTATCCTGACACCAAATATTGCAAGAAATATTCGTACTCCATAAAGATAGATTAAAAAGTCTTTAACAAGGCCTGGTCAAGTTGCTCACTTGGCTGGAGCATCGGCCCTATGTGCAGGGGTTGCAGGTTTTATCTGCATGCAAGTACATGGAGGGGTCGAACAATGAATGCATAAATGAGCATAACAACAAACAGACATTCCCTCTTTCTCTTCTTCTCTCTGATATCCATTTTTAAAAATTCTTAACAAAATGTTAACTAATATAATCCAGCAATATTTAAAAGGATAACATATAACCTTTGGAACACAAAAATTTTAAGGAAAATTTCAATTTTTCAATAGGACTTTATCACAAGAATGCAAAGTTGGTCAATCAGTATAATTTAACATATCGAAGACCACAAATCCCCATGTGATCATCTCAACAGACACAGAAACATTAATTAACAAAATTCAACATCCAATCATAAAAACAATTCTCAGTAAACTAGGAATTAAATTACATTTATAACTTTAATTTTGTGTTTTTTATTAATTTTTATTAATAAAATGTTTGTGTTCCATAGTTATCTAGTACCCTAAGGTTATCAAATATCCTTTTACATAATGCTAGATTATATTAGCTAATGTTTTGAGAATTTTTTTAATAATTGATTTTAGAGAGGGAGAAGGGATGTTCTTTAACTTATTAAAGGGCATCTGTGAAAAACTTATAGCTAACTTCATACTTACTTTGAAAGACCAAATGCTTTCCTCTTAAGATCAAGGACAATGTAAGCATATACAATCTATCTCCACTTCATCATTACTCTAAGGTCCAAACAAGGCGAGCTTTAGAAATGAGGCCTGGCCAGGTGGCTCAGTTGGTTGGAGTGCCATCCTGTACACCTTAAGGTTATGGGTTCCATCCTGGATCAGGGTGCATGTGGGAGGTAGCCAATAGATGTTTTTCTCTCTCTCTCCCCACCTTCTCCCGTCTCTCTAAAAATCAATAAATATATCCTCAGGTGAGGATTAAAAAGAAAAAGAAATGAAAGATATATGGATTCGAAAAGAAAAATTATTGTTTATCTAGAAAAAAAAAATCTACAAAAGCTTGCTAGAATTATAAGTTCAGAAAGGTATCAGAACACAAGGTCAGTATGCCATAATCAATGGCATTATGTATACTAGTAACAAATAATTAAAAAATGAAATAAAGAAAACCACACAATTTATAATACCATCAAAAAACATAAAATTCTTGCCCTGGCTGGGTAGCTCAGTTGATTGAAGCTTTGTCCCATACACGTAGAGGCTGTGGGTTTGATCCTGGTCAGGGCATGTCTAGGTAGCAGATTGTATCCCCGGTTGCAGTGCATACAGGAGGCAGCTGATTGGTGTTTCTCTCTCACATGAATATTTCTTTCTTTCTCTTCCTTCCTCTTTCTCCGAAATCAATTTTTTAAAAAACATGAAATTTTTGTGGCTACATCTAACAAAATATATGCAGATTTTGTATTGCCGAGAGACAGTAAAGATCAACTAAATGAAGAGACATACCATGTACTTAATTGGGAAACTATATATTGCTAATTTGCCAATTCTCTCTAAACTGATCCATCTATAGATTCAACCCAATCCCAACTAAAATGCCAGAAGGCTTTGTAGAAATTGAAAATCTGATCCTCGAATGTATATGGAAATGTAAAAGTCCTCAAATAGCAGAACAATTTTCAAGAAGGAGAACAAATTTGGGGACTCATATTAACTACGTAATTTCAAGACTTATTACAAGGCTGCAATGAACAAGACAGTTTGGCAGTTCTGTAAGGATAGACACATAGCCCAAAGGAACAAAACAGAGGAAAACATATCTTCAACTGATTTTCAACAATGTTGCCAAGATAATTCAGTGGGGAAATAATAGTCTCTTTTCCCCTAGCCAGTGCAGCTCAGTTGGTTAGAGAATATTCCCATACACCAAATGGTTGGAGGTCCGATTCCCAGTAAGGGCACACACCTAGCCTGCAGGTTTAATCCTAGATCAAGGTGCAAATAGGAGGAAATCAATTAATGTTTCTCTCTAGATGGATGTGTTTTTGTTTTCTCTCTCTCTCTCCCTTCCTCTATATCTAAAATCAATAAACATATTTTCTTAAAAAGAATAGTTTTTCAACAAATGGTGATGAGACAATTATATTTCCACATGCAATAAAATAAACTTTGACTCTGACCTCACACCACAGGCAAAAATCAACTCAAAATGCATCAGACGCTTACAAACACACTATTTTTTAAAAAGCCCATATCCTGGTCAAGATGGCGGCATAGGTAAACATGGTTTGCTTTCTTGCTCAACCACATCAAAATTATACTAAAATATAGAACAACCATCACACAGAACCATCAGAAATATACTCAAATGAAAGTCTGACAACTACAGAGTTAAAGAAACCACATTCATCCAAACTGGTAGGAGGGGTGCACGCAGAATAGGCAGGTACAACATCCACATGTGGTGGATAAAAATTTGGGAGGGATATCTCGGGAGTGAGGAATCCTAGTCCCACACCAGGCCCCCAGCCCAGGGCTCTAGTGCCAGGAAGATAAGACCCAATAACTTCTGGTTGCAAAAACCAGTGGGGATTGAGTTGATGGAAAAAACTTCTGGAGTCTCCAGCAGTTCCCCTTAAAGAACCCACACACGAACTAACTCGGATTCGCTACCTCAAAGATCCAGCACTGGGGTAGCAGCTTGAAAGGCACCAGTGGCATACAAGGAAGAACTAAAGTGTCTGGCATCAAGTCAGGAGCTGGGGTAGAGCTTTTTCCAAGACAAAAAGCAGGGCAGAAGCCAATGTCCGTTTTCTGAACCTCCCTCCCACAGAACCACAGAGCCAGTTGGGGGGTGCCATACCTCAGACTCCATCAACCTGGCTAACACTGTTTGCCTTGCCTTGGATATCCCGTGAGACTCTGTCTCACCCAACTTATGGGGTCACCCAGGATATAAATGGCTGGTCTTGGCTCATGCTTCACAACTTCCTAAATCCTCTGAAACAAGCAACAGCCGGCCTCCACAAACCCTCAGCCCCCACACATCTTGCTAAGTGACCCCAGACCTAACACTAGCAGTAGCCAGCCTAGATTCACAGTTTGGTTTTGCCTGGGAATCTCCAAGCCCAGCACAAGTAGCAGCCATCTCAGATTGCTTTATAGCTCAGGCAGGATGGTCCTGGGCAAAAAACTGATGGGGGTTGACCTTGGCCTGTACCATCTGGGAAACCTCAGGGCCAGCATATCCAGTAGACAGCAACAGACCATGTCAGAGCACCACCACCCTGCCCCTGCACAGCTGATCCTCTACGGAGGGTAGAGGTTGGTGGTCAGTGGTCACAGGCAATTGTTTCAGCTGACTGGCTTGAGTAGATACCTCCCACTGACCTGTCAACCGCAATCAAGGCTCAACTACAAGAGGAGGCTGCACGTAGCCCACAAGAAGGGCACACCTTGAGTACCCCAGCTTGGGTGATAGGGGAGGCTGTGCCACTGGACCCTACAGGACACCTACAATATTAGGCCATGATACCAAGACAGGGAGTCATAGAAGTTCCACCTAATACATTGAAGCAAACACAGGGAAACTGCCAAAATGAGGAGAAAAAGAAACATGGCCCGAATGAGAGACTAGGTCGAAATTCTGAGAAAAGAACTAAACAAAATGGAGACAAGCAATCAATGAGAGGAAAAGTTCAAAACACTGTTTATAAGGATGCTCCAAAACTTGGCCCTGGTTGGCATGGCTCAGCAGATTGAGTGTTAGGCTGCGAAGCAAAGGGTCACTGGTTTGATTTTCAGTCAGGGCACAGGCCTAGGTTGCAAGTCAGGGCCCCAGTAGGCGGTGCGTGAGAGGCAAGTATACATTGATGTTTCTCTCCCTCTCTTTCTCCCTCCCTTCCCCTCTCTCTAAAAATAAATAAATGAAATCTTAAAAAAAAAAACAACCAAAAAACTTAGTGAGGACCTCAACAGCATAAAAAAGATCCAGTCAGAAATGAAGGATACACTAATTTAAATAAAGAACCATTGACAGGGAAACAATAGTAGAGGGGATGAAGCCATGAATCAAATCAATAATTTGGAACGTAAGGAAGAAAAAACAACCAGTCAGAACAACAAGAAGACAAAGAATCCAAAAACAAAACGAGGACAGTGTAAGGAGATGCTGGGCCAATTACAAGTGTTCCAACATTCTCATCATAGGGGTGCCAGAGGGAGAAGAGAAAGAGCAAGAAATATGAAATCTAACTGAAAAATAATAAAAGAAAACTTCTTTATTTTGGTGAAGGAATAGACATGCAAGTCCAGAAAGCACAGGGAGTCCCAAACAACAAGGATGTAAAGAGGCCTACTCCAAGACACATCATAATTAAAATGCCAATGGTTACAGATAAAGAGAGAATCTTAAAAGAAACAAGAGAAAAGCAGCTAGTTACCTATAGGGGAGTTCCCATAAGTCTGTCAGCTGATCTCAAAAGAAACATTGCAGTCTAGAAGGGATGGGCAGAAATACTCAAAGTCATGAAAAGCAGAGACCTATAGCCAAGATTGCTCTATCCAGCAAAGCTATCATTTAGAACCAGAGGGCAGATAAAAAGTTCCCAGATAAGAAAATACTAAAGGAGTTCATCATCACCAAACCATTATTACATGAAATGTTAAAGGGACTTATTTACGAAAAAGCCTATCAAAACTATGAACAATAAAATGGTAATAAATACATATCTAACAACAATGGAATCTAAAAAACAAACTAAGTGACCTCTGGCCAAGATGGAGGGGTAGGTAGATATACTTTGCTTCCTTGCACAACCAAAAAGAAGGACGACAATCAATTTAAAAACAAAAAACCACCAGAACTGCCAGAAAATTGATCTGTATGGAAGTCTCACAACCAATGAGTTAAAGAAGAAACATTCACCCAAACTGGTAGGTGGGGTGGAGACAGGCAGCTGGGGTAGAGAGGATGCATGGCAAGGCAGTGGTTGGTGGACCAGAAGGGTGAGGCAGTGGCTAGCCAACCGGACGGTCCCACATTCATGTGAGGATAAACCAGGAGGAACAACTGGGCAGTGAGACAGACTGCACAAAACAGTGTTCCAGTGTAGGGATATAAGCCTCAAAGCCTCTGGCTGTAAAAACCTGTGGGGGATGCAGCAGCAAGAGCAATGTCCAGTCTCACAGGAGTCTGTTGGAGGGAACCACAGGGTCCTAGAATGTACACAAACCCACCCACTTGGGAATTAGCACCAGAAGGGCCCAATTCACTTGTAGGTAGCAGGGTAAGTGACTGAAAGCAGGGCAAGAGCCTAGCAAGCAGCATTGTTCCCTCTCTGACCCCACCCCCACATACAGCACCACAATGCAGTGAAGTGAGTTGCCCTGCCTAAGTGAATAACTAAGGCTCCACCCTTTACAACCTAACAGGTGAGTCGTGACAAAGAAATATGGCACAAATTAAATGACAGGTCAAAACTCTAGAAAAAGAACTAAGGGACAAGGAGATAGTCAATCTATCAGATGCAGAGTTCAAAACATTGGTAATCAGGATGTTCACAGAATTGATTGAATTTGGTTGCAAGATGAAGGAAGAAAAGAAGGCTATATGAAGTGAAACAAAGACAAATATACAGGGAACCAACAGTGAAGGGAAGGAAACAGGGACTTGAATCAATGATTTGGAACAAAAGGAAGACATAAACATTCAACTGGAACAGAATGAAGAAACAAGATTTCAAAAAAAATGAGGTGAGGCTTAGAAGTCTCTGAGACAACTTTAAACATTCCAATATCTGAATCATAGGGGTGCCAGAAGGAGAAGGGGAAGAGCAAGAAATTGAAAACTTATTTAAAAAAATAACAAAGTAAAATTTTCCCAATCTGGGAAAGGAAATAGATGCGCAAGTCCAGGAGGCTCAGAGAGTCCCAGAGAAGCTGGACCCAAGAACGAACACACCAAGACACATCATAATTAAATTCCCATGATTAAAGGAGAGAATCTTAAAAGAAGCAAGAGAAAAGGAGAGAGTTATGACTATCAGCTGATTTCTCAAAAGAAACCCTGCAGGTAAGAAGGGGCTGCAAAGAAGAAGTCAAAGTCATGAAAGGCAAGGACCTACATCCAAGATTATACTCCATCCAGCAAAGCCATCATTTAGAATGGAAGGGCACATAAAGTGCTTCCCAGATAAGGTAAAGTTAGAGGAGTTCATCATCACTAAGCCCTTATTATATGAAATGGTAAAGGGACTTATCTAAGAAAAAGAAGATCAAAACTATGAGCAGTAAAATGATAACAAACTCACAACTATCAACAACTGAACCTGAAACAACAGAAACAAACTAAGCAAACAACTAGAACAGGAACAGAATCACAAAAATGGAGATCACATGGAGGGTTATCAATGGTGAGGCTGGAGGAGGTGAGTAGGGGGAGTGGTACAGGGAATAACAAGCAGAATTGGTAGGTACAAAATAGACAGGGGGAGGTTAAGACTAGTTTAGGAAATGGAGAAGCCAAAGAAGATATAAGTATGATCCATGGAAATGAACTAATAAGGGAATGAATGCTGGAGGGGGGCGTGGGTGCAGATTGGAGGGGGATAAAGGGGAGAAAAAAATGAGACAATTGTAATAGCATAGTCAATAAAATATACTTAAAAATAAATACGTAATAAAAATAAAAAACAAACTAAGGAAACAAGAACAGAGACAGAATCATGGATACAGAGAGCGATGTGATGGCTGTCAGATGGGAGGGTGGTGTGGGGATTGGGTGAATTGGTGAGGGGATTAAGAAGTACAAATAGGAAGTTACAGAATAGCCATGGGGATGTAAAGTAGAGTATAGGAAATGGAGTAACAAAAGAAATTATATGCATGATGCATGCATATGAACAATGGTGTGGGGATTGCCTGAGGGAGTGGGAGGTGCTGGGTGGAGGGAGGCAAAGTTGGAATAATTGGGAAAACTGTAATAGCATAATCAATAAAATATGATTTAAAAATTAAATAAAAATAAAATGATATTAAAATAACACATATCTACTAGAGTGGTGAAAATTAAAAAAAAAAATCGAGACCAACGCTATTGTGTTAATAAAAATTTGAAGCAACTGAAGCCCTCAGATATTGTTGGTGGGAAAAATGGTTTGGCAGCTTCTCCTGAAGTTAAATATACAATTACCATACCATCCACTTCAAGGTATGTACTCAAGAAAAATGAAAACATATATCTACATAAATACTTGTATGTTAATGTTTATAGCAATTATACTCAGAGTATTCAAAACAACTCAAATGCTTATCAAGGGGTTAATGGATAAACAAACTGTGGTATACCAAATAATGAATTACTGCTCAGCCATTGAACAGAAAATAGTAACGATATATTTAAAAACCCGGATGGATCTCAATAGCATTAAATTCTGTAAAATAAGCCAAAAACAAAAGACTTCATATTATATGATTCCATTTATATAACAAAGTGTAAAAGGCAAAACTAGAGTGACTGAAATCATATCAGTGGTTGCCAGGAACTGAGAATTCACCAATACTCTGTTGCAGAACTTGTATTACTTTATCTCTTATATTTAAGTATCTAATCTATTTGGAATTTATCCTGGTATTAGAAATGAATTCACTGTAGTTATTAACACTCACAACTTTTGATGAAACATCACTACATGTCCATTAAAACAGTTGAAATTTTCAAAAATGACAATACCAAATACTGGTTAGAATGTGGCATAGTTGGATATATCAGAAATTGCTAGTGGGAATATAAAATGGTACAGCCACACTGGAAAAGCCTGCAGTTTATTAAAGAATAAAACATACATACCACATGACTTTTCTTCTCTACTTTCAGAAGCTCTTTTTATATTAGGGATATTAACCTTGTGTTTTTCACATAGCATTCACATTCCTGGGCATTTGTCCCAGAAAAATGACTTAAGTCCACACAATCCAGGTCCAAAATGGAGTCACTTGTACTAAAGTGTAAACCTAGGCTTAAATACTTGACCTAAATGCAGTTTCAACGTTCTCCAGGAATGTAACTTTAATTGGTAAATTGTTAATTTTCTGGTCAATACCAATGAGGTGATCTGTCTTGTGGGTCTTCTCCATCTCTCAAAGGGAGCTGAGGCACTCTGTTTGGTAAGTAACCCCCCAAGGGGAAGGCAACCTTGCCTGAAGCAATCCCTCCTTTTCTTTTGCTAATAGCTTTCTAGTCCTACCCATTTTCTGCCTATAAAATCCTTCCATTTGTAAAGTTTCTCTGAGTAACTTTCTACTTGCTGGATGGAATGCTGTCAGATTTGTGATTGCTCAATAAAGCCAATTAGATATTCAAATTTACTCAACTGAATTTTTGTTCTTTAACACTTTCATGATATTGCTTTTTTTGAAGAACCCAGAGCAGTTACTTTGTAGAATGTCCTACAATTGGATTTGTCTAACTATTTGCTCATGAGATTTGGGATAAATATTCTTGGCATTTTTGGCAGGTGATGTGTTCTTTTCAAGTGCATCAGATCAGAAGGGACATATCTCCTTTTTTTTTTAATCCTCACTCAAAGATATGTGTATTGATTTTTTAGAGAAAGAGGAAGGGAGAGGAAGAGAAACATCCATCGGTTTGCCTCTCACACAAAGCCCTGACCAGGGATGGAACTGGTAACCTAGGTACGTGCCCTGACCCAGAATAGAAACCACAGCCTTTTGGTGTACATGGTGAAGTCTAACCAGCTGACTCACCCAACAGGGCCAGATTTGCATTTTAATATAACTACATTAATGGATTCTTTTTAGGCAAAGAAAACCTCATTCGCTTTATTTATTTTTGAGATTTTTATTTTTATTTATTTTTAGAGAGAGGGGAAGGAAGGAAGAGGGAGAGAAACACCAATGTGTAAGAGATACATGAGTCATTACCTCTCGCATGCTGCGAACGGGGAGACCTAGCAGTTGAACTGGCGATCCTTTGGTTCACAGGCCAGCACTCAATCAACTGAGTTACACCAGCCATGGTCTCATTCACTTTAAAAAGTCCATTGGCTTTTGATTAGTATATAATCTTTCTTTAAAAGCTCCATGGAAGGTGGAAGCATGGTGGCTCTGTGGGAAGGACACCGGAAAGAGATCTGAGGTTTAGTGATAAGTTGTGGGTCCCCAGATACATTTCTTAAAATCTTAAGATACTTAAAAAAAAAAAAAAAAGGAGGATTGTGCCAGAAGATTTCTAAAGATCCTTTGAATTCTAAAATTCTGTGACTGTGAATCAAGTTGTAGTAGAGACAGAGCTAGATTAGGAATGAGGAAACCCGGTTTTGATCACCTGTTTGGCCACATACCAGCTGCCTGAACATGAACAATACATTTAATCTCCCTAAGCCTCCCAGAACTTTACCTCACATAGTGTGGAAAGATTCAGTGGGTTATTGCACGTCAGAGTGCACAATAAACCACAAAGAACTACCTGAATGTCAGGTTATAATGTCCAGTTTTTCTTTTCATCTAATTAGTCAATCAGAAGAAAGCATCGTGAGACAGACCTCATCAATTTAAATTTTAAAACCAGGAAAACGCCAGTATACTTAATTGTGCGTCATACTCAGTTTATGGAATTTATAGTTTTATTCCATAAATGCTTATGCTTTGGTGATTAGTAATACTGATTAAATTACAAACAGGTACTCACTTTTGCGCAGGCCAGTAGCCCATAAGAAGATTGCCGTTCTTGGTGTCCCAAATTTTGGGAGGGCAAAACAGTAAACACAGTATATAAGTATGGTAATAAAGTACTTATAAACTAGCTTCCTCATTCAGTGATCATTTCGCGTTGAGCCAGAGTCCACCAGAGAGGATGGAAAATTGAGGCCAGTGCACTGGAGAGTTGTCCAGTTCTTCAGTGTGCACGGCAGCCCTAGAATAAACTATGTCTCCTTGGGGCGAAGGTATGTTTTCGCCTGAGATAGCTAGTGGGGCATGTCGCACAGGCCAGCGCTGTTAATAGTCTTATAACGTTTATAGCTCTTTCCACTTTTTATATTCTTATAACCGCCCTAGGGCTTCCTTCCGGCCTTCTGTATGGAACTCGGCAAACCTAGCTCATTAATGCACACCAGCCACATTTTTTAGATTATTCCGCAGAACTGCTGAAGTATTTCCCTTGAAGAGGTTGAGGGCGCGTACACGCCCCTTGGTCTGTGTTGAGCAACGCGCGAACACTCTATGCCGAGTGTTGTGCCTAACACACTGCTGTTGCTCAAGATTGGGATGTTGCCAGAAAATGGCTAGCGCAGCTGCGGGGGAACGACAATGAGGCGGGCGTCGGTGCGGTTCAACTACCCTGACCTTCCAACACACGGAAGAGGACACACTGCCCAGGTAGCCGCTGCCGGCTAAGCGGCGCGCGCCGAGCCCCTGCGCCGGGGACCCGTGCCAGTGCGCACGCGCGCCCGTCATCCGGGTGCTGGCCGGGGTTGCAGGTTGCGCTGGGGTGGTGGAAAGGGGGCGGAGCCAGCGGCTCATTGTGCACAGCGCTGAGCGGCTCGGGCGGTCGCCCAGGCTTAGGTCGAAGCTGGCGCTGCTGCCGCCGCCCTGCAGCTCACTTGCTGCCTCGGCAGCGCTCTTCTAAAATGGCTGCCGCTACCGGTGGTGTGGCAGCCTCGCCTGCCTCGGGTCAGGCTGAAGGTAAAAAGATCACCGATCTGCGGGTCATTGATCTTAAGTCCGAGCTGAAGCGGCGGAACTTAGACATCACAGGAGTCAAGACTGTACTCATCTCCCGACTCAAGCAGGTGAGGCCCGGCGAGGTCTGGGAAGAGGAGCTTAGGCCGCGATTTGGAGCCCCACCTTGCGCCGCAGCCCCGGCTGTCCGCAGCCGCCGGGGCACGCGGGACAGCGCGGTGGGGAGGCTCCGGGCGGCGCCCGCGCTTGCGGGGTGGACGAAGACCCTCCCGCGGCGCCCCCGCCCTCGCGCGCCGGGCAGGGCCTGAGACCCGCCCGCGAGCCTCCCGCCACCGACCGGTGCAGCCGAGCGCGTCCCTACCTTCTCTGGGACGTCCCCACCAGGCTGCGAGGGCTGCGGCCGGCCGGCGCGGCCTCCCAAGGGCGATTGTGGAGACTCGGGAGGCGCTAGGTCCCCAGCCTTTAGCGATGGTGAGCGCGTGCATTTCTTGACCTCGGAGGGAACTGGTTACTTTGGTGACTTCTGCGAAGTTACCGTTTAATTGTGCCCAACCGTTTCCTCCCCATCTTGGGGAGTGGGGGGGATTGGTAGTGGAAGTTGATGGGTGGGTAAGAGAAAGGGTTTGTTTTCTGCTGGAATTCAGTGTTTGCATCAGCTTAATAATCTGCTTTTTCATCCCTGATTATCTTTCTGGTTTATTTGAGCGTTGGAATTGTAGTAGAGGAGAAGTAAGTTTGCATTATGGAAATCAGGAAAGCTCCATTTAGTTATTTATTGTCGTAGCAATCAACTTTTCTGCAGTCGAGAATATTTAGACTTTTGTTCAGTATGATAATAATTTAATTATCTTGACTCGGTAGAATTTAAAACTCCATGCGATTTTGATAGCTAATGATATTTCCTGCTGAAAGTTCTTTCACTAGTGTAGTTTAATTGCTGCTTTTGAAGTCGGTTTATGAAATGACTGGCAATTCTAATGTCTTGAGGCTTGAGGTTTGATTTTGTTTTTCGTTTCGTTTTTATAAAATAAGTTTAGATAGATTGTGTAGCATATTAACTTCTCTTTCTAATGTAGGCTATTGAAGAGGAAGGAGGCGATCCAGATAATATTGAATTAACTGTTTCAACTGATACTCCAAACAAGAAACCAACCAAAGGCAAAGGTTGTTATGAGTTATGAACATATTTTAAAATATATTTTGGTTATATAACTTGCCTCTGCTCTTGTGCCACTTGCCCTGTTTATATAGTGCTACTCTTTGCTATTTCCCTCTGGCACTCTGCCTTCATGGGTCAAGGAAGAAAAGTTACGGTTGCCAGGCGCTGGGTGACTTGAAGCCCTTAAGATTGGCTAAAGCTGACCTGAAAGTGAGACCAGTTCTTTTTTGCTTCCGAAAAAATTACCTCGAGTTTCATTAATGTTTCTTCCTTCATACTGTGAAGACCTAAAGAATAAAATACACAATTAATACCTATCTACCTTGCCCCACAATTGGCAGAGTATTGATGGAATTCCTACCAAATCTTTTACCTTGGCTCCTTGCTGTTTTCTCTAGTCTATTAAAATTCTATAACCTTTATGTTTCGTATTTTGTTCGACTTGGTGAACTTAATTTGCGTTTATGCCATTACGTTATACGTTCTAATTTTCAGTGAAATTCAAAAAGATATCACCAATCATACTAACAAAGCAGGGAGAGTCCATGATTAGTTAGCTTTGAAAGTAGTTTTAAGTTACAGGGATACCTTCAAGATTTTTATTTTATAATTTTTCAAGTAGGCCAGACTATATTTCAGATATGGTGATTTAGTGAATAGGTGAAAGTGGTTTTAAATGAACATTTTGGGACTTAGATATTTTTAAAAGGTTCTGGTAAGTGAAATCTTTGACTTGAATATATAAGTACAGCTTTTTTTCATCTGTCCCGTAAGGACAGTGGCAGAGGGTGAAAATGTGGTTGTCTGGATCCTGGATCCTGGTACCTAACTTTACGGCTTTAAGTGATTCAGTTACTACTCTGTCTGCCATAGACCAGATTGATTGTTAACTAGAGTGAAATGACTGAATGGATTTACCTTGAAAAGAAGGGAATATTAAAATTTAATTTTAAACAGTCTGTGTAGGACCAGGCGGATCTTGATGCCATCTCATTGTTTGCGTCTTCGTAGATCTGTAAGAGTCCCCTGTTGGTGCCAAAGGAAGTTGAAAAGGTCTAGGAAGCATTTTTTGGGTGGCATGGTGGGAATGGCAGAGGTGGAAATAGAGTTTAGAAGAGTAACAGGTTACCTTGAAGATCTTTGGCTTTTAATGTAACACCGACTCCATGTAGCACTTCGAGAGATACACATCTCTCTGTGTTTAGAGAAGCTTGTCCTGAGGAACCTCTGATGGGAAGCCAGAGGCTGTTTCCAAATGAGGAGGCATAAACAGTTCAGAAATAAGTACATCAGGAATTAACTATGGTTCTTACAGTAATTTCTTAGAGTAATTTTAATTCTTCACTTATGTAGCACATTGTGATAGTTTGACAGGTACTATGTAATAATCAGTCTCAAATTACTTGAGCTGATTTTTGATGTTAGTATCTAAAATAAACACCCTTTGATATATTCATTCTTACCTCCTTTTGATTTCTCTGTGTAACCCATTTCAGTATCTTACCCTTAGAAATAAATTTAGCAGTATAAAATTTTAAGTTTTTCAGTGTCGATGTAAAATCAGTACGTTAATTTTTTTATTTTGGAGGAATTATAAGGGTACTTGAACTTTAATTTTTCCATAACTCTGATGTTAAGGTGTCTTGTGGTCTTTACTTAGAAGTGTAACACTCAGTCATTTGTCTCTAGCAGGCTACTACTGAGTACTTTCTGAGATTCATTCTGGGACAGGTATGATAAATAGCCTTTGTCTCCTTGAATTCCATTTATCATTGTTTTGAAAATTGTATGAATTGCAAAGAACACAATGTAAATCCCAAACTACAAACCTGGTTTGAGTTAATTTACAATTAAGATGCTTATAAGTAAAATTATTTTCAAACTTTAAAAAGTTTGAAAATAATTGTTAGAAATCAAATTTGAATAGGAAAACTTCTTAAACTGTCAATGATTAATGGATTTTGAAAACCAAAGATTCAAGAAATTAGATGTTATTTTAATATGGTGTTAAGTCTTCAGTCTAGTTGCCGAATTACTACATTAAGTATTTTTTGCCAAATCTTATTTCACTTAGCAATATTTATCCTGAAAATAATGTCATCTTGGTCATAGCACTTTTCCTTCAATAGGTCTGTTCCCTTTTTTGTAAAGGTGGACATTTTGCCAATTTATCTGTAAGGCTCTTTTATAGTCCTGTAATTTAATAATTATTTATAGGTAAGAGCCAGAAGAAAAGTGCTTTCTGCATAGCTAAATTAGATGTATAAGAAAAGAACAGGAACACTTAAAAGGCCTCAACTAGTATAGGATAGATTATTAGAAAAGGAAAAGAGCAAAGGAAGGGATTAATTACTTGGAGTTAGTCATGCAGACATCAGCAAGACACATATAATAACTTGTTGGGGAAAAAATCTTTTGATAGAAGTTAAATGGTGTTAAGAAAACGAGAGAAGCTTCATGAGTCTGGAAAAATTACTTAGGTGAAATATAAAGCACATTTTCTTATAAATGCTGGTTCAACATTTCTTTAAAACTTTTTTGGTGTTCCAATGATTATGTTTGGATAGATAGAGGAAAAGGAACCTGCATTCTTTAGTGTGTTCTACACTATTTTAAAAAATGCAGTTTTATAAGCAACAAGCTTGTAAAGTTGATCATGCAGTGGGTTCTAATATATATGATCAACATTTATAAAATCTGATTGCATGCATTTAATTTGGTGAAACAGTTTGTACCTCAGTTTGTGTCCGTCCCATCCCCCCTTCTTTTTTAAGTCATAGTTTATTTGAGTCAAACTGACAACCTGTGCCAGGGAGCAAGATCTCAAGTGCTCCGGGTCTCCCTTCTGAGTCTTATATTCTCTTAGCGATGAACTTTTAATAAGTAACCTAGAAGAAAGCTTCACCAGTGAGATTTACTATAATAAATCTCACATAATAAATCTTACTATAATAAAGCTTCAGAGGTTGTGTACGTCATATTATTTGGGTGTGTGTTAAGAAAGCGGTTAAACAGGTAGAGCTAACTCATTAGCTTGTTGTAGAGATTATAGATTTAAAGTTTCTTTTGGTTCACCTGAGAGTGGCACATTATATTTTTTTTGGATTTTCAAACTTTAGAGTCACCTCTAAACTTCAGCTAAAGTTATTTTATATGGTTAATCAGTACTGTATTCAGAATTGTACAGGGTCCGGCAGAAGTAAGGCTTGCTTGAGTGTGGTTGGTAGGGTGTGTGATTGTCTCGCACGAGATGGACAGCAATTTGAACATTTCACCTAAAATGACATATCGTGTGCTTGGGTGTGATATTGTTATGTTACAGGATTACATGCTTATGATTCTGTAATAAAAGATTTTGTTATAAAAAGGGGGCATTATTTGTGCCAGTCACTGTATGTAATACAGTACTTACTGACGTTGACACTCATTTGCAATACATGCAGACCTAAAAAAAGATGCAAATTGCTATATAAAATCTGATTTTTCCCCTATAGAAAAAGTATAATTTAGGGTTATAGGTTTACCCAAACATCTGTCTAATTTTGTGTGAACAATACCATAGGCAATATAATTAATTACATGTGTACTGTGTAAAGCTTTCTAGAATATATGTCCAATAAGAATCAACCACATAAAATGCATTGAATGTAATACATTATCACAGTATACTCTAACTTTTTTTTTGTTTTTTGAACTGCATTATGTATGGATGTTAAGGAAAATTTAAATCAAAACTGTGACATTGAGAAGGGCTTTGGGGACAGAATTGTCAGATATTTTTTGGTTACCCTCTAGGTTAGAAGCTTTGTGTGAGGGTAAGTACATAGTCTTTTGACACTAGTCTCTGTAATGTTTAGCATAGTGCTTGGTGCATAGTAGGAGCTCAGAAAATATATGTTGAATGATTACTGAGGACCATATGATGGGTTTCTTAACAACTGCTTTTAAAAATAACTATTTGGGCTTGTATAATTGCATATTTCTTTGTAGGAAGCCTGTACACCAGAGATTAATAGTCTTTACTATCTTCTCAGCAGCACTAGTGGCTTCTCCTTAAACATTGTTATTTGTAAAGTACATTTACTTTTAGGACAAGTAAATCATTGCACCATCCTTTTTTTATTCCTCACCAAGTTCTTGGCTGTAATGGAAAGCCTTATAACTTTTGCTGGAATATTGTTCAGCCTCAGAGGTTGTGTATGTCATTTCTAAAAAATATTTTATGCATTTTTTCTTGGGGACGGGGGGAAGAGAGGGAGAGAAACATCCATGTGTGAGAGAAACTTTGATCGGTTGCCCATCACACACGTCCCCACTGGGGATTGGGCCACAACCCAGGCATGTGTCTTGACCAGGAATTGAACTGGCAACCTTTCTCTTTGCAGAACAACACCTGACCAGCTGAACTATACTGGTCAGGGCTTGTATGTCATTGTCATTTCACAAAATCAGACCATTTTTACCTCAGCCGTTAAAACATGCATTTGCCTTGTACAGTTGTATATGGTGAATTATATTTATCATGAAAGCACTTTTGTACTTATTAAGCTATTGTATCAAATATGGTGTGTGTAAAGGTAGGTAATTTTTTTTTACGTTTTGATTTTAGGTAAAATTTTTTAGTACTTTAAGACATTGTGCTTCTTCCAAGTCATTCACCTTTTACCTGTTCTCAATGAGGAGCAGAGGACTTCAGACATTATGTAAAAAAAGTACAAATTGTCCAGGAATTAGAGGAAAAAGAAATCATTATTAGTTGGTGGCAACAGAAATGACTTTAATGAAGAGGTTGCGCAATGGCTTAGGTTTTAATAGTGGAATTTACTGATTTATTTAATTGACTTTACTATAGTCCTCACATTCTACAATAAGAACTCAATATTGTGTAATTCCAAGAGTTAGCCTTACATGGCAGTCCTGCTACCCTGGAATGGTACTTTGCATTTGGCCCGACAGTATTGTTTTCCAGATTATAAAAGTGAAATGTTTTCATTTAAAAAATAAGATAATCCAGAAAAGTCCAAAAAAGTGAAAATTGCTTGTAATTCCACCACCCTGAATTTATTACAGGTAACATTTTGTTGTATGTGTACATGTGCATGTCTTAGAGGTTTGTGTTTAAGGATTTTTTTTTCCTTTTCAACAACTAAAATGGGTTCACACCATATATGGTGTTTTGTTAAAGGTAGGTAGAATTTAAATTTTCTCTAGTCTGGGGAATCCGAGAACAACTTTCCTCTTATCTTCTTCTCACTCCAACTTCTTCAGTTATTTATGCTCAGTCGTCATGGTTCTCAATCCACCTTAGAGTCATTTGAGTTTTTAGAAATACATATGCCAGGCTCCTGCCCCCCAGAAATTTGGTTTCAGTTGCTTCACTGGGGGTCTAGGCACCAGTATTTTCTAAAAATTCTCCAGGTGATTCTCATGCAGATAGAGTTAAGAGCCGCTGATTCTAGACTAGAGCTTGAAACTCAGCATCATCTCCATTTATCTCTGCATGTCAGTTTGCAAATTATTTTATATGTTTTACAGTTTCCAAAAATTTTTAACACTGCTTTATGTCATTCTTACAACAGTGCTGTTAAGCAGTAGTATTTTCATTGAATAGAAAAATAATTTTGTGCTGCCTTTTAAAATATTCTGTGTGCATTAAGCACATGTTATATATGCATGTGTCTAGTTTAGCTATCTTTAGCTGTCAAAATTATAGAGATTTTTTAAAGCAGACTTTTGGTGTTTTTCGGATTTATTGTAATGAGTGTGATTTATTTTTGTAGTAGGTTCAAATATGATAAAATGACCTGTTGGGTGACTGCTGTATATAAGACGATGTATAAGACCTTTTACAAAAATGATTTCATTAGTAAAATATTGGTTTAATAAAAGAGGCTAAAACACATATGTAAACAATTAACACAAGGCATAGTCTATGATTATTTTAAGATATTGCATGCAGTTGGGGAGAGGTTGTTCCTGGAAACATTAAATGTTTTTCAGTTTGGCTTAAACTCTGAATCTTCCCCCCGACTTTTCCAACAGAAATTTTATGACTAAATATGTTCTAACATTTCTTAGTTTGTGTAACTGTGTAAGGGGAAAAGTTACTCAAGCCATGGATTTTTGGCAAAATTCTACTCCATTAAGTGGGGGTTTTTTGTTTTGTTTTGTTTTGTTTTGGAGGTATTTCTGAACTTGCAAAAGAAACTTGCAAACTTTTAAGGACCAATTTGTCTTTGGAGGAGGAAACCAATTTACAATCCAGAATCTTTTATTTTTAAACTTAAAAAAATCATCTATTTATTTTGGGGGGAGGGGCGGAGAGAGGGAAAGCGAGTGTGTGAGTGTGAAGCATTGATTTGTTGTTCCACTTACTCATGCATTCATTGGTTGATTCTTGTATGTGCCCTGACCCGGGATTGAACCCTCAACCTTGGCATATCGGGATGATGCTCTAACCAACGGAGCTAACCGGCTAGGGCCAATCCAGAATCCTTTATTCATAATTATGAAATACAGAAGTTCTGGAAACAAAGTTTTTTCTTAAGTTTGGTGACAACAGTGAGGCTATTTATAGTCTTGATTTATCCCATTTGCTGTGAATATGCATCTGTTTCATTGCACAAATATTTTTGTAAATGACTTAGAGACACTTTCAGATGCCACTGGGAAGTTTAGATTAATTAATGGTATGTACATCATTATACTCGTCTAAAACCTGAAAATTCTTTATTCTAAAACATGTCTAGCCCCAACAGTTTCCTTAAGGATTTGTGGACCTATCCAAATTTAAGTTGCATAGATAAGGAGATGTTTCTAGTGTCATCCTCCTGTGGTTGTATACATTTTTACTTTGCCATTTTACTTTAGACCCTAAACTCACTCAAAGAACACTCCAATGTATTTTATGTAATTTCAAAATAGCAGTGTGTTACTGCTGTGATAGTGTAAGGTGTGTTAAATTCATTTTGCTTCTCTTTTTAAAAGAATATCTTTACTGCTCAGTTTATTTTCTAGTTTTGTTCCTCAAGTATTAAAAGTCAGGCTTCAGTCTACATGAAACTGTCAGCTCCCTCATCCTGGTCATGTTACTGTCCTCTGGACGATTCACATTTTTGTGGCACATGACAGATTCCTTGGAGGACAAAAGATTATTTGGTTAGAGTGTTCATAGCACAAGCTTAAATGGGAGATAGGGATAAAAATGGTTACTCACTATACAAAAATGTGCCTAACGTAGTGTTGCTTGTTGGAATTCAAGGGGCATTTGGTTTTCTTTTTATTTCTCACCTGTGACATCATAAAAGTTAGGAATCCATAGATGTACTTTGTACTATATGAAAGTTGGGAGTTTCCAGTACATACAGAAGGATGGGGTTGCACACCATGCTAAATTGACTGGCATGTCACCTCTTTGTTCCATTGAGGGCTGAAAAGAAATCCTACTAGTATCCAACCTTGGACTCGCCACTTAGGAGTCAGGAAATACATAAACTTGAGTATTAGCTCATCATATCGCATCATACTAGGTTCTAGGCTGAATGGTGACCATCATAGCTTTTTAAAATATGAGTTATATTTTGTGTGAGGGAACGGTGATACTTTTTCATTAAAGAATGATTTCAATATAGTTTCTAATTCCACACACGTAAAATAAGCCCAAAGTTATCGATTATGAAAGCAGTCAAAGCTAGATTGTTCAGTGTACCTATCAGGTTATTACTACACTTTCATCCCCGTATATATGAAAATCCTGTCCTTATGGTTTTTATGTTTACAAGCTGGTGACACGTTTAATGTCCCGTGCTTTTGTGCGGTAGAGCTGTTGAAACAGCAAGGGGTAGTGAATTTGGACCTTTTTCTGTACCTCTGCCTCTTGTTGCCGCTTCGTCATGGGGCAAGTTATGTAATCTCTGTGAGTCTCACATTTAAAAATTTTATAGATGTGGCTTATGGCACCTCTGTGTACACTAAATGATAATATTTTTTTAACAACTGCCCCATTTTAGCTACTTGAACATCTGATGGTTTTATGGGTTTTGAGGAGTGGGAACAGGCCTGTGTTTAATGCGGAGCACTGCCTCTACTAGCTTTGTAATCTGATCAGCTTTTCGGCATTAGTTTCCTCCTTTGTAAATTTGGAATAGAGTTTCAGATATGAGGATAAAGTAAATAAATTAATGTATATAAAGCATTTATCCTAGTGCCTGGGCTGTGAAAGCCACTTACGTGGTGGTCGTGACTGCTGCTGTTTTTGTTGTTGCCGCATAATTTGTTGTTGGAGCATAATTTGATTTTCTTAAAGTAAAACTAAAGCAAGTGCATTGCACCATGGAGTATGCATGGTGTCTAGTGTATGTGGTTTGTCTTGCTGAGAGCTGCCATTTCAAAGATAATATCTTTAAATTGAGTTAATTAACCACTCCTTACTAGAATAATGTCTTTTAAGTAGGTCATAGTAAGATGTAGTGGAAAGAATTTGGGACTGGAAATGAGAAGCCTTGGCTTCCATTCTGATAGTGCCACTTACTAGCTTTGGGAAAGCTATTTAACCTCTCAGGCTCCTTTCTCTTTTGCGAAATGGTGAATACCTGCCCCAGTACCATGGGGTGCTTGGAAAAATCAGTTGCGCTTTTTCAAAAGTGCTTTGCAAATTGTAAAGGAATTTATAATGTAGGGAGTAAATAATCTGTGGGTTGTTCGGTGGCGTCTGTTGGGGTTGGAGTGGGTAGAAAGGCTCCCATAGTTTTAAAAAGCTTATTTCTCCCAAAAGGTAACGTTTTTTATTTTTGGAACTTTCTCTCTAAATGTGATAGAATTTAGTTCACTCTTTCTCTCCTGATACTGCCCCACCCCCGGAAGGAACATCCTTTTTAAATTTTTAAAATAGATTAATAAACACTTTCTGATGAACAGACTTTCTTAGTCATTAGCTTTGTAGTGACTCCTAATTTATATTTTCCCTAAAACACAAACACCAACATTCCAAATAGGAAATGAATGTCACACTAAGCTCCACACTTTCTCTTTTGATTCACACAAGTCCTCAGGGGTGGGGACAAGCCCTCTTTTACCTCAGTGGGTAAAACAAAGATCCCCACTTGTAATCTTATTTTTCATACACCTGGAGGGACCAGTATCTGGTTTCCCTTTTTATCACTCGTTGGAATTGGGCATAGAGGGAGAATTGGGGCTGGTGAGGAGACTAGGGAAAAGGAGAGACCCTGACTTTTTAAAATTGTCACCTCACAGTTAAACCTTCTACCCTGCGGCCACAGAAGCTGGAGAATAGGGATGTGGCAGTTCTGTTTTAGGCCATGGGAAGATTTGACTCGGGAAAGACTATTCATTCACAGTTCAAAATAAATGAATTTAAAAAAAATTTTAAATACTGAGTTTCCAGCAGCTGTGTTTTTTAATTCACAGCATTATGGGTTGGGAATTTCTAATACATTATGGGTTATTAAGTAGGTTTTTGTGGACTATTCTGAAAACAGACTTTTAGTATTGGCTCTGTGGAAATATCATGTATTTATTTTTTGGTATGAAGAACATATTTAAAGTTTCAACCACTAGTTTAAAGTTTCGAAGATGAGGGTTGGGTTGGGGAGACCTGCAGTCTATCTGGAAGCCACTAACAGTTTTCATTGTGAAGTAATTTCTACTTGCCTCAATCAGTTAAGTCAGTCATTATGTTAAGGACCCAGAACTATTTATGTGTAGGCATTTGGAGAAACACAAAGTAAGCATATAGACAGCCGCTGTACTTAATGAACCTCTAAATGGTGAAGCGAGATGCACTTGAGAGTATAAGGCAATAGATAATCCACTGATGGACTGTAAGGTATCGATTACGTGTGAGAATTTTATTTCAGAAAAAGCTTGTTGAAGAGAACCAGGGAAGGCTTTGGTGGGGGATATGAGTCTTGAACTTAGTTATCAGACATCTGGTTATATCTACAGTTAGAATACTATCGAAAAGTTCTGTTACTTCTGGGAGAATTGAAGCTAGGAAATTTGAGTAATGGAAAGAAAAATGTATCATATATGTCAAGTCAGTTAAGATGATGAGTTCATATGTAGGGTTAATTATTTGCACAGTTTATTTTAGCAAAACAGCATGAAAATTAGAAAGCTTTTTTTGTTAGGGGCAGCTATGAGCAGGTACTTTATAAGCAGTCGGCATTGGCTTTGTCAGATGATTGGGAGTAGAGAGTGATGCTACGGGGTAAACTTCTGGATGTTTTTTGCTCTTAAAGTAATTAAGTATTGGTTGTTAGCCCATTTTCCTTCTTTCGCAGGTAAAAAACAGGAAGCAGATGAGTTGAGTGGAGATACTTCTGTGGAAGATGATGCTTTTGTCAAGGTAAAGTGTTAATTACTCAGGTTAAGATGTTTATTTTGAGCCTAGCATTTTGCGTGATGAACTCATGCATTTTACTTGAACATTACTGAAGTATGTAGGTAAAATGTAGAGACTTATGTCATATTCTCAATCTCATTAATTTTCATAGTTGAGAAATACAGTAAATGACTTTATCTTTAGTTAAATGAGAATACAGCTAAAACTAATGTTTGTCTGGTTTTTAAGTAGAAATCTGAGACTTAGGGGCCAGAGGAACAACCACAGGACAGTTGATACGTTAGTTCCTGGGCAAGGGACTGCAGTGAAGGGTATTGATAATTTATTTTTTGTCTGCCCATTGCATTTAGCTTTTATATATCATATACAGAATCTAGAATAATGTGTCTTTAAAACAGAGAGAAAATTGCTGTTGTGTAGCTACTTGGTAAAGGTCAAATTTAAAAATGTGTTTTGCGCTTTAAAGATAACTAATTCAGGTCTTTTGGCTAAGAAAGGATGTGTTTAAAACTGACCAGCCAGAAAAATAATGTATGTAATCTTAATGGGGTTGTGGCAGTTCTATATACAAAGTATTTTTTACCGGTAGTTAAGTTTTTTTTGTTTTCAGTTGACTGAAACGTGATCAGCTACTTACTGATCTTTAGGTCCTAAGTAGTGTGGCATTTGCAGGAATTTTTTAATGAGCATTGTTCCTCTTAAGTTGTGTACATTTATATCCCCATATATTTTGTTTCCTATGTGTAGTTAATCCATATCGTCATAACATCTCTGGAGTATATGTGCTCCACACATACTGGACACAGAGAGAGCTTGTGTCCATTCACCTGCCCTTCTCTCCTACTGTCTAGTTCTCTGTGCCCCCTGTGTTACACACAGAGCGTACACCTCACATTTTGTACTTTGCACTTTGGGGGCAGGCACAGAGAAAAAGAATTGGTAACCCTGAAATCAGATAATTTTAGGCAATATTTATTTGCCCAGGCATCCATTAAAATAGAAGATTGCATGGCTGTAGTCAGCTTTCATTTGACCCTTTCAGAGCTCTCCAGTCTCTGTATTATTTTCCTTGTGGTAAATCTTCCTTTAGGTTTGTTCCCTTGTTCTTCTTTTCTCTAGTTGTCTCTACTAGTGAGTATATGATTAAACAAAAAGTATCCATAATCTGGATAAAAATTGTTACTTAGAAAAAACCTTTTAATTTATAAATGTCTAACATTCTTTTCAGTTCTTCAGTTCATAAACATAGCCATTTGAAATGTTAACAAGGAGATACACACTTCTATTCAGCATAATAGTACTGTGCCTAATATGTGCTGCAAAGGGTGCCTTTGAGTTATTATTAAATGAACCTGGCCATAGTGTCTAGGAAAATAAGAGCTTTTTTCTTTTTTAAAAAAATCCTTTTTAAATATATGTTCAGTTTCTTTTTATATTTCTTTTTCACTTTGGGAGTATCTGTATATGTGATATATTTGCTAGAAATTAAGTTAATATACTTTCCTTGTCTTCCAGAGTTGGTCATTTTGAGTTTGGAATTTCTAGTAGGGGTGGGTCAGTTTCACCTGTTGCCTAGATAGATGAGTAATATAGGGACTGCTTCCATTTTAAGTGAGGAAAATGGTCAGAGTTGGCACTTTAGAACAGATGAAGTTCCCTCGGTGACACATAGTCACCTATTCCACTTTCAGTCCCTCGTGTTCCCTCACTCATCCGGAGTGAGGTTGGTCACCCTAGAGAGGCCCTGCCCCCAGGCTCTCCACATTCCAAAACTATCATATTTCTTCTCTTTGCCCACCCCCCTCAGAAATTTCTGTTCCCTCACCGTGGTTCAGCTTTGAATGATTAATAGCCATGCCCCTGCCCTTTTATTTTTTAACTCAGAAACATTTTCTTAAATCTGCTAGCTCAGTATAAGAATAAGAAAGGAGGAAGGAACGTTCACTGCTTTCAACCCTTTTTCTGCAGTTAAAGAGGAATCTAAGCAGGTTGCTGCTTTTCTTTGTTTCTACCGGAGTACCACGTACCTATAAACTTTGAAAGGCAAACAGACATTCCCTCAGAGAGGTAATCCCAACCAGTGTTCCTCTGCCCAGTTGGCATTGTGGCATAGCGATAGATTTTAAAGCAAATACATTTAAGTTAATTACTTGCATATTGTCCGAGAACAGACATTTGTATAACACTTGGGATTCCTTATTATTAATTAGTAATAAACCTTATAATATATGACTTCCAGGGTCTTTGAAGTTAAACTAAAGTATGGCACATGGAGAAATCAAGTCATTTCTTTGAAGCCATATCTTCTAGGATGGCTTCTAGGATGTCAGTTGGTAAATATTAAATA
Source organism: Mormoops blainvillei (assembly GCA_004026545.1). Classification (NCBI taxonomy): domain Eukaryota; kingdom Metazoa; phylum Chordata; class Mammalia; order Chiroptera; family Mormoopidae; genus Mormoops; species Mormoops blainvillei. The sequence goes on along the minus strand of PVJD01000360.1, from coordinate 128,824 downwards.
ACTGGAACTTGAGAGGGTCTCTAGTAGCAGTCCAATTCATGTGTAGTGCAGTATGAGAGATTTGGGAACTCAGATATGCGGTTTAATGGTCTTGGTATTAGACCCTTCTGTTTTTAAAGACATAGTTAATATGCAAGGTAAAACGATTGAACTCTGACTTTGGGAATAATGTCAACATATGGTAAAATTTAAAACATGTAGAGATGTAAATGACCAAAAACGTTTGGTGGCTAGCCTACACGACTTTGCCTCTAGTTGTACCAAATTTTCTTACCATTAAAAGGACTGTGAATTGGAGAATCAAGAGGCACATGAGCAAGATGGAAATGACGAACTAAAGGACTCTGAAGAGTTTGGTGAAAATGAAGAAGATACTGTGCATTCCAAGGAATTACTTTCTGCAGAAGAGAACGAGAGAGCTCATGAATTAATAGAGGCAGAAGCAATAGAAGATATAGAGAAAGAGGACATCGAAAGTCAGGTCTTTAGCCAGTATTTTTAAAACATGACTCAGATAAATTAAGTATTAAATAATAAGTTTTTTTTTTCTAGCTCAATGTGGAAATCTCAGAATTTCCAAAAAAATACTTTTAAAGTTGTAATCATCTAGAATCCTGCCACCTAAGATGACCTTTTTAATTTTTGCTTATTTTTCACATATGTATATATATTTCACTTCGTAGTTATCATGCTATATATTCTATGTAAAATTCTATATAATATTTCCACATAATTTCATAATCTGTGTTTTACACTAATATTAAACTGCTTTCTATTTGTCTAATAGCCACTTCTTTAACTTGGGACATTTAAGCTTTTAGTTTTTTACCCTAGTATGAATGACTGTACCAATTTTGCTTTGACCTTGCCACCATTACCTGGTGATTATTTTTTTGCTACTTCAGTAGATATAAATGATTAACTTTCATTTCTTTGGTTATTTTCAAGGGTGGGGTGGTTACTTATGAAAGTGTAATTTAAAGCATGTAGTTTTAAAATTCTTTGAATGAAATAGATTATTTGTTCAGCTTTTTGGTATGTTAGTACCGTATGTCTTAAGTAGATCAATGGATTAGAGAGTCAGTGCTATCAGTGCCTAGTCAAGCTTAGAGCACTTCTCTTCTACCCAGCCTAATAAATGAAGGGCTCAAGAAAGAGATTTTTCTAATTCTTTATCAGTGTGACTGTTTTTATGTTGGCATAAAGAATATAGTCTGAATTGTTAAGCGTTGACTTAGTAGTACCCATGGTATCATAGACACTGTATGGAACACAAGGCAAATGATAATTGGGTATAGCATAAAAGCATTCTCATGTTACCCAGATATTTTATAAAGCAGCTATTGTATACCCTTTTACTTAGGAAATTGAAGCCCAAGAAGGTGAAGATGATACCTTTCTAACAGCCCAAGTAAGTTTACATCTAGTCCTATGAATTTGACATTGTGGGTGGAAGGGCCTGGAAGAGGAATCTTATTTTGACTTCATGATTCTCTAATTCGTCAAATTCAATACTAAGTTATTATGTGGTATATGCAAGATACTTACAATTGGCATCCAAAATTTCTGTTGCCACAAAGATATTTGGAAGTTATGATAACAAGTTTTCTGTCATTTTTCAGAATAAAAATAAAAGCAGTCCATCCTTTCTAGAAAACATAACTCATTATCAGTCTTGCAGGAAGTCCACACTCTGCTTGAATTTTTGGCACTTCGATATAAAGTAAATCATTTAAAAGCACTAATCCCTTTTAAGGCTTTATTTAAATTTTTGTTAATTTAACACCCCTAGGATAGGACTAATATAAAAATAATAAAAACCTAGAAATTTACTTGGGGTGTGTATGCATGTGTTGAAAATGACCACTCTTCTATTGTGTGTGAAAGTACGTTTTTGGTATATGTGGTAGATACAATGTACATTTTAAAGCATGACTTACAGATGCTGTAAATGGACATTTATAGATCAGTTTCTGCAGTGTTTTTAAAATTATCCTTTGTCTTTTCCTCATATCTGTACTCCAGAACCCCTTGTTCATGTATTCTATTTATTATTTATTTTATTAATTTTAGAGAGAGGAAGGGGGGAGAGAGAGAGAAACATCAATTTGTTGTTTCACTTATTTGTGTATTCATTGATTGATTCTTGTACGTGTCCTGACCAGGGATCGAACCTACAACCTTGGCATGTTGGGACAACATTCTAACCAACTGAGCTACCCAGCCTGGGTCTTTTGTATCCTCTTGAAATAATATACTTTAAAATAGAGATAAGGATTCCCTCTGTTTACGAGATTTATGAAAAATAATAATCAGTTCCGTTTTTTTTTCCCTCACTGTAATATTTACTGGAAGCATATTCATGGTGCCTAGCTGATTGCCTCTGGTCATGCCTTCTTTCCTGCAGCTTTCTTGCCCTTGACATGCTGGTGAGCCACAGATGCTGGTGAGGCTACCCATTGGCTCTCTGCGTTTATTGCAATGGGGAGAAACTACGTTTCTGCAAGAAATGATTCTGATAATTTAGATTACCCAGGAAGACAGCATTAGGCCTGTGAAAGTCTATAGACTTGTCCTCTGTACTGTCTCCAAGTATGTTCATTTCTGAGTGATAAAGTATAGATTAATATGAGATTAACTCATTGGGAGAGTGCCTTTTCTAGATAGTTAATTTGCAATGCCTCTTCTAAGCATTGAGCTCTTCATATACTTTGGCAACTAGCTTTTTAAATTTCCATCAAGGGCCGGTCCTACAGTTGTGCAGGTTGAGAGTTGGGTGAAAGCATCAAGGCTCCCCATTCACATAATAGTCTATATATTTATTATGTGTTAAGGAACAGATGCCTTTTTCTAATTCACAATTTTTTACGGGTTGGAGATGGCTCTGCTCCTGTTCCATCCTGATAATGAAAAAAGTTCTTTATTTCTCATCAAGGGGCAAGTTTTGCTTTATAGTGTCAAAAGATAGGGAGGTTACATCTTCAGAGACGTTCTCCTGAAGTAATATGACTTTTTTCCCCTTTCTAAATAATCTGTAGTGAACCATCTAGAAACATAAGTGTACCAAAATTCTGTCATGGTCTAATGTTTCTAAACGTGCTTAATGAATATGTGAATATACTGTCTTACTGTGTGCATTAAGGAATACTACATAGAGTAGAACCATCACCCAGCTTCAGCTATTACTAACTCGGGAGGTCTTGTTTCATTTATTGCTTCATTCACTTTCCCTTTCTGCATTATTGAAACAAATCCTGGACATCATGTTTTTGCTTAAAATTTTTCAGTATGAGCCTCTAGAAAATAACTTATTTTTTATATTATCCTAAGATTTTAATTTCATCAAATATAATTAGTATTTAAATGTTTAATTGTCTTTAGTTGTTTTTTTTTTTTAATAGGCTTTGTTTGAATGTGGATACAAATAAGATCTATACATTATGATTAATTGAAATAACCATTCAGGTCCCTTCTAATGTTTATGTTTTTCCTTCCATCTTTTTCCCCCCATTTTATTTGTTGAAGAAATTCAGTTGTTTATCCCGTAGTTGGGTTGGCAAAGTTCTTTTTTTTAAGGACCAGGTAGAAAACATTTTAGCCATTGTGGACCCTGTGTTCAACTGTGCTGTGAAAGTACCAACAGACCGTAGGTAGATGAATGGACATAGCTGTTTCAGTGAAAGTATTACAAAATGAGACATCTACTGTAGTTTGCCAAACCCTGTGTAGAGCTTCCAAAGTCTAGATTTTGCTGATTACATTCCTATACGGTCATTCCACATATTCCTCTGCTTACTATATTTCCTGTAAACTGGTAAGTTGGTTATAGAATCTAGAGGCTTACTGTCCAGTTCAGGGTGGCTCCCATCCGCCAGCACACACACAACCACTTCATAGGTAGTGTATTCTTCCATTTGGAGGGACATAATGTCTGGTTGTGTCTTCTCGATGATGGTGTAAATCATTGATGTTCCATGCCCCATTGATTAAAGTGGTGATATTCTAATTCTTTGATTTTTTTTCCTTACTATCTAGAATGTTTCTAGAAAGAGAAACTTCTCATCTGTCTGGTTTCCCAGTGATAACAGTTTACAAAGGAAAGTTAGGATATATGTTTGATTCCTTTCCTTTTATTTACCAGTTTTCTGAATAATGAGCTAGTTCTTCAGCATCTCCAACAGTGACTGATAAGTTTTTTATTTTTCCTCTTTTCTCCCTTAGTTTCATTTTGAACGCATGGATTTAAATGTATTTAATGAACTTATGTCCATTGTAGTTATTCTTATTAACGCTCGAATTCCCATCTATAACTAGGGAGCGCCTCCTCAAGACGGCTCTTGAGTTCTTTCCCCATGACCCTAGTAGTCCCATTGCCTCCTTGCTTTCTGGCATGTAGTGATGTTCTGGTCCCTGTTGCAGACCTAAAGCTAGCCATGTTTTTCTTTTACTGGTAAACGGCATTTCAAGACGGCAGTCTCAGTGGTAGGGTGTTCATTGCTACTGAACTTTTCATGTTTTCTAGGCCTTTTCATTCTATAGTGCTAGAGAGAGAGTGTGTGTGTGTGTGTGTGTGTGTGTGTGTTTAGCTTTTAAGATAAAATAGCTTTTCAGTTCATAGGGATACTTCTGAGTTAATGATTTCATTTATTTCACAGAACACCAATGCCAACACCAATATGATTATTGAAAATAATTAAAGATTTTTTTCCCCAGTTAGGTCTCTTCTAAGAATGAACAAATTACTGTGTTTTTATTAGTTCTGCTGTGATGGTTGGTTGTACTATCACCAGCTATTGCATACTTAGGTTGACTTGTTTATTTTCAGTATTTAGGTATCGCTTTTTTTTTTAACAAAAAAATTCTTTCTTTTATTCTTACAATTTAAAATATATTCAAAATGACATTTTTACACAGCCAAAACCTTTAACCAAAAATTCAGAACTGTAGTCTCATAAGCTTAACAAAATGCCCACATTCTATTTTAAGTATCTTGATTAACAACACTGGGGAAATAATACTGTGGCTCCTAGGTATTGCTTTTTAAAAAATTTAATCTGTAACTTCTTGTGAGTCTATAATTATTTCAAAATAAAAAGCTAGAAAATTTGGTCTAATTTTATAATCATTTAAGTGGTACCAAAGTCAAAGCTATGAGACAAGATATAGTCTAAAATCCCCTTCTCCCATCCTTTATTGGTAAACCTAAAAGTCACGATTTATCCTTCTATTATTTGCTTTTAAAAATATAAGCAAATAGGCAATATATTTGTATAGAGATGTATTATTTATTTAAAGACAATCTTCAGGCTTTGACTTGAAACTTAAACCTTTTACCGTTAGACATTAGCCTGTAGGCAGTTTGTCATACTAGATAGAATTTGGCATGAATTAATACTTTTAGTAGTTACTAACAGTATTGTGGTTTGGGGCAGGTTCTCTTAGTCAATTTCTGTGTATTTAAAATAAACATCATAATTCCTACCTGCTGGATTGGTGTGAGGATTAGTCAGATCCCGGCACATAGTACATGTGCATTTGGTGGTCATTTGTACTACTGTTTTACTAGCTTTAAGACACCGGTTACTTGAGAATTTTCTGGAAAATTTTCTGAAACATGTTTATATCTGCTAATGCTTTAATTCTTAAAAATTTCCTCTAGTCTCAGTCTCTTCTGTCTTCTGTGATCACATAATGTATACTCTTTTCCCTGTGTGCCTTTGCCCCTAATGTTTTACTAACTCGAAGGGCCTCCCCCCCCTTTTTTTTTTGGTCATAAGGAGCCTATATACCTTTCAAAGCCAGGTTTCTCTCCATGTCCTCCATAAAGCTTTCTCTAGTATCCCTCTCTTATATAATGCTTTACCTTTTACAAAGAACTTTTTACATCCATTATATTATTTAATCCTGTATGTCCCACCTAGGTCATATGTTATCTCTATTTTATAGGTAAACTTCACCTAAATAGATGACAGTACCATTGAATGAAACTTTTTCAGCGGTAGAGACAGAATAAATACCTAGGTCTCATAATGCTTCACCTGGCATTCGTTTCTCTAAATAATTCCACACTAGTAAATGGGGTTTTGTGAATGCGGTTGTTCAACACTTAACGTAGTGCTGCAGTGCAGTTCTTTGTATATGTAACAGTGAGCAGTTCAATCCCTCCACCTAAAAATAGCAGTGTCTCTACTACATTTATTCAGTAAATTTATTCAACAACTATTTCTTGAGTGCTTATTATGTGCCAGGTATTTTGTATTTCCCATGATCTTTAGCATATTGCCATATAGATAGGGTTATTTTAAAGGGTTGTGTTAAATTAGCCAGGCTGACTGCAGTGTTTCCAGGCAAGTCAGGGGAAGGGAGGCCTTCCAGAGGAGGTCTTCACTAGCACATGCTGTGTACATGCATCCCAAGCTTAACCCAGGGGCAGGTTATAGAATTGGTATACAGCAGACACTTGGTTAATTGAAGGATAGGTCTTAGCCTTGTCTTGTCTCTTAGTAATCATTGCTTCTCCTAGGGTAAAATAAAAAGAAATAGAGAAGCTTTGGGATTTGTATCATTTCCGTGTGTCTATATCATTTAGACTGGAAAATACTCCCATTTTCTTTTTTGTATTTCTTGGTTTGTTTCCTTATTGCAAAGGTTTTTTAGACATTTTTGGCTTTTGGTTTAACTTTAGTAGTGCTGTGTTTACTGCACATAACTTCACAGTAAAATAAATTGCACTGATACACAGTTCATCTTTTCTACTAACCTTAGTTGTTTTTGTGCTTCACCCCTATGGTAATAAATTTAATGTTCTAGAAGCTGGGTAAGAGTCTTCTCCTAGGGACGTTTAAGTATATGTAATACAGCACTGTTTTGAGAAACTAAAGTTATGAAATCCTTCAGAAGACATGTTGAATAATTAGGATAAATATCTAAAATCTCCTCAGCCTAGTAATGCAAACCTTACTAGTTTAACAACTAGAAATAACATTTCTAATTGGTAAGCACTATAGCAGAAAGGATTTTTTTGTTTTACATCACAGTATTTAACTTTTACTTTATAGAATAGTAAATCATTTGGCCATTTCTTTCTTGAACTTATCAGTGTTGTATCTTTAAAAGATTAAGTTGGAAGTGTGCTGATGGCATCATAGGTTGACAAAGGGGAGGCAAGTTACATTCCTTGTTTCCTTTGTTCTGCTTTTAAGTAAAAGTTAAGGTATTGCAGTTTACTTATCCCTCCAAGATAAATTACTGAAGTCAAAGTAAACTTGTAAGAAAAAGATTTATTGTCAATTCCAGCATAACTCATCCTTTGCTGCCACCACTAATTGCTCCACCCAAGTTAAGCTTTTTTCCTTCCTTTCCAAATGTTGCAGATTAGAAACATAATGATTACAACTAAATTCATGCAATTTGTTGGAGTAAAACAATACAACATTAAGAGATTGTTAGAGCACAGTACAATGGACTTCTGTAATAAAATAGGATTCACGTTGCTATCAATAATCAACTTATTTTGGACTTTTTACTCTCTAAGTATGTGGCCTAGTTGGTTCAGTGTTTTTAGTTTACGTCATAATACTTTAGTGTGTAAAACAATTGGTCATTCCTTAATTGGGGCACTTGTGGGTTAACTTAAAATAAAAAAAATCATTAAAATAATTTCTTAGAAATATGGTAGTTATCCAAATGTAATTTTGAGTGTTTGGTAAAATATTTGCTATTTTAAGGAATACATGCTTTCATATGAATCTAAAATTGTGTTATAAGATAAATATGCCATTTAAAGTTTTGTTTACAGTTAAATGTTGCTGTAAGTCTTCGTTCACTGCTAGGCTGTCACCCTAGATCATGTGAGTGGTTCTTAAATTCTAGTCCCTGGACCAACTGCATCAGCATCACGTGACAACTTGTTAGAGGTGCAAATTTTCAAGCCCCACTCCAGACCTGAATCAGAAACTCTGGGGTTGGTACTCAGCAATCTGTGTTTCAACAGGCCCTTTCGGGGACATTGACACAGACTCAAAGTTTGAGAACCACTGCCCTCAGGCTTTGTATGTGGTAAAATCACACCACCTTGACAGAAAATGACCTGCTTCTACACAGGTTTTATTTTTAAAAGTTGTAAATTAAAACATCCTTAATTTCTGTCAGTCCTGGGATTATAATGCATACTACTTTGCTTATTCAGTATGATCTTTAATTTGGTTCTATCTTTGTGTGATTACTTCAGGGATTTTGCAGTATTTGCTTGGTGGAAATGTTTTTCCCTTTGCAGTATTCCTGTTTTCAAGCTAGCACACGCTTAATTTTATATCAAATGAAGATCACATATTTTAAAATGGATCATTTAAAAAGAATGTTTTACTTGTTTTGATTACCTATACCACAAATACCATTTTTTAAGTGGCTGGCCACCAGTGTCTCTGATAACTCTGAATTCATTTTTAACAGATAAGAAGGAATGAAATTTGAAACTCACTACTTTTGTAGTCTTCCTTCTTACTTCTGAGATACCTAAAAAGGGAGTGTTTTATTTTTTTATTGTTGCTTGTTTTATATTAGTATACATTTAAACTCATGAAAGTATATGTCTTCAGGTTTTATTTTTCTGGTACTGAGATTTCAAATATATGCCTTAAGAGTGAACTGAGTTACATAAAATAATCAGGTCTTTTTTTTTTTTTTGTAGCTCTTAATATGAGTAAGATTTGGTTTATATAAACTAGCTTTGAATACTGAAAATAAATGATCCAGTATATTGTTGATCTCATTTTTGATAGATTTGCCTGTTTTCTTGTCTAAAATCATGTAAGGCATTTCTCTAAATGGGTTCTGGTTTTTATTGGCATATTCTACATTCGTTAGTGATTGGTATCCCTAATTAATATTGTTAAATTATATACCTGTTTGAGTTGACTGATTTTGTACTGTTACTAAAATCCAGTTTTAAGTGAATTCATTTTACATTTGATTATTCTTTGAATTTCAGGATGGTGAGGAAGAAGAAAATGAGAAAGGTATGTGTGATGCTAAGTAGAGTTTTAAAACTGCTGACATTTAGAAAAACAGTAAATTATGTGAAAATAAAGCATTCCTTATTTGAAATCTTATTTTTGAAATAAGTTTATTTTCAAATTCATCAATTTAGTGAATTAAGTTAGTATCTTGGTTTTATTTTTCAATTGGCTTTAATTTTCTTTTCACACTTAAGATATGTTCTAACTCATCTGTACATATCAGTTACTGTAGTGGACAATGCCATTTTTATTTAACCAACTTTAATTTAAAAAAATAACTTTTAGCATACGGTAAGTTGATTACATCTTAAGACTGGCACTGCAGTAACTCATCTGTGCTTGTTGGAGTTGTAGCATATAAACGGTTAATTTTGCAACTCTTCCTAAAAATGGTGGGTAACCAGGAGACTGACTTTTTGTTTGCTGCTTAGGCAAACTTACAAATAATCTTCTGACAGTTTTAGTTGTTTAGGAGAGCTGTCTCATCCAGTAATACAGTTACAGGGACATGGTAGCAATACACGTTGTTAGTACAAGATTATGGGAGAGCTCTTGGACGGAAGTCAAAGGATCCTCATTTGGACTAGAAAGGCCCTGGAACAGGGTTCTAAGCAAGACAGAATAAAAAAGCCTAGAAGCAATGATGAAGTAAAGCTACTGACTGAAAACCTCACATGCCTGAAGCCTTTCTATTTTGGGGGAATGCCAGACATCTTTGAAAATTATAATTGCGGGACTGACTGGACAGGATGAAGACCGGAAATAACTGATTTCCTGAACATAATGGAGCAGGCCATCTTTGGAGCCTTTTGTAGCAGTTTTCCGTATGATTCTGGACTACCCAGGAATTGAATAAGAAGAGCGTAAAATATGGTCCCCTGAAATACTTTGAAGACTGACTGATAGCCTCAGCCTGTGACCTTTCAAGACGTCACCATGGGAGTTCTGAAGGTCACAAGGGCTAAATCCCAGGATGATTCGAACACTGAATAACAAATCTTCACGTTTGTCTCTGTCTCATGGAGGAAAAAAAAATCTTCCATATGCCATTAACTTATAACCAGAAATGAAGAGCTGGTATCCTCAGGATGGAACCCTTTTCTCACTTTTGTTGTTTGGTATCTGTATGTAGAGATCATTTTTTTCCATGAAGAATAAGTGATCCTGGGTAAAGGATTGTTTATGTTAGTTAATACCCTTGTGTTTTTTTTTTCCCTAACCTACCATCAGTGCTAATAACTGGCTTTATATTTTCTAGGTCCTATTCTAGCTTATGAATATGAAATTGTTTAAACTTCTTGTTTTGCCATATTTATTCCTGTTAAATCCTCTTAGATATAGCAGGTTCTGGTGATGGTACACAAGAAGTATCTAAACCTCTTCCTTCAGAAGGGAACCTAGCTGAGGCTGATCACACAGCTCATGAAGTGATGGAAGCTAATGCGACTGTGAAAGAAGCTGAGGATGACAACATCTCGGTCACAATCCAGGCTGAAGATGCCATCACTCTGGATTTTGATGGTGATGACCTCCTAGAAACAGGTAAAAATGTGAAAATTACAGATTCTGAAGCAAGTAAGCCAAAAGATGGGCAGGACGCCATTGCACAGAGCCCGGAGAAGGAAAGCAAGGATTATGAGATGAATGCGAACCGTAAAGATGGTAAGAAGGAAGACTGCCTGAAGGGTGATCCTGTCGAGAAGGAAGCCAGAGAAAGTTCTAAGAAAGCAGAATCTGGAGACAAAGAAAAGGATACTTTGAAGAAAGGGCCCTCGTCTACTGGGGCCTCTGGTCAAGCAAAGAGGTTTGTTTTTCTATGTCAGTTCTTTACGATACTGAATTCCAGCATTCAATAAGATCACTCTACATTAAGGGGGTGGCTTCAAGACCATGTACAGTAATTAGTACTTATGATCCTGCCTATAATATTTTTGACCGTCATAAGTTACTTTAAAAAAAATTTCAAGATCTTCATAATATGCAGTGTGTTCTACTGGTTGCATTGTCGAATTGTCAGCATATATTTGGTTTTTTGTTGGTTTTTTTTTTTTTTTGGTTTTTTTTTTCAAATTGACAAATTTTTTGTGTTTCATTTTTAAAAATCCTTGTGATGATGGTTAATGAACAACTATCAGTCCTAACAACACAAAATGAAGTCAAGTCCCAGTTCTGAAATCTGGAGAAGATGGCCATATATCCACTGAATAGAATTGTCAGAAAATCTAGATCTTCAGGCATCTTGGGGAAAATCAGTGCAAGAATCCTAAGGGAATCATTTGCTCAAATAACCTAATCTAGGCCTTTGGAATTGTTAATCTGTATGAATAGTACCAGTTTGAAATATAGTAAATATCAAGCTATTCGATTTTTGTTTCTTTGTTTTTTGTTTTCAATTTTCTTCTGGTGATTTGCTTCTTTAGCTCTTCAAAGGACTCTAAAGAAAGCAAGACATCATCCAAAGATGACAAAGGTAATGGATTTTTTTTCCTATTTATTTCAGTGGTAAAGTGTATAATTTCATTAAAAAAGGAATAATCGCATGCAGTTTCCTTTAACATTTAGTCCTTAAAATTGACATGCTAAAAATTTCGGATGGCATTTGCGTAAACTGGGGAATTAGACTATAACGTACCGTTGGTGTGATTAAAAAGCATTACTCTTTGGTTAATTTGTAGACTGGTTTCAGTATGCTAAAAACCCATTTGGATGTGTTTTTAACATTGTTTTTAAGCAACTGTATTGCATATTAATGTAATAGGTATTTCAATTTCTTCTGCAGTTAAAAATGAAATTATAATTTCAGAAGTATTTTATCTTTAGTTGTAATCATTTGTAACTCCTATACACTACCACAACCTTTCCCCTGTTCTTTCTAATAGGAAATGTGCTATGAATTATACTTGCATATATTTGTGGAGTATAATATTTAAAAGAAAATCAGTCTTTAACTTCTGGTTTTATGTTTTTCATTCTTCAAATCAGGGCACATTTCTAGTAACATAGCCAGTATGTAGTATGTTTTGATTTTTCAGAACTTCCTAATTTGACTACTTTGGGATGGTGGAGCTCTTATGTAGGAATATAGTTTTATTTTGAATTCCTGTAAGTTTAAAGGTACAATATTTGATTGGTTTGTGTTACTTATTGGGATGTCTCTGGTTATCTCACACCCATGCTCTATAGTTTCATCTTGTATGAAACTATCTGTTGTCTACACTAAAAATATTTCTTGTTTTCTAAAAAAGCATGTTAAGATAAATAACACCATGTAACACACAGTCTTAAAATGCCTCTTTGGTGCCCCCCAAGAGGAGTGTTATGTGTCCTGTATAGTTTATTTAGTGTATTTTCTTGGCATATTTTAATAGTTGGAAATTTTATAATTTATTAAATTACAATTAATTGCAATACCTACATCCCTTACAGCTTTGGTCAATAGGTAAGATATAATAAATGTATTGTGTTATCCCTTAAATTCAGAAGCAGTAGTCTTGGTTAAATGTTAACTTTCTCCTATTAAAAATGTTTAAATCTGTAATTATAGGAGTATGTGGGCCCACATGTTACTGGTAACATAAAAAAGATACACAGACTTCTGCTTAACATTTCATAAGATAAAACATCTTTTTGATAAATGTGTTCCTTAAGAATAGAAATGCAGCAACCATTAATATTTAAAATACTTAAGTCAGGTGTATGTTGTCTTCTCATAAATCTACTCTTGACTAATTTGAGAAACAATGGTTTTGTTATTCCACTTCTTTATGAATTCATTGGTTGATTGATTCTTGTATGTGCCTTGACCAGGGATCAAACCCACAGCCTTGGTGTACCAGGACTGTCCTGTAACCAGCCGAGCTAGCTACCCAGCCAGGGCCTACACTGACTAATTTTTCAACTAGAACTTGTGACATGTAGTTTTTAAAAACATTGAAAATTTTATATTTTCTACATATATTAACTTGAAGTTATTAAAATTGGTACTTTTAATTGCTTATATACTGTTTCTTTTAAAGTTGGTAAGAATTAGTTTCCAAATAAAGTCACAGGAATGAAAATTCCCCTTCTATAACAGCACATTTGAAGAAAAGCACTGAGGGGTGACTAACTAGGTCTGTATATTAAGGAATGGTGTCTGTATGTGTGAAACTAATTTGTGTATGGAAATAATACAGAAATGATTCATGTAAGCATTTGACTATTCTAAAGAATGTTAAGGTTTCTATTCTTACTCTCGTAACTTGTTTTAGAAGATTGTTTTTTATTAAATCCGGAGTTATCCAACTGTATATAATTCCCACTTTCTCTTACTCTTTCTCTAATAGAGAATGAAGATGAGCTGGTTGGTTAGTCTTTGTTATTAAACATTTAAATTCTTGAAAACAGTTTATCCCTTGCTTTGATTTTTCCCTCTTGCACTACCAATTTTTCAGGATCTAAAGCCATTAATAAATATGGGTCATTAAGCAGTCTTACATTCCTAGGTGACTGCTTCCTGGTTGCCTGTATTTATTTTATTTAGTTCAGTGGTAGAGTATAGGTTATTAACACTTCACAGCAGAAGTCCAAGACATGTAGCTGATTTTTTTACCCACTTAAAACTCATGTAGTAGGAAGTATGCAGTGTTCAGACTTGTTTCCTTACTGTAGTTGTATTGCCTATTACTATGGTTGGTTTTGATATGGTAAGGTCATATTGTCAAAATTAAATGAGAGGTTTTTATAATTTTGAAAGACTTATTATTCTGACATTTTTGTATTTAAAAATACAATTGAGATACTTAAATGTCTGATACTAAATCTCTTCTAGGAAGTACAAGCAGTACTAGTGGTAGCAGTGGAAGCTCAACTAAAAATATCTGGGTCAGTGGACTTTCTTCCAATACCAAAGCTGCTGATTTGAAGAACCTCTTTGGCAAATATGGCAAGGTACATTCTTTTTATCTATCTTACTAGTATCTCCATTTGAAACGGGTTTATTCAGAACAATATTATATAAAATCTTCTAATTTCTTATTTCTCTTAGGACTGTTATAGGCATAATTATTGACTTCTGTGGTAATGGTGAGTTTTATCATGTCATCTCACTCTGAGCCCTGGGGATCTTTGTATTAAAAGCCCATATTTTGAGCCCACTTAAGTCAAGGACTGAGTTTTATTCATCACATTCGTCATGATTTTCCTAGGACTTAGGATTGCTGAAGCTCATCTGGAAAATATAGGTAGACTAATATTAGGCAGTGGTATATAGAATCGGAAGAAACAAAACAGAAATGACGTGGTCCCTGTCATCATACAGATTCTGGTACTGTGCTGGGGAAAAATGTGAAACTGGCAAAAATATCCGTAATCAGAAGTGGTATGTGCCATGACAGAAGACTGCAGGGCGCTAAGGGAGCAAAAGGAGAGGCCTCGCTGTGGTTTGGTTCATTAGGAAAAGCCTCTCTGACATATAAGGGAGAACTAACAGAAGAGAAAAATAGTCAATGATGAACCAAATATTTAATGAGTAGTTGTTGAATTGAATTGCAATTAATCTGTAACCCTTAGGGCACTTGCTGCTTTCTACCTTACTTTTAAAAATGCGTCACATGTTAACCTACTCCAGTGTAAGCTCTTTGATAACAGGGACCTTATTTATCTACTATGTATGCAGATAGCAGGCCTTCAAATATTTATTAAATTAGTATTGGTAAATAACTGCTTATGAATATTATAAAAATCTGTTCTGTTAATTTTAGGAGTTGATGGAGTTTTGTCTGTTTGTTTTCTAATTTAATTCAAGAGTTCTTACAGGTGTCACATACAGAACACTGAGAATTAGTCCCATGATCAACTGTGGTATACATTTTGTTTTATTTTCAGTAATTTATTGTTAAGAGATATAAAAACATTATTATAATGTTGACATTTATGAGGACTAAAACTATATAAGGATACCACACCCTTGATAAAATTGCTGTTGGGGCAAGTTGGCCTTTCCCAGAGTGGAAGATAAAGCTGGTTTCCAACCACCTACACCATACCCCTACTATAAATGCATTTGACCTCTGCCTGGAATTGTGTCTGTACTCCTCTGTATTCCGCACTAGGCTGTTCCCTCTCATCTTTTTTCTCACTCACCCATCTCTGCCTTATATCTCCTAACTATTCGTTTTATAGAACTGAAATTACTTGTTACTTTTATATTGGTATACAAGGATAAGTGGAAAGTGTACCTTTTTAAAGTATAATTTTTAGGATATATTTTTAAGACTGCCTTTTTA
The DNA here is from genome assembly GCA_004026545.1 of Mormoops blainvillei. Classification (NCBI taxonomy): domain Eukaryota; kingdom Metazoa; phylum Chordata; class Mammalia; order Chiroptera; family Mormoopidae; genus Mormoops; species Mormoops blainvillei. The sequence goes on along the minus strand of PVJD01000360.1, from coordinate 113,541 downwards.
TATATGGCTGATTATTTTTTTGAAAGTTTCTTATAAACTCATAGAACAGTGTTAAAACTCACTTATCCTCCACCCCCACCCCACCCCCCAAGAAACTCTGAGTGGGGGACAGTTCTAACAGGGAAATTTTGGCCCAACTCTAACTGAAAATACTGTTTACTTTAATTAACTGTACCATTAATTCATTGATGTGACTAGTTGTGCTTTGGCTGTATATTTGAAAGAAATGAAAAGAAAAACTAAAAGTAGGTTAAATTGTTTTTTGATGCTTTAAATTGATCTCTTGAATATTTACTATGTATTTATAGACAAAGTAGAAGGTGATCACAAGAATGTGAAATATATATGCTAAATTTATCCTTTATCATGAATTTATGTATCCTGAATAGGTCCTTTAACTTGAATAGTCTCAGTTCTGAATTTTCATCTGTTTAGAAATGTGTTTGGTTGTGAAGTTGTAAAACTTTCTAAAGTATAATCTTATTTTACAGGTTCTAAGTGCAAAAGTAGTTACAAATGCTCGAAGTCCCGGGGCCAAGTGCTATGGCATAGTAACTATGTCTTCAAGCACAGAGGTATCCAGATGTATTGCACATCTTCATCGCACTGAGCTGCATGGACAACTGATTTCTGTTGAAAAAGTAAGTTTGCCTAACTGTTTGTAAAAGGGAGTTTACTTTGAGGACTAGTAATTCTCCATTTAAAGGTGTTACACTGGTAGGGAGTAAAATTAGGAATGATTTTTATATTTATGGATTCATTTTATTTTTTTACTTTTAGGTTTTTCAAATTTTCTACCATCAACATACTTTTTATAATCATAAAAATGTAACTTTAAAACAAAGGTTTTTTTTTTCTGTTTAAACCTTTCAGGTTAAAGGTGATCCTTCTAAGAAAGAATTAAAGAAAGAAAATGATGAAAAGAGTAGTTCAAGAAGTTCTGGGGACAAAAAAAATATGAGTGATAGAAGTAGCAAGTAAGGATTTATTTTTTTGATAAGTACATGGACTTTTTTGGTACATTGATGAAGTAGTTCTCATTCTGTTGTTTTTTTTGTGTGGGGTGGGATGGTCAGGACACAAGCCTCTGTCAAAAAAGAAGAGAAAAGGTCATCTGAGAAATCTGAAAAAAAAGAAAGCAAGGATACTAAGAAAATAGAAGGTAAAGATGAGAAGAATGATAATGGATCAAGTGGCCAAACTTCAGACTTGATTAAAAAAAGTGAAGAAAAGAAGCGAATAAGTATGCTATGTATCTCTCTTCTCAATCTCTTCCTAATATATTCTACGACTTAATTTTTACAGTGGAAGGGAAAACTTGAAATTATAAACCAGATAAATATTTAAGCTTCGTTGTCCGGTGTTACTGTTTTAGAAAAGGAGGGCTAGTAGGACTAATTTTCTTCTTTTCTACTCTTAGAATAACAATTGTGTTCATCCCACTGAGCCTTTTTACAGTTAAGTCTGGGCTGACTGAAAATGATCGTTAATTTATAGCTGTGTAGTTGAAGTGGGATCTTTTATTATCACTGAAAATATTTGGGTTAGCAGATTGAGCTATTTCTAAAAACTTTGCATTTATGTTCTCATAAAATTAGGTTTTTAAAAAATCTTATGTATTGGTTTGTGAATATCTGGTTGTCTAAGAATTCAGCATTTTCACATTATATTTTTTTAATGAAAAAATATTGTTTTAGACATTTGCTCATCTAATTTTTTTTTCCTTTAGGCTCAAAGAGTCCCGGACATATGGTAATACTAGACCAAACTAAAGGAGATCATTGTAGGCCATCAAGAAGAGGTAGATATGAGAAAGTAAGTCTTTGAAAGTAATGTTATATACAATTCCACCCGTTTTCAAACAGAAAATAATTCAGTATCTCTGTATGCTTCCTCTGTAATTACCTTTGTAATGATTCCATACTACAAAATCTAAGAAAAAGGGAGTATCATTACTCATTTAAGCTTTTGAAATGACCAGCTGAACGTGAAAAACAAAACCCCAGATTATTTTAACATCCAGTCCTGTCATAATTTATTTTCTGTAGATTCACGGAAGAAGCAAGGAAAAGGAGAGAGCTAGCCTAGATAAAAAAAGGGACAAAGACTACAGAAGGAAAGACATCTTGCCTTTTGAAAAGATGAAGGAACAAAGGCTGAGAGAACATTTAGTTCGTTTTGAAAGATTGCGACATGCAATGGAACTTCGAAGGTAGAAACAGTCTATTTTATATCTGTCTTTGACTATAGGTACATATTTAATACTGTTGGAAATGGTATTCCCACAGAAAGCTATTTTCCACTTTAGAGAAGTACAATAAAACCTACTTTCTCCAGTTTGCATGGCATTTTACACTTTACAAAGTATTATCTCTATCTCAACAGTCCTGTAAGGCTAGTTATGCCCGTTATATAATTGAAAATATGGAGGCCCAGAGAGGCTGAATGACTCTTCCAATGCCACATTGCTAATGAGTGGCAGAGTCGGGACTCAGACCCAAGTCTTCTGACTCCAAGTCCAATGCTCTTTTCTCTCCAAAGCTGCTGCCATAAAACACATGACGTTTAAGGAAAATTTGATTTTTGAGATAAGATAGTCTCAGTGTAAGCTACAGTGTTCAAATAGAACATTGACATTTTAGGGAAAATTGACTGTACTTTGGCTTAGAGACCAAGTGAAGGAAGATTTGCGCTATAAACCTTATTTTGTTCAAGCTCTATCTCAAGCCATAATTCTTTCTAAAGAAACAGAACAAAACAAAATTTTCTAACTGTAGTGGCAGTATCTTAGCTGTTCATCATGAATTCCAGTTTGCTTTTGTATGTCAGTTTTTGGATGCCTCTTAAAATATTCTTATGAAAGTGTTTTATAATATAAATTTCCAAATATTAATCTAATTGAGAGGTAACTTATGGAATTTGATCTATTCATTCACAAGAGTGTTAGGAACTACCAGAGATACTTTTTTCAATTTAAATAATACTGTGATTGCCACACATTTTACTAAAAGGAAATAATCCTTGCATTACTCAGGATCCATTTCCCCTTTTTTTGATGGAGTCCCAATATGCTGAGCTTCCTGTTTAGATGACAAGTTGAGAAGATTGGGAGTAGTAGCTACTAGAGCAGCAATTCTCAAAACTATCAGACCCATACACTTTTTATATATTAAAAAAAGCCATGGTACCCTGTTTACTATTCTGAAATAAAATCGATATATAATGCGCCTACCTATACAAGTAATTTCCAAAAATCAGTATTATACCTAACTCTAACATAAAGGAGAAATAAAAATAATTTATAATGAAAATAATTTATATTTAGATGGAAATGTATTCCAGATGTGAACGTTTAGGCATGACTCTCCAGAAGTCCTAATGAAGTAGTCAGATGTTTGCTCCCCTCTTTAGATTCAATGAGAATGTGACAGCTACAAATACAGACTGATAATGGTGTGTCGTATTGGTGAGTCAAAGACCAGGAGTGGTACTGACATTATGGCATGGTTTCTGGAGTGTTGAATGACTCTTGGTGAAGTTCTCAAGGAAGTATAATTTTCCCTTCTTTTGCAGGGAGTTGCATTCCTGGAAATTGTAGTATATATAAAATCTTGCCAAAGCAAACCAGCTAACCTAGCATTTATTAAAAATGAGTTAAGTTCTAGGCTCTGATTTTTTGAAAGGTGATTTTGTTTTGTTTTAATGACTTAAATGTCCACTATGTCATTTGAAAGAAATAAGGAGTGTTGGACAGTTTTCTTGTTGTGCAGGACTATCCCATTCAGTAAATGCGGCAACTAAAAATGCCCCTCAGGTTTCCATGGGGGTAGCACTGACCCATTGAGAACCGCCAGGTTGCTGAAGGAAGACATATTGAGAGACAAAGTACACTGAGTTCCTTAGAGTGAGGAAAGGACAAAAACTATGAAAAGTCTAATACAATAAATTAATTCAGTTCAGCAAACATTTGAACTACCTCCTGACTTAAAAATGCATATCAACCGAAGCCATCTATTATGGGCCAGTAAATACTCTGAAAAAGCCCTTAAGGGCCACCCACCATTTTATTATATGTAGCATTTGCTATATAATTCATGTTGATGACTATGATCCCAGTTCATCAAAATAAGGCATACTTTGTTTAAGGAGATAGAATATATATTAGATACTGGAAATTTTTCTACCGAAAACAATAGTAGTTGTAGTTTTGTAAATTTGTATATGTAGAATATCTCCTTTTTAAAATGTCAGTTGATTATTGGGCTATTACAGTGGGACTTTTATTTAAACAGGAATCATCTAATAGGCAACTACTCTATAAATCAGCTGCTCAGTTGACAGTTTTAAATAAGTGACAGTGTTGGAGTCTGTTTAAAGTTTTATTTTGAGTTTTCTTTCCAATTATATTAAAACTACTTAGATTAAGTTGAAGTTTAAAATTGCCAATCTCAAGAAAAAATTCAAAAGCTATTCTCTTTCACACAGTGCTAGCATAATTTAAGTATTTCTAAATACTGATTTTTGTTAGACGAAGAGAGATTGCAGAAAGAGAGCGTCGAGAGCGAGAACGCATTAGAATAATTCGTGAACGGGAAGAACGGGAACGCTTACAGAGAGAGAGAGAGCGCCTAGAAATTGAAAGGCAAAAACTAGAGAGAGAGAGAATGGAACGCGAACGCTTGGAAAGGGAACGCATTCGTATTGAACAGGTGCAGTCAGAAAATCTTTTCATCTTAAATAACTGACCTTTTCCAAACCCTGTGATTTTTGCCCTGAAATTTGCTTTACTTTTGTAAAGCTTCTATAGAATGAGTTCAGCTGATGAGCATTTATTGTGTCCCTGAAAGATAATAAATTAGGTGCTAGTTATAAAAATACATTTAGTAGTGACTTTGTTCTAGCCAATTGGTAGTAACTCAAGCTCTGCAATATCATGGCAGCCTAATAGTCTGAGCATAGGACTGTGAGTCCAGAGTAGTTGTAATCCAGGCTCTGTCACTATCCCAATCTTCGAAAATAATAACTGTTTCCTTACATATTATAGTGGGAATGATTTCCCAAGGCTGGAAGGAAATAATGCCTCTCTCTGCAGAATTGCATCCAGGGTTTTAAGGCACTTAGTGTCCATGCATATTAAGAACTCTATTTCTAATTCCCCTGCAGGTGCTTTTGTTTCAATCAAATGATTAAACTAAATTTCACCTTCCCAATTACTTGTCAGCTTTCACCACCCAATCTCTGTTATTTTTAATGTTGTAGAACAATAGCCATAGCCTAGATTACTGATTCCTGGAGTCATATTTATGTATTTGTCCCAAATGTTTTGTCCAATGCTTGCCCATGATTGTTTCTTAATGACAGGATTAAAACACAGTTGCATATGTACTTACCTTATGTTTTCGTTTTGCATTGGTCGGCTCTTCCTTCTGTGTTGTCTGAAGGAACGACGCAAGGAAGCTGAACGTATTGCTAGAGAACGAGAGGAACTAAGAAGGCAACAGCAGCAGCTTCGTTATGAACAAGAAAAAAGAAATTCTTTGAAACGCCCACGTGATGTAGATCATAGGTAGTTGCTTGCTTGCTTCTTTTTCATTTACACTTGCTGTCTTACTCCTTTCAAGCCAAAACTAACTAGAGTTCTAGCGAGGACAGGTAACCATCCCTGGAATACGAGCTCATGATCAGCAGGGATGGGGGTGATTGTAGCAACAGTGGGCTGGACCTAGTGTGTTGTCAGGCAGGAAGATCTGCTCCTTTTCTTTTCCCTTTCCAATGCCAGATGTTTTTCCATTATGACTGGAAATAAGGGTCATTAGATAGGCTTCCCGTGTGGTTCTCAAACTTGCACCTATTTTCAAAATTCTTTCAGAGAAGTGCAGATAGTACAAAAATGGAAGTCATAAACTTGGGAAGACTAAAATAAAGATTCTGTTGTGAGTTTGTCTTCATGATTCACAATAGATTTCAAAAATGTAGTCCTTTAATTTTCTTAATGTAAATTCTGTGAGATTTGGTTGATTGTGTTGAGAAATAAGTATAGTGAATGAATTGTGCTTGGGACTTACGTCTCTAACCCTTCCAAAGTTAAGTGTACCTGAAAAGGTTGTATACTGCTGTTTAGAATTTTACTATTAAGTGGTCTATCTAGTGCTTTATCTTATTTGTTTTTTTAATCTAATAATTTAAAAATAGATAATTTTTCAACTATTTTCTGTCCTGCGAAATCCCTCTAACTCTGCATGTCTTTACCTAATTTAATAATTTGTTGCTAGCTCATTCTTGTAACAGAATGTTTTGTGTTTTGAGTTTATTGCTCTCTGCATCCACAGTTCCTAGCATGTGGTATGTATGACTCCAAGTAAGTGTTGTTTGATTATTGTAATACTAATTTATATAAATGAGCAAATATTTCTCTTCAAGGCGAGATGACCCTTACTGGAGCGACAGTAAAAAGCTGTCTCTAGAGACAGATGCACGGTTCAGCCATGGGTCTGACTACTCTCGCCAACAGAACCGATTTAATGACTTTGATCACCGAGAGAGGGGCAGGTTTCCTGAGAGTTCAGCAGTACCGTCTTCATCTTTTGAAAGGTAAGTAGATTATATTGGAAATTGATGTATTTAATGTGTGAGTCTTGCTAGTGATAAGTTTGGTTCTCTATTAAAATCTTAATGAAGTACAGGTCAGAACTGAGTGTTCAAAATAAATCATTTTTTTTTAATTGGGGGTGACAGTGGTTCATAGAATCATACAGGCTTTAAGTGTACATTTCTATGGTACATGATCTGTATATTGCATTGTGTATCCACCACCCAATATTTTTTTCCAAATGAAATAAGCTGTGTATTATTTTTCTGTAAATTGCCTTCACTCTGTGCACTTTTTTGGTACATTTTGGTATAAAAACATCTCAACATATTACAATTAAAAAGTCAAGATGACCCACTCAGGATGCTATAACAATTGTTTGAATAACTAGAACTGTGAAGCCGAACTAGTTTAAAATATGAAACCGCTCTAAGCACCAGTCTTAGAAGCTAACACAATAACAAGTGCAAACACGCTGAATCTGTATTTTCAGGGAGTGACCCTGTGTTGGCCAGCAGGTCCCGAACCCACACCCACAAGGCCTAACTCTTCTTTCCCCTTTCCTTTCTCCCGTGTGAAGGGTCCTCAGAAATGACCATGGAAAACATGGGAATCATTGAAATTTACCTGTGGACCAGCTCCTAAAGAGTAAAAGAGTCACAAATCTGAGGTGATTAGACAGGTACTGTTTAGGTGATGGCTTTCTATTCTTGAAGAAACCGTCAAAGACTGAACTGCCTATTTCAGAACCTAAACATCCTAGCGGCTTTTGTCCTGTTAGAGTAAGACAGAAGATGATTCACAGCCACACAGGGATCAACCACAGCTCACTTGTCCATCGTCAGGATTTACTCTAATGGACAGTTCAGCTGGCCAGCTATGTCCATGCTTGCTTTTTACCACAATTTTAGACCCTTTTTTTCTTTCTTTCTTTCTTTTTTTTTTAATCAAGAAACCCTAGGCTTCAAAAATGTAGTAGTTGATCCTTTTGTAGCTATAAGGGAGTGGAGAACACTTCCCTTCAAATGATGATCCATCTAATTTGCTTAGGAGTTACCATACTCCATGGAAAAGTAATCATCCAGTTTCAAACCTTTGTTTTCCTTTACTTTATAAAGCACCATCGTTTTATTCATGGATTCTATGAACTATCCAAATATGGCTATGAATATCAGCAACTTCTCTCAGTCATTTGAATTTCTCATGTTCTTATAATATAGAATTTACAAGGGATAGCTAAAGAGGATTGTAATATGAAGGAAAACAAGTAATCAATAAAAATTAACATAATAACCCAGGTTTAAACAAAGAATAAGTTTGTATCTTGGATAACATGATAAAACTTACCATCTGCCATCACAATCAGTTTATACTAGATGACTTCCTAGTATATGAATGAATACCATAGATTTATTTTTTCTATCCTTGCTACAAATATATTTAAAAAATTATTTCTTCAGTCATTTTTCTTTCCCCTAGTGGTAACATTTAAAGTAGTAACAGTATTTAGCACTCATTAATTTCGGAAATATAAAGAGGTTTTAGGATAAGAGACGGCGGATTCATTTTCATATACCATTTGTTGGGATGAAGTCTCCTTTTGGGGATACTGGTGAACAGAACATTTTTTTTTGTCTGAGTTACTGCTTTCTGGTCTTGGCACAGACTGATAACTCCCAAATCTCACGTAGGCCCAGATTATCTTGACAAAACACTCCAGCCCCCAGCACAAAGCACAGCAATTTCATCTATTATTTTTTTTGCATGTTTGGGTTTTTTATTTTGTCCTCACCTGAGGATATGTTTATTGATTTTAGAGTGAGAGGAAGCGGGGAGAGAGAGAAACATCGATGTGAGAGAGAAACACTGATCAGTTGCCTCCTGTACGTGCCCCGACTGGGGATCAGACCCATAACCTTTTGGTGCATGGGGTGATACTCCAGTTTAGTGAGCCACCCTGCCTGGGCACGTGTTTGGTTTTGTTAATGGAAATGTGACTTAGTATTCAAAATTAGCTTAATAGACCACCATAACATGGTTAAGTAGGTTGGCTTTGTCTGCTTGGCCTTTCGTACTCAGTGAGAGTACTGTCAGCTCTGGACCCCTCAGCTGCTCGGAGCAGTGAAATATCCTCAGGTTGATAGTGGTTTGAGTATTTGATGTAATCCGTCCTGGATGCTAAAAACCAACCTTCACGCCAGGCATTTAGCTCAATTTAAAAGAATATGAGTTATTATAATCAATAATTGTGGATTTTTTGGGCACTTTGCCTCAAGGTAATTTTTTACAGAAGGTATAATTATTGTAGGTTATGCAAATAAAGTTAAGAATAAGGCCAAGTAAGTTCTTCTCAGGACTTAATGTTCTTTGTTTTGGATGACAAATAGGCGAGAACGCTTTGTTGGTCAAAGTGAAGGGAAAAAAACACGTCCGACTGCGCGAAGAGAAGATCCAGGTTTTGAAAGGTATTCCAAAAATTTCAGTGATTCCAGAAGAAATGAACCTCCACCACCAAGGAATGAACTTGGAGAGACAGATAGGCTTGAAGTACGAGGGGAACGAGATGAGAGGAGAACCGTGATCATTCATGACAGGCCTGATATCACTCACCCTAGACATCCTCGAGAAGCAGGGCCCAATCCGTCTAGACCATCCACCTGGAAAGGTGAAGGAGGCATGTCCAATGACAAACGGGAAACAAGGTATTTGTGTAGTTTTTAATGCCTGCTTAGTGGTATATAATGCATTAGGGTTTTAAAAAAAGTTATAATAGAATTTTGATCATTTATGTTTTGGGGTTCTGTTTAACAGGGTTGAAAGGCCAGAACGATCTGGGAGAGAAGTGTCAGGACACAGTGTCAGAGGGGCTCCCCATGGGAGTCGCAGTAATACTTCGGGCTATGGAAGCAGAGAGGGGGACAGAGTCATCACAGACCGAGGAAGTGGAGCACAGGTAAATGCTTATGGAGATTTATTTTCTCTCTCTTTTTTAAAAATTGATTTTGGAGAGAAAGGAAGTGTGTGGTGGGGGAGGAACATCAGTTTGTTGTCCCACTTATTTATGCATTCATTGATTATTTTTTATATATTCCCTGACTGGGGATCGAGCACACAACCATGGCATATCAGGATGGTGCTCTAACCAACTTAACTACCCAGCCAGGGCTTAAGGTTTATTCTCAACTCTTCAAATTTAGAGGATTTAACCATTTCTTGTGACCTAGATTAGTTGATTTGAATGATTGGAAAAGTAGTTTCCTGTAAAAGATCTTAATATTTTTCATATTTTACTGTCAGTACTTGAACTTCAGTAGTCCAGAGAATTAGGATACTAGCCCTGCAATTCTTGTTTCATTTTTATTATTAAACTCCCTGCTGAAACTTGAGAATTATTACATTTGGTAGACGAGCCTTACTGAGGACTTCGGTTTTATTTCGTTTTTTTTTAAATTATATTTTATTGATTATGCTATTATAGTTGTCCCAATTTTTCCCCCTTTGCCCCCCTCCACCAAGCACACCCTCACTCCTTCAGGCAATCCCCACACTGTTGTTCATGTCCGTGGGTCATGCGTAAAAGTTTTTTGGCTACTGTTTCCTATAGTGTATGTTACATCCCTGTGGCTATTAGTAACTACCTGTTTGTACTTCTTAATCCCCTCACCGTTCCACCCATTCTCCTCCCCTTCCCCACTCCCATTGGGCAACCTTCCAGTAACTAACTACTTTTCTCTTGCTTTTAAGAGTCTTTCTTTATCTTTAAACTTCAGCCTTTTAATAATGACGTTTTTGGAGTGGGCCTCTTTGCATCCATCCTAGTTGGGACTCTGTGCTTCCTGGACTTGCATGACTATTTCCTTCACCAAATTAAGGAAGTTTTCTTACACTATTTTTTCAGATAGATTTCTAATTTCTTGCTCTTTCTCTTCTCTTTCTGGCACCCCTATAAGGCTAATGTTGGACCCCTTAAAGTTGTCCCAGAGGCTGTTTATACTATCCTCATTTTTTTTTCTTTTTTTTTTTTTTGATTCTTCCTGTTTTGCATGGTTGTTTATTGGTTCCTTATGCTCTAAATCATTGATTTGATTCTCAGCTTCATTCTACTGCTGTTTTCCTGTAAATTGTTCTTTATGTAAGTTAGTGTATTCTTCTTTTCTGACTGGGTGATTTTTATGTTGCTGAGGTCCTCACTAAGTTCCTTGAGCATCCTTATAAACAGTGTTTTGAACTCTGCATCTGATAGATTGTTTATCTCTATTTTGTTTAGTTCTTTTTCTGTAGTTTTGATCTCTTCTTTCATTTGGGGCCTGTTTCTTTGTCTCCTCATTTTGGCAGCCTCCCTGTGTTTGTTTCTATATATTAGGGATAGCTGCTATGACTCCCTATCTTGGTAGCATGACCTAATGCAGTAGGTGTCCTGTAGGGTCCAGTGGCACAGCCTCCCCATCACCTAAGCTTGGTATTCGAGGCTCACCCTTCATGTAGGCTGAGTACACCCTTCTCTTGTAATTGAGCCTTGGTTGCCGTTGGCAGGTCAATGGGAGGGATTTACCCAGGCCAGTCAGCTGCAAGGACTTGCTGTGTTCACTGACCACCAACCTCCATACTGCTTGGAGGATCAGCTATGCAGGGGCAGGGTGGTGGTGGTCAGATGTGGTCTGTAGCTGTCCACTGCATTTGTAGGCTGTGGGGTTTTCCTGGGTGGTGCAGGCCAAGGTCAACCCCAACCTGTCTTCTGCTCGGGGCGACCCTGCCTGAGTTGTCAAGCACTCTGCAAATGGCTTCATCTTGTGATGGGCTTGGAGGTTCCCAGATGAAGCCAACCTTGAACCTAGGCTCACTGCTACTAGTGCCAGGCCTGGGGCCACTTAGCAAGAGGTAGGGAAGCTAGGGGGCTCACTGAGGCCAGCTGTTGCTTGTTTGAGAGGATTTAAGAAGTTGTGAAGCCTGAGCCAAGACCAGCCATTATATGGAACAGCCACTGTTAACAGCTTGGGTGGGCCCATAAGTTGGGTGGGAAGGAGCCTTGGGGAATCTCCAGGGCCAGGCAAACAGCGTTAGCCATGTTGATGAATCTCAGATATGGTACCCACCTGCTGGCTCTGTGGCTGTGTGGGGGAAGGATTCAGAAAAGGGACAGTGGCCTCTTTCTGTCTGGGAGACAACTGTCTGGGAGACAGCTGTCCTCCCAGCTCTCACCTTGATGCCAGACACTTCAGTTCCTCCCTGTGTACCACTGATGCCTTTCAAGCTGCTATCAGGGTGCTGGAGTTCAGAGTGAGTGAGTCCGATTAGGTGAGTCCATGTGTGTTCTTTAAGAGGAACTGCTTGGGACTCTAGAAGTTTCTTCCACTGACTTAATCCTTCTCTGGTTTTTGCAGCCAGAAGTTATGGGGACTTCTCTTCCTGGCACCGGAACCCTGGGCTGGGGGACCTGGTGTGGGATTGGAACTCCTCAGTACTGAGATACCCGCCGCCCCCAAATTTTTGTCCACCACATGTGGTTGTGGGACCTGCTCATTCCTCATCTCCACCCCTCCTACCAGTGGATGGATGTGGTTTCTTTAATTCCATAGTTTTCAGACTTCAATTCAACTCTTCCGATGGTTCTGAACAATGGTTGTTCTATAGTTGAGTTGTAATTTTAGTGTAGGTGTGCGGGGAGGAGAGCTGTGTTTACCTGCACCTCCATCTTGACTGGAAGTCAGACATTAAGTGGCTTAACTGTAGAACTGAAATAAAAATTTTATAGTTTTAAATCGCTTTTTACTCTTATTTTACTTTATTCACTTGAATGTTTTATGAGTTTTAATGAACCTGGACAGAAGAAAGTATCTTCATCTCAAGCAACTATAATGAGCAAAAGACTTTAAACTAATTTAAACACACTCTATTGATGATATACTGACATGGATTGAAGTAGCATGTACAGAATATCATCTCAAGTTATATAGAAAAAAAGAACCCTGAAATGTGTGTGTGTGTATCCATTCTTCAGCCTCCATACTCTGATGCTATTTTATATCTGAATACAAAATACTAGGTTTTTTAGGGCCCTTTCTTTTTTACTTGAAAAAATTTTAATCCCTTGGCATTCTAGCCAATACCTCTACACACTTTTCCATTTCATCAAGAGCAGTTATGAAACAGATTTGGGCCTGGTTGTGTTATAAGCTATAATGCTTCTAATAAGTAGAAATATTCAGTAGATCAGTTCATTGAGCCATTTACCCATTAAGACTGGGTATGTAATCAGATATTCTGCTTTATTTAGAGTAAAACTTGAGGCTGTCTCATAGACAAGCCCTCTAGTCAGAAGTTCTTTTAGGAAGCGCATCCTGAGTATATCTGTTCTTCCCTTGAAAATTCTATTTTTCATAATGTAAGCGTTATAAGTTATCCTACCACTATTCTCTCTCTAAGGTACCTTCACTTTATGTTTTTGTAGGCTACGTATAATAACTTTTGACTCTTCTTTCCTCAGATCCTTAGTTCTAAGGCTTTTGTTTCTTTATGTTCAGTACTCTGTTTTTCATAGTCATGGGTAGAAGACCTTGTTAGAGCCTTAGCACCAGCTAGTACTCTGTGACATAGAAAACAGCTCTTCTTTTCATGTGTTCACGTGTTGATCTTACACTCTAATTTGTCTTATGGTTAAGACCTCTCACTATGCCTTCTTACATATAAGTATATAGATCCAGGCACTATAGAGAGGTCCAGAAATACTCAAGGGTCAAAAAGTACATGGTTGCTGGAAGGTACAGAAACAGCGATCGCAGTGCTGAATCACTTCCCTCATTTACCCTGAGGGAAATCACTTACCCTGAGAGGCTTCTCAATGCAAAGTAGATGGGAACTGCTTATACTTGCTGTTGTATTATTAATGCTTTTATCTTCCAGGATATCTTACTGATCTGTTTCTGCATTAAAACACACTAACATGAGTAAGTTGGTGTGCGGCTGAGGTGTCATGACTTCTCTGTTAATATTCTCTTTAGCACTATCCTGAAGAGCGACATGTGGTTGAACGCCATGGGCGGGATGCAAGTGGACCAAGGAAAGAGTGGCATGGTCCCCCTTCTCAAGGACCTGGCTATCATGATGCAAGGCGAATGGGTGATGGACGGACAGGGGCAGGCATGATAACCCAACATGCAAGGTAACTAGTTAACTATAGTTAAGAATTTTTTGCCAGCACATAAACAAACCCTTATTCTTTCCTTAACGGCTATTACAGCTTCTGAGAGATTGAATAGTGACAAACCTAGATCCACCCAAATATTACCCTATATTAACTCAAAATGTCCCATAGATTTTATGCAGGGCAGCTGTTAATTTTTGCCAGTTTATATTGCTCTATATAAGTTCATTGGCATTCTGGCCTGTTGATCTAGGTATAGGTATGTATGTAAGTATGTCAGAACCCAGTAGATAATGAACATTAACTTCGTTGGAACCATCTTCTTCTTCACTACCAACCATTCCTAACATTCTTGGAAAGGAAGAAGAAAACTGAAAGTATGTTTTGCTTCCTTCCTTGTCAAATATTGTAACTTCTGCAGAACTTTTGGGCATTTAACCCAAAGCCTGTTCATATGCTAAGAGGCGAGCTTTATTTTCTCTTTGCACCAAAATCCACTGTGGCCCTTCTGCAGGCAGGTCTTTGGCCTCTCCCTCTGTTGCATGCCCTTCTTTCTGTCCCATCGCCCAGTCTTAGAAGAAGTGTGGGCTGGCTTAGTAACCCAAGTTACTCTTCCGTTGGCTGCATCTGCCATCAAATGTAAGTGTTTATACCTGTGCCTGCACAGCCTAATTGCTCATTCTGCCTTTGGTTTTAAAAAGTAACCGGTGCCTTTGTTTCCCGATAAATACAGATTCCTTTATTTTCTTAGTTCTTAGGCTCCTTGGTAGATAAGCTCTGTTTCTCACCATTGCTTTTCCCTTTTTTGAAACACTCCTCTGTTTCTAAAGCATCATAGTTTTCTTTCTACCTTTTTGATTTTTTTTTGCTTCCAATGGAGCTCTGTATCGTGATCTGCATGTAAAAGTCCTGCTGTCTCCATAAATTCAAGGTCACAGGCAAACTCATTCCTCCCGATTCAAACCTTCATGTCCCAGTTCTTGCCTCCAGCTTCTTTTAAATTGCCAGTGCCACCACGCATCTCATTCCCCTCGACTGGAAAACCAGGGGCCTCATCTGTATCTTTCTTCATTCCTACTGTTTATAAGTGTCGTTCATGTTTTAAAAAAATATGTAATAGCTATGCTTTCTTCCTCATTTCAGCTTCTGTTCGATCTTCCCAAATCAGTTTTTTTTCTGCTCCATTATTTACACTGTTTCTAAATTTAACTATTGGTACTGTTTTATTATACCATTTACTTGCTCCAAAACCACAAGCAACTTTTCTAGGTCACAGGAGCTAATCCAGATTCCTCAACCTGGCATTCAGACCCTTCCATAAACTGGTTTTATTCTACTTACACCATTTCACTGTGGGTTTTTATCTCCCAAAATTGTTGTAGGGCTTCTTGGTGAATCTTTTTCTTGTGTCACTCAGTAGTACTTACTGTTTTGCATTTTACATATAAAAAATTCCAGAAACATTTCTTGAATAACGTTCTCTAGGTCAGAGGTTCAACTGCCTAGTTGATGCTGACCTGGGAACCACACTTGGAGAACCACCGCTCCATCCATTCTTGTGTATACCATTACATGGCCTCCTGTGAGGCATGTTCAACTGCTCAAGTTCAAATTCTTCCTCCACCATTTGTTATTAGCTCTGTGATCTTGTACCTCCAGTTCTTAGTTCCTTCCTAAGTAAAATGAGACTCTTGAAAATGGTAAATTACTTAGTATGGATAAAGTATAAAGAATAGTGCCTGGTAAATTGTAAGCACTTTGTAGCTATTAACTGTAATTATTTGTTCTTTTGTTCTCTGACTTTTTTTCTTTTACACCTTTTTCAGTAATGCATCCCCAATTAATAGAATTGTACAAATCGGTGGCAATTCCATGCCAAGAGGAAGTGGCTCTGGATTTAAGCCATTTAAAGGCGGACCTCCACGACGATTCTGAAAATTAGCTCTCTGCCATGGTTTCAGGATAATTTATTGAAATCTCCAGTAAACTTTACTTGACTACTCACGAAGAGGACCTCTGACTTGCTTGAGACTTTTCTTTATTTCTCCTTTTTTAAAATTTAACATGATTGCTTTTCTCAATTTTGGAGAAGATGTTTAAATAGTTCTGTTGTAACTTTTAATAGTTTTGTGTATCATTCAACTTTTTTTCTTGTAGCACCAAGACACATGAGAGGATTGGGATTAAAACCATTTTGTTGAACGCTGTGTGGATGTAGAGTAGTTTGCAGCTGTATGGTAATAGTTTCATTTGCAGCATTAGCTCTGTGGTACCAGGCTGTAGAGTTACTTGTCACCAAGCATTTTCAGCCTTCATTTTGAAGGCTGTCTAAGTTTAAAAAGTCTGCTGTCTAATTTTTAGAGAATAAGATTGTTCCTTGCATTTCTGAGTATTATTTAACCTATTTTTGCAGAAGGTACTGTTACATTAAGTGCATCTGTGTATCCTGGTTTTAAAAATGTACTCTTTTTGAAATAAACCTTCATATTCTATATAGTTGCTAAAGCGTTGAGAACCTTTTTAATTGTAAATGAGAACCGATTTTCAGTTCAGTATAGCCGCATACTTGTTCCGGTTTGCATGGTATGAGACCAAATAGATTAATGAAACCTTGGCCATGAGGTTTGTATCACTGAGGTTCTTAGAGTGAGTTGTGCAGGTAAGTGCACTTTTAGGTTATCTGTACTGTTTGATGGATAAATTCCAACTTTGGGAATTATGTGGGTATTAATGTTTCCATATTCCCAACTATGTTGAGAAATGGAAAAAAAAACAGTTTCTAGATTGGTGAATCAGTTGGGTTTTGTAAATACTTGTATGTGGGAAGGCATTGTTGTCTCTTTGTGAAATAAAAATCCACACCTAGAAGTGTATGTGTCTTTGTTTCCAGCTTTTTAGGTGTTAGTCCTCCAGCCCTTTCTGGAGTTAAACCCAGAGTAATTGACTAGGTTTCAAGCTATAACTTTGACTCTTCACCTCAATAGCTGGTCAGTACACTCTTTGAAGTATTAGAGACTTATCCAGTAATCTTATGGCTTTTTTTTTTTTTTTTAGGGCATCTTTTCTAGGAATATCCTTCAAGGTAAATTTTGAAGAGCATCTCTTAAAGCCTCCCATATCCCTTCATGTAAATTAGTGATGAATAATCCAAATGTTCTAGATTCTTGGTTAATTAAGCAATCTCTACATTCATACAAAAGTAAAAGATGGGAGCAAGTTCAACTACCCAAATTCAACTAATCATTCCTCCACCATTTATTGGCTCTGTGATCTTGTACAAGTTACTACTTAACCTCTAAATCTCAGGTCTGAGATCACCTTTCGATTTGAGGAGTCGTTCTACAAGTTCTTGTAAATGTTACTGTATGGCTGTGGTCATGCCCATGAGGTGGCTGAGACTTCTGAGGGCTGTGGGCAGCCACAGCACCCTGGTCTTTGACCCTTTGGGGAACTGGTACTTTTTGTATTGCTGTGGCTTTTATATAACTTTTTCTGCCCTTCCTAGCCCTGCCACTGTGGGAGCAAGTGGGGGGTATGTGTTCGGGAGGGGGGTTACTTCATTTCCTGAACCCCCCCCCACACTTTGTCGAATGGTACATAGAACTTCGGTATAGGAATGAACTAACTAACGCTCTGCCTCTTTGTGACTTTGGATCATTACATCACTGCTAGTCTGTTTGCCCATTGGTAGAGTGGAAGTGTCACAAAGGATTACATAGTTGCTAAACAGCCCCTGAGCACTTAGTGTGCTGGACAGTGTGCTAAGCATTTTCAGTATGTTTGCTTGCCTAATCCTCAGAAGACCTCTGCTAGCCAGAGGTAACAGTTATTGCCCTACACCCATTTCTCAGATGGGTATCTTGAGAAATGATCTCTTGAAAAAGTTAGACCATGGCAACCTGAGGAAAAAGAAATTACCTGTGGACAAATTATCAGTGGACTGTAGTACCCTTTAGTGTAAATATGGAAAAATTAGAACAAATCGACAGTGCAGTTTTTTAAACTGAGAAAATCCAACAAAGCCACCACTGAAACATTGGCACTGGTGTTGGAAGCAGCCCTCGAGGTTCGGAGGCACCAGTTGAAGAGGTCCGGCTGGCTAAGGGTCAGCTGTGAGAACCCAACTTATTTTGTAAAGAAAGCAGGGTTCCTTAAGAGCAGAGAAAGGAGGAAATTTGCTATTCTCCATACACTGGATGAGTAATCCAAAAATTTCACTCAATAGAGTAGAAGGTTTCAATGATTTAAGAGCAACAGTTTGCTTACACTGGTTCAAGAACAAGCCAGTCTTGGTAAACTTGAGCAAGACTGAAGTTAAACTACACATGCCAAAAGTTGTTGTAAAAGAAAAATAAAAGCTTCTGAAGTATAAGAAAAATGTCCAAACTTAATTACATGAAGAAAAATTAAAGGCCTTTTTGCGTATATTTTTATCCCTTGCTTAGACTGTCCCTTAACTCAGTTCCTCCATACTTAAGCCAGGTCCAACAATTAAATACCTACTGATTCCTTATGGGAAAATGTAAAATAACTTTTGCATTCTTTATAAAGAACCACATCTAATCCCATTCCTTACTTAAAGATGAATCTTTTCCAAAACCTCCAACAAATGCTTAATTACCATTCCTCTCAAGCACCTTTAACATGTTCAGTCACCCTCCACGAACTAATTCTCACAAGTTTGTAGGCACTATTTTCAAGTCAATGAGGCGGCCACACATAAAAATTCTTTCCTAAATCACTCACAGTGCATCAGTCAACAAAAATTGCTTATTTTTACTTGAAACATTGTTTGCTAAAATCCTTAAGTGCTTCCTACAAGATGAGCTGCTTTCTTTCTCTTTCCGATATACTCAGCCATTGAACCAGGTTAAGGGGCAGGTTTCATGTAGTTAATTTTTACCTAAATATTCTGTAATGATCACCTTTATCTTAGAACTACTCCATCACACTTACATGTATTTCCTCTGCTTTATACCCTCTGATATCTCCCCATCTGTCTTGGAATAAATGCAAAGTCAAGTGCCCTACTTCTCTGACCTCCGTTCCTAGTACGCTTCTTGCTCCGTTTCACTCACCTTGCCCTCTTTCTGCTCCCTGAAGACAACATCCCATCTCCAGCCTTTCCACTTGATGATTCCTTGATCTGGAATACTCTTCCTCCCAGATGCCCACGTATCTTCAGTTCTTGCTGAAATGTTTTCTCTGTGATGCCTTCCTTGATATTTAAAATTGCTACACACTTAACCCCACCCTCAGTATTCCCCCTCTGCCTTCCTGTCTGGCATTTATTACCTGTCTTTTTCTACTCAGATGTAAGCTCCATGGGGACAGACTTTTTGACTCATTGTTTCCCACTGCCATATCCCCAGCCTCTGGCACTTAGTAGCCACTCAAGTAATTTTTTAAATGAATATGTGTAGGGTTCAGGATTTTTATAGTAGGGGTTTAGGGGCAGCAATCTGGTTCGGATAATTGGTGGGAGGAGGGGCTGGGGTTTTTGTCTTGAAATTGCACTGTTCGAAGCTTGAGAGTACCTGGCAAAAATTAAGGTGAGGACGGGATGGCCAAAAGCTTCTCCCAAGCCACTCCTTGGGACTGATAGGGACAGGCTGCCGTGGCCATCAGACAGACCTAAGCATGGGGCTCTCATTGCCTGAGAAGAGGTGCCTGCCTCAGGCATGGACAATAGCCATGAAGCCATCTTTGTTCCAGTTCCATGCTTAATCATATTTTGCTTCTGATCTGGTTTTGCCAACAGGGTTGGGAAACAAAATATGAAATCTGATCAGTAGTTAAATTTTTCATCAGTTGATTAGAGATTGGCTAAGCTGATGGAAAGCTCAACAAATGACCAGTCATTTGGATGGAGACTTAATAAGTTTCTAATAATATCCATCAGTATATGTTAATTCATTAATTTACTAATCATACTTTGCCAAGCATTCGTGATGTGGAGGGAAAATGGATCAGATACTATGATAGGATATGGTGCATCCCTCAAGTAGATGATAAGACTAAGTACTCTGATTCTGTAAGATAACTGCCCTTTAAAATATTCTAATTTTCCCTAAAGTTATCACATATCTATTAGTTTATTAATGACCTTAACTGTATTCCCCGACGGACCTGCTTTCCGTGGTCCTTGTTTCTAGCTCTCTGGTCTCGGGAAAGGCAGCCTCACTGGGGCTGCTTCCCTGTGCCTGCATCTGCTCACTACCACCAACCTGCTCTAATAACCCAAACGTGGTGAGATTGTACTGCGGGCACAATCTCAGGCCTGGGACTGCTTGCAGGGTGGTCTAAAGAGCACAGGCTCAGGAATATGTAGGAATTTACTTGATGTGCACAGTCGTGGGCAATTTAGGTGCAGCAGCAGGATGACTTGACTTGGCTTACCTGATGGGGCTGTTGTAAGGATTTAAATGGGAAAATGAATGGGATACTGAAAAGATTCTGTTGTCTCTCTTGTCACATATATGCGCTCTGATTTTAAGACAAAAGAGAAAAACTTCATTTGTAAAGGTTGCTGGTTAAATAGAGATTTAAGTGAACTGGTCCCACTCCTGACTGGACAAAAATCTGAGGTTCAACTGGATAAGATTGGCCAGTGGTTTTCAAGCTTGGGTCCTAACCCCCAGACATTCATGAGTGGGGCCTGGGCATGTTTTTCTGCGAAAGTTCCCCCTGAGGGTTCATACGTGCAGCCAGGATTGAGAATCACTATGGAGATACAGCTCAGAGTAGGAAAGACCAAATGTTCTTTGAAGAACAGCTGGCAGTTCTATGGGTAGTTAGAGTTTAACTCATCACTGCTCGAACGTGTCATTTTAGTTTTAGAAACCCCATCTTTTGCCAAGGGAATGAAACACTCTGATTTACATACTTTTCTAGTTAATTGATTATTAATAACTTACTAATAACTGAGTGGTTCGATTATTAATGTAGTTGAAGCCCTCAGGGCGGGGACAGGCGTCTTCTGTAGCAGCCTCAGGAGCTCGTGCCCAGAGCCCTGAGAACCGCCCTGGCGGTGCTGTGAACTACCAACAGTATGTGCGATTTGGATCAGCAGAGCTTTGTTTTCATCCTGTCGACTAGAGAATCGCTTACGAAAGGGGCTTTAAAAGTTATAATCAGGTACCAAGATTAAAAATGAGATCAAGAGTTAGAAGGCCTGGTCTTAACTAGCTTAATCATACACATGATTTAACCTTTATAGACCTGAATTTCTTTATTCATAGACTTATGATCTTTATGATTCCTACTGCCTAACTTCTATTATAATAAAAATTTAAAATACAGGCAATTGATCATGTTAACCAAAGGGAACAAAATCTTGTCACACAATAAGGTAACTAATGTTTCAGGTTTACTGTGTGTCAGGCTCTTTAATCTGAGTAAGGTTGTCATCATACGTTACTATTTATTGAGAACTTACTCTGTACTAGGGAGGCATTGTACTAGGTAATTTACATGCATTAACTCATTTAATTCGTACAACAAGATTATGGTTTAGGTGTAGGTATGTTATTATTCCCATTTTGTATGTGTGTAAACTAAGGAACAGTTTGCCTCAAATCATAAAGATAACAAGTGGTGGAACCAAGATTCAAACACAGGCACATACTTATAAGAATGTCACTTCAAATCATTTCCTCCAGTGGAGGGCACCTAAGACCAGTGGAATATGTAATGTATTTGATATCACAAAGCAAAGAATTTTTTAATGTATTTTCTATATGACAAAATTATCTTTTGTATAAGCATTCATTCTTTAGTTTTTAAAATAATTTTCAATTTAAAGTATATTACAATTCAGTAAAATTTCTTAAAATTGGATTTATTGACTTTAGAGAGAGGCAGGGGCAGAGAGTTGTCAATTTGTTGTTCCACTTATTTATGCACTCATTGGCTGCTGCTTGTATGTGCCTGGACCAGGGATCGAACGAAAACCTTGGCATATCAGGATGACGCTCTAACCACAGAGCTACCGGGCCAGGGCCCAATAAAATATTTTTGCATCAACTAAAATCTGCACTTATCAAGCTAAAATAATACACTTTCTAGTTCTTACTCAGTTTAACTATTTTAAACTTTAAACACAGAAACTCCAAGTAGGCACACACAATGACAGAAATGAAGTAACTGAAGTTCTAGTTTTCAGTGCATATATGGGTCTTACGAACTTTGTTAAATTTATATCCAGTATGTTGTTTGATGCTATTTTAAATGGAGGTTTTTACATTTCCGGTTTCAGTTGTTTGCTGTTAATACACAGAAATACAATTTATGATTTTTTGAAGTAAAATTTACAAATGATGTCATGCACACATTTTAAGTGTACAGTTTAATGAGTTTCGGCAAATGTGTACATCCAAGTGATCACTACTACCATGATCAAGATGCAGAATATTTCCATCATTAAAAGTTGTTCTTGTGCGCCTTCCTGGTCATCACAATCCACATCTCTGGACCCAGGCAACCACTCATCTTTCTATCATACAAATTTTATGTTTCCTAGAGTCCCATGTAAACAAACATACAGTGAAGTCTTTTGTACCTAGCTTCTGTTGTTCAGCATAATGCCTCTGCAGTTCAGCCATGTTGCTTTGCATTGTATCAGTAGTCCCTTTTTGTTGCTGTAGTATTCCATTGTATGGGTGTACCACAATTTTTATGCTTTCGCTTACTGATGGAAATTTGAGTTGACAGTTTTTTACTATTATGAATAAAACTGCTATGAATATTTGTGTGCAAACATGTTTTCATTTCTCTTGAGTGAATATCCAGGAGTGGGATTGCTGGGAGAATATATATAGATATATATAATATATATATGAAGCATATGTTTAACATCAGGAAACTGCCAGTTTTCTGAAGTGGTTGCACCTTTTACATCAGCAATGTAAAGAGTCCAAATTACTCCACTGACTCACCAATATTTGGTATTGTCAGTCTTTTTAATTTTAGCCATTTTAGTGGGTATACAGAACTACGTCACTCTGGTTTTCACTTACATTTCCCTGCTGACTAATGATGTTGAGCATGTTTTCATGTGCTTATTCACTGATATAAATCTTTGTAAATTGTTCAAATCTACACCCCAAAAAGTTGTCCCTAATCTGCTAGTAACAATGTTATAGTTTATTGACTTTATTATGTATTGACATTATGTACATTACAACAATTTCAAGAGGTAAAAATTATTCCATTTTAGAGATGAGAAAACAGGCTGTGTAGAATTAGCTTGATCTAAGACTGCAGAGTACAATAGAGACTAGTAGGTCCAGTTTTGAAGATTACTGCAAGGCTTGAGTCAAACGTGACTGTAAAAGTCCAGAGTCGGAGTTTGAACGCAGACGCAGCCTAGATTTCTTGTCCTCTTCCAGGTGTTATTTGTAAGTGCCGATTCTGAATCAGATTGCTTGCCTTCGGATCTCAGCTCCAACAAATTAATAGGTGCTCACTTCACAGGATAATATGAAGTGAGGAGAGAGACCCTGTAAGACTATGACATGGGGGAAGAACGATGCTGCTTACCTTAGTTTTGCCGGGGCTGCTACTCACCAAGTGTTCTCCCACTGGCTCTAGGAGGGTGCAGGATGACACCCAGGGGAAATCAGAGAGGAGGGTGCGGGTAACGGGTTAAGGATTTTAGTTCCCTGTATGTACAGAACTTTTATGCTAAAGGGAAAACTTGATTCAATAACCCAACTCTTATTTAAAGCACAGGCAAGCAATAACTATATAATATAGGTATTTTTTTAAAAATTCCTGTAAATAGAATAGCCATGAGGATGTAAAGTACAGTATAGGAAATGGAGTAGCTGAAGAACTCACACACATGACCCATGGACATGAACAGTGGTGTGGGGACTGTCTGAGGGAGTAGGGGTGCTGGGTGGAGCGGCGAAAAGGGGGGAAATCGGGACAACTGTAATAGCGTAATCAATAAAATATAATTTAAAAAATTCCTGTAGATATTCCAGTCCATTTGAAGTACCGGTGATTATGTAATGTGTCAAGAAAATCAAGATGAATAAGACATGATCTGTGTCCTTAAAAGGCTTACAGTCTAGCTTAAGTGCTATAGTGAGGCGAGGTCAGCAAAACTATATGGAGTGAATAATTCTGCTCAGAGGGCTGGGGAGTCTACAAAAAGCTTTCACAGAGAAACATCAGACATGAGCTGATCTGGACATTAAATTGCACAAAAACTTTACCCAATGACTGGCTTAGTGTAAAGAGAAACTGGCCCGTTCTCAGCTGTCTACCTTAAGTCCTCCAAGAAGATAGAAGTACCAGATATAACAAACAAATCTACCATTGGGATCAGGAAACTAACTATATGGTATAGAGTTAATTGCTTCTTTCACTGCCTGGGGTGGGGGGGCACCTGTCTTTATCAAGAGCTGGTCCAAGTATTCTAAGAGTTAATCTTACGTACATTTGAATCAATATGTCAGTCCCCATCTTCCCACTCATATTTGTAATAAGTAGCTTAATGAGATGCATATACATAGCAGACTGTTTGGTCTAAATATCAAAGTTTATTGAAATAAAATATAATCTATAATAAAAAATACTAAGAGTGTTATCACTGGTTACAGTTTTAAGTATATCAACAAGAAATCCAACATTTTAATCCAAGAATGACACCATCTGTGTGGTACAGTAACAAACATGAAATTAAATGTTGAATACTGAATAATTCTGTCAAAAATATTTTATACTTTCCCATCTAGGTTCAATATGCCTTTTTTAAAGGAATATCCTCCATAAGTGAAACTTTTGAAACTTGACAGTTTTTTTATTAGTTTTAGCATAATTAGTATTTTTAGACACTAATTTTCATAGAAATTCAGTTCAGCCCTAAGTTGGGTAGGTACTTTATGGTGTCTTTATTCAAAAAAATATTTCAGTGCTCTTTTCTATCAGCTCTAAGGTTGCTATTATTCTTAAACTGAAATTAAAGCTGGTCATAAAGTGAAAACAGATGAATTATTTCAGAAGTAGGAAGGGCATTAATATAGTAAAAAAAAGGAGAAAAAATAGGCACTCGCACACTGTATGTTTAAACTCTTTGAGAACTTTGTTACAATGGGCCAATCAATCTCAGCCCCGCAGAGAGATCCCATATGTCACAGCAATTTCTTGACCCAAATAGTCTTGTCAGACTAGTAAAGCAAAGGAAGAAAACTTGTTTCCTCTTCTTGCTATATTTCAACATCACTTTCTCTACAGTCTTTATACCATTTAACCTGCTACTCCCCCAAATATGTGTCACAATTCAATATTTCTGCACAATTCAAGGAGAAAAACTCACATGCACTAACTTTAGGAAATGGCTTTCAGGGTTTCTCTGAAGTTTCACAAGTGAAGATTATCCCTTTTGCTGACTTGTGTAGCAATCATACATCAATCTTCTATCATATTGTCTTACTTATGATGGGTAGATCTGTGAAAACAGTAGTCATTTTATTGAGGAAGATAAAAGTGTTTTAACAAAAACCATGGAAACTTTTCAAATCCTCATCTTTAAAAATCTGTGAAGTTTAGATAGCCTATATACTCTGGAAAAAAATGATTATTTCACACAACTAAGATATTAAAAGGGACAACAAAATCTGACAAAATTGAGGGACACGCAGGACATCTTTTCAAAGATTAAATGACAACCATAGTCTTAAAAAATATCCCATTGATTAGAGCTGCTCAGTAGTCAGTTATAATGTTCATTTGGACAGGTCACTGACTTGGAATTTACATGTGCAATTAAGTTTCCTGACTTCCTATTTAAAGCTGTAGCTACTAAAGCCAACACAGCCAGGATAACCTTTAGAAAAATTTTTCTTTGTGCATTTTCTATCAAAGGGGTATCCCTACCTCTCAAAGCAGGACATTACAGTGAGGATGGATATAATGTTTTTAGTTATTGGTGACAAATTACTACATGATTTGAAGAAATTCTTAGAATATCTGATGAAGTAGATTTTTGTAGAAAACCAATACAATTTTTTTCTTTAATCTACTGTGCTTTAAAGCTTAGCTTTCGTATTTCTGCCATGGTATTGCAACACCTTATCTGGGATAGTACCATGCCCTAAAAAACATCTGTTGCAGGCAGACAAGTCTAAATTTCCTCCTTTCTCAGAACAATAGCATGAAGCTGAACTTGAGGCTGTAGTTGAAGACTTTTACCCTGTTCTTGAGTTTAATGTTTTTGTGATAGAAGTGAAATTAGAAACTAGAATCCTTCATGTAAGTATATGCATATCAATTTATTAAACTCTAATTACTTAAAGCAGAAACATGAGGATTAAGTTAAATACATACATTTATTAAAATTTAGATAGATCTTCAAAGTTAAATTTATCTGGGTCCTGCAATATGTCACTTAGACTCCATTATCTCTATTTTGCAATTTATTTTGTTCAGGAAGCCTTCTATTTTAAATTTTAGTTTGTTTTATAGTGTCACTGAGAAGAATAACCTCATTCTTCATGTTTTCCCAAAAGCTTCAGAGGTGTTTGACATTAGTTTAAAAAGAAAAAAAAAGACACTAAATTACCAGGGAACCTAAGAACTGTGATTCTGATGAGTTCCCTCACCATATTTAGTCATTGTCTTAAAAAAATTTAAATGCACATTATCAAATAACATTTTATACTAAAAACAATTTAAATAGCCCTAAAAATGACAGTAGTTGAGAGATCTAAATGTATTCCATCCATGCAATAAAGTTTACATATATGGTACTAATAACCTGATACCATTATACTTTGTTCCATGGAGGAAAAGGCAGAGAATCTAAATATTTATATATATGAAAGGTACTGGGAAAAATACAATTTTAATGCTTTTTATTCTCCCCAAATACTCATGATTTTGACCCTATAGTCCACAGAACACAAGAGAACTGTAAAACACATTTTGGAAAGAGGCGATGCCATACTCAAAGACATGATAATTCTACAAATTATGACAGCATTAAAAAACTGGCTTAAGAAAGTCATTGGGGAGGGAAATCTGCACATTCAAGAACAAAAGATAGGTAATATTAATGATTATTTAGGTAATACTTTTGTGCTTATACTATGCCCTTTATTCAGGAGTGCAAAGCACTAAGAAAAGTAAGCGTTATTTACATATTTAGAGTAACTTGAGGCACAGAAAGTTTACCATGGCAAGATAAAAGCCAGGTTTTTAGACATAAAATGATTCAGAAGTCTACATTTCCAATCCATTAAAATAAAACTATCTTAATGCCTTCATCTTATCAAACATAAGTTTACAATTACAGTTTAAGTTATATGCTCAAATAGTGTGTGATAGGTAAAGCCCATAGCTTTCCATCATATTGAAAATAACTGGTATTTTGAATAGGAAAGTTTGCTTTTTGTTTTCTAAAAAAATTTTTTTAAATGAATGAGATTGATTGAGGACAGTTCTGGAAATTCTTGCCTTGATTTTTCTGCTTCATATGCCTACATTAGTACAGGGACCACAATAATTCTTTCCTTAAATATCTATTTGACTACTAGTCCTTTTCTCTCAAGATCTTCTGTCTCTTAGGAAATGAAAGTGGTGATTCTTTAAAAACAAAATAAGTTTTTGTGCAAGTACAAAATGGTTAATGTTGGGTTCAGTCAACTAATCTCTGATTCTAACTTGCTTTATTAAACTAAGATCAAGGAGTATGAGGAAGAATTCGAAACATAATAAGGGGTTAGTAGTCAAATACCAGAAATGTGAGACAATAAAACAATGTATTCCAATGCCTAATCCTAAACTTAAATCTGTGCCTCATTCAACTAACCTGACGCCCTGAAACGGCAGTTGCTTTACCTAAGTACAATGGGCCGACATAACATAGGAAGCAGCCGCTGCCAATTTTAGCTGCCTCCACCTGCTTGGCCTGTGTATTCTTAAAATGTTGGCTCTTAAATTTGAGGAAAGTTCCCAGATTCCTTTGAGAATCTAATAAAAGTCATGGATCCTTGCTTCAGAACAGTAAGTACTTTTAAATGTTGATAACCTATCATAGCATTGATTCAATGGTATTAGAGATGAAGAAAATTCATATTGTTAATAAAGACTGGTCACTAACCTTAAGGAATAGAATTTGAAAATACGTGAAAGTGTAGTGATCATATCATTCATTCATATGCCTCTCTTACTAGCTGTAGTGGTGACTGGTTGGTGCAAATGTGCCCCTAATCTAGTCTATGAATATTAAAAACAAAAATATTTGAGTTCTAACTGCCACTAGCAGTAGAGATATAACAATTTTCAAGTATTGCAAAATACTGTGAAGGAAAGACTTTGATATACCACTACCAAATTCCAATATACCCAAACGAGCAATAAAATGTCTGAATATAATTTGTTGCCTTGAGAAAAATATAAGAAAATAAAGACACAATAGCTCTAAATTCGTTATAACCTTCAAGGATGGGAAACCAGTATCTCTGAGAAGTTTGTCTGTTTTAATAGAATTGAACATTTAATTTTTTCCCCCACAGTAATCAAAGCAAACATTTTATCATTATTACTCTTGGTATATCAAACATTCCAGGAATGTAAGAAAATCTGACTTGGAAATACAACATAGAAAAAGGTTAAACTGACAAACACATTACATTTTTTAGTTACTTTTTATAAGTATACATTAACCTCTACTTATCTGATAGCACTGCTGCTTTTGAATGAGTTACTTTTTTTCTTCCAGAGGGAATGGAGAATGGCAGTATTATCTTTGGAACAAATTAAGCGAACAGTAGCAAATAACAGAAGAATAACTTCCACACATATATTTTTCAAGGGCAATAAATAGATAAGTATATAATTATGGGAAAATATGCCTCAAATATGCTTTGTAAAATTTCTCAGGATTTAATGTTTTCTTATTAAAATATAATGCATTATCACTACTATCTGTTCTGGGAAAAACAAACCCTGAGGTTTTAGTTTCCTCCTTCAACCAGAGTGATATCAAGAGTAAACCTGGACTAATGTCAACTTGTCTGAGCCAACAGAGAATTCTGCAGTACATTTGATTACTTTACCAACGTACACATACTCTGAGTTATTATCAAGAGACTCACCAAATATTTTCTATCAAAGTTTTATACCCCAAACAGCCTCTCTGATGATTATCATGCTAGCACAGGAAATCTGAAGAAATAACAAATGGTGTAACATAAACACACATGCAATACACAGGACATAAAAGATACAGTTTGACCCTGGATTTTTCCCTTAGAATAATTCCTTCCATAAATAAGACTGTACTTTTTACATGTAGATTAATCCTCTAACTTGTCTTAGATCACAGAGAATGTTAAGGACATGCCTTAAGCAATCCTGACCACATTTTTTGGTAGTCTGTTATCACCCCAGACCACAAACAACATTCTCCAAGTGGATGCTCAAGTTCGACTGATGCTCCTAAACAAATTTACTGAGGCTTAGGATGTAAATCACATAACTACCTGCAGCAGCAATAGCTGTGTCAAAAATGACTAAAACAAACTTTTAAATACAAAGCATATAAAAAGGGACTATGAAGGATAGTTTTCCAAACTATATCTAGAAATACAGGAATATATGTGTTGCCTCATGATAAAGTTCAATAAATATTCTTTCTGAGTCCTACAAACACTACAAGATGTTATAGTTTTATTTGGTTTCCATAAGTTAAAAATTCTGATTGCTTTTATATAAATTCCTCCAACAGGTTTTTACTAATGCTTTTTCACTAAACTCAGAGATTATCTCTAACTTCCTTTCAGAAATGTGCTTTTTTGTTGGTTTTAGTAAGTATACTTAATTTTCTAGCAAATAAACACAATTTAAATTTTAAGGTTCAAGGTAATTCTAGAAAAAGGTAGACACTGAACCATTTTCTTTTCTACATCCCCATATTTACAAACCCTAGCATCCACTGTGGTTTCCTTCTTACTCTGACTTACTACACTATCAGGAAATAGTAACAGTGGTCCAAGTTACCTATGTTAAAGATTTCAAAATTCCTCAAAATTTCACAACACTACAAAGTCATAATATCTGATTTTAATAAGATATGAGATTAGTGTTATGTAATTTTTTGCTACTAGAAAAGAAATACAAATCTTTATTTTTTTCTATCTAATTAAATCCAAGCTCCATTATCAGTTCTCATGATAGTATCTAAAATGTACATTCCTAAAGAAAGGTAAAGCTGTTCAAGGGCTGAACTAGTCTGATATACAATTAAGAGTTATTTATTCCTGTTATTTTTTGTCTTTTTTTTCCTTTTTAAATCCCTATATTAAACCGCTGGTTTCTTGTGGATTAGATCATAATTTAACATTGTAAAAATTAATTTCAGAAACTATTCTGCTAATATTTAGCTTTCAGGAAGGAATCAGACAAAATCAATTACCTCCATTCATTGTTAGAACAGAAGATAAAATAGCTTACTAACTGATAGGAGTTATGAATGTCACTATGACACAAAATTTGCTGTGATTTGCT
The DNA here is from genome assembly GCA_004026545.1 of Mormoops blainvillei. Taxonomy (NCBI): domain Eukaryota; kingdom Metazoa; phylum Chordata; class Mammalia; order Chiroptera; family Mormoopidae; genus Mormoops; species Mormoops blainvillei. The sequence goes on along the minus strand of PVJD01000360.1, from coordinate 83,293 downwards.
TATTTGGCTATAAGTGCAGTATTTTTCATGAATGACAACACACAGCATTTCCAACTTGTAACATGAAACTCCAGCTCATAAAGAGTGTATGTACTGTGCGACTTGAAAAAGTCTGATTGTAGCTAAGTAACAACCTTTCCCCTGAAAAACATGAACAAAATCCATTGGGAAATCAGGCACAGACGGTATTTATCGGTTTTTCTTCCTTTCCTCCTGTGGTTGTGTTTTTCAAGACATATAGATGGTTCCAATAGAATTCAACACTTGTTACAAAATAACACAGTTATTTTTTTCCTTTTCTTTTTCTTTATCTTTTTCTCGAGGTTCCTTTCTTTTACGTTCACTATTTCCAGATTGTTTTCCACTTGATGGAGAGGCTTGTGCTGGCTGGCTTTGCTTTAGGAAAAATAAACAGGAAAAAATTACCTTAACTTTTCTAAGGTACTTAATCAGTTACCTAGAAAGAAAAACCACATGAGTGAAAGGTTTCACTAATGGAAAAAGAAGCTATTGGTGTGCAGACTTGTTATGTTACATGGTATCTAAGAAGTTGCCTTTACCATTTTTTTTTTGTAAAGATTTTATTTATTTATGTTTAGAGAGAGAGGGAGGGAAGGAGAAAGAGAGGGAGAGAAACACCACTGTGTGGTTGTTCTTAAGCACCCCCTACTGGGAACCCGGTCCACAACCCAGGTGTATGCCCTGACTGGGAATTGAACTGGTGATCCTTTGGTTCACAGTCCTGCACTCCATCCACTAAGCTACACCAGCCAGGGCTGCCTTTACCATTCCTGATGATATAATTAATGTATCCATTAGCCTAAGTAAAAAGAATTTCAAACAGTAAATAACATCATGTAAGACTATAGTGAAGCCTCAAATTCAAGAAATATTTATGTCAAAGTTTAGAAAAATATTAATGAAAGTGACACCATTTGGTAAACTATATAGTTCTCCAAGACCACAGTAAATACCATAATAAACAGATTTTAAAAGGAGAACAAAAATCCTGAAAACAGAGTGTGAAATAAGTGTATTCAGTAAAACAAGACATTTTTAAATGAAAAGCTAATCATAAATGGTAGGTCTTAACTTTTAAGTTTGTGGTAGTCAATATTTGAACTAGAAGCAGATATGTATTTTACTGGAGATCTCTATATAATCTTCATTAGCCCTTAAACGTTATCTTGCTTTCTTATACACACAAATGAAGGGACCAATTCTGGCAAGGTACAGTTAAACATAAAAATGGGATTAAAAAATTTTTTTTTAATGTAATGAGATTTAACATAAAGATACGTACTTAATAGTTACATTTTCAGTGTTTAAAACATTCAACTGGGAAAAGTAAAAGGTGGGAAATTGCTAATCTTTGTAGAATACTCAGTACATGTCAGACACTCGGTTTAGTTATTCTCAACCACAACCTAACAGTTAAGTATTATCTTCTATTTCACAGACAGGGCAAATGAGGCTAAGAGGCAGAGGGCTTTGTCTAAGCTGTTGCAGGAAATGCAAATTACATCTATCTAGCTTTGAAGTCTCCATTCCATTAGTGCCTCATACTGTCCTCTAATTGACAGAAAATACTGTTTAAATTGATATATATCCTTTGTAGCTATTTAATAACTTAAAAAAATAAATTTGAGAAGTCTTGTCATCAGAACCTTAGGAAAAATAACTTCATTAAATGAGAAAAACATTAAGATAATCACAAAAATAGGATAATGTTATAAAGCCTAATGCTGCTAAAATCCTAACATAATTGAAATCTCAATACCTAATTAAAAAATTTTTATCTCAGCAATGTCTTTATAGTTACACTGATCATTATGTTTAAGAATAAGAACACTAGTTGTACCTGAGCCTGCGTAGAAGCGGAAGCAGAAGCAGCAGCGGCTGCCGCTTGTTCCTGTTCCTGATAATATTGAGACGCCCGTCTATCCTCTTCTTCTTGGAGTTTCTTTGCCAGTTCCAAATCACTGATTCCTTCAGGTATTTGTTCCCAATTGATCTCTTGGCTCTGCTGTTCTTGTTGTAAAGATAATGCCATAAGATAGTCCTAAGAAATTAAATTATAACCATCTTTAGCTATGAGAATTCACCCAAGAACTAATGAGTGTAAATATAGAGGTTACATCCAGAAAACTATGAGAACGGCTTTTTAAAAACATTGGAGCTTAAATGTAGAAACCAAAGTTATCTAAGTGTTTCTGTTTGGGAATATAACCTTATTTCAGTGATGCTGTCATTGTTCTAAATATTTTTGGAATTCATTTGAAATTCTTTCTTGAAACAGTACATAAGGCATTTGAGAAAGCTTTAGTTTCCCCTATTTACAAAAAACCCCCACACATCTGTATAAAATTAGGACAAAATATAAATATGAACTATATGAACTATGAAATGAAATATGAAAATGAATATGAAAATACGAACTATAAATAAGAAAGTCAAAATTAGCATATTATTACACAGAGATAACTACTTTTAATAGTTAATATATATCCACCCGGTTCTTCTACATTCATATACAAACTCAAACACATCTCCCAAACCCTAAAATTATTGTAATCTGTTTTCTTTTCCATTTAATGTGATGAAAATCTTCTGTTTAAAAATATTATAAACCCTGGCTGGTGTGGCTCAGTGCATTGAGCGCCAGCCAGCAAGCCAAAAAAAAAAAAAATCGTAAGAATTTTCCAAAATTATTTATTAAAGTTCTTTCAAAACATGACTTTTAAAGTCAACAGAGTTGTCCACCATAGTCATATTCAATTACTTAACCATTACCTCTCCCTCACATATACACATGCAGATTATTTCTTGTGAGAAAAAGTGATGCTTCTTTGATCAAAAGTTATATTATCTAAGTTAACATTCACTTTCATTAAGAATCAGTGCTGAATGAAACTTGACTACTCTGTGCACCTCTTCAAAATAAAAAAAAATTAAAAACTGCATAGGATATGTCACTTGTGAAGTCCTTGTGCTATCTAGCATGACCGTCTTATTGACATCAAGAATTTATCCTTCAAATTTTTTCCTCAATTCTTGAAACTCTGCTCTTTGCCAAGTCCCATGGTCTTAAATCCACTCCTTCCTTGCTACTGTATTTTGTGTGTGTGTGTGTGTAAAATCTCAATACCTTACAGCTGGACCTCCTTTGGCAATCTATTGCTTTACCTTCATTCTCTCTGATCCAATATTTTGTACATATAATGATCAGAAAAATCATGTATATTTCTCTTAAGCAATATTTAAAAAACAATGCCCTTATACAGCTTCTGAAACAAAATAGGTATGTTTATTATTATGACTGTCAAAGGAAAGCCAAAAGTCCTAGAAATATTGACATTTGTTGGAATCAAGTGTTCTTTTGTGCATTCATACTTTGCTATTCGAATTGCCATTATATAACAACATATAGTATTAGTTGGTCAAATAACTGCCTCACCTGCTAAAGCTACAGAATCTTTGAGGGCAAAATCAAATGATTTATCTTTGTGTCCCCTGGACCTAGTTATAGTGCAAGGAATATACTGCTCAATGAACATTGGCTAAATGAACCCAGCCTCCATGCACTTAAATTGTTATCAGCAAAACACATGTTAAATGGATATTCTACTCATTAATCTACTCTTCCTTAACTTGGACTCTAAGGCTTAGAATACTCACCTACACTTTACCCAGTGCATGCTATCTTTAAGACTCCCCCTTTTCTACATTTTCTGATCAGCCAAAATATATCCCAAATATGTACTTGTCTCTTCATCTCTACCACCCAAGGCTAAGCACCATTCCCTCTTGCTTGGACTACTAGTCTCTACTTTTATACCTGTGTCCTTCGTCTGTAGTCTCCAGCTAGCAACCCTTTATTTATTTGTTCGTTCGTTTGTTTGTTTATAATCCTCACCCAAAGACACGCCCACCGATCCCTGAGGGAGAAGAAGTATGAGAGAAACATCGAAGTGAGAGAGAAACAAAAACTGGCCACCTTATGCACGTGCCCCATGCTCCAACCAACTGAGCCAGGGCCACCTAGCAACCTTTTAAATAGGTGAAGTTGCCCTGACTGGTGTGGTTCAGTGGGATGGGTGTCATCCCACAAGCTAACTGATCACTGTTTTGATTCTTGGTCAGGGCAACTTGTCTGGGCTGTGGGCCAAGTCCCCAGTTGAGGGTGTGTGAGAGACAACTGATTGATGTTTCTCTCCTCCTCTTTCTCCCTCCCCTTTCCCTTTCTCTAAAAATACGTAAATAAAAAAACAATTTTTTAAAAGGCGAAGTAGATCATGTCACTTCCATGTGACATATTGGACTATCTTCCCTACTACAATAGAAATAAAATTCAAACTCTTTACCATGACCTTCACAGTTCTATATGATCTGGTCTTCTGAACCAAAGTGTAAAATTAATGTACATATAGAATGATCACTTACCTATTCAGGAAGTGTCAGGAAAATTTCACAAGTATATTAGTGAATAAATCTTCAGTTCAAAAGTTTTGTATAACTAAATTCACATTTGAAAGGAATGAGCATTTTAAACAAAATAAAAAAGACAAAACAAATTTACCTGATCTATTTGATCTTGTTGTCCTCTGTATACAGTTTCAGGGTCTGAAGGAGGCCGCAGATGAAATTCTGAGTCACAGAAATTTCCATCACCATCAACATTGTGTAGGCTTTCCCAAACAACTTTTTCTTCAGTAAGAAACCCCTGGTCTGTTACCAGCAAATATAGTAGACCCTTAATAAAAAATAACAAAAGAAAAAGGACTGTTAGGTTAATAAAAACTAATTAATATTTAAGAGAAATTTTATAATCTGTATGCTTAAAGCATATTAACTATTCCTACTCATTGGATCTGCACAACATAATAAATAGTAGACCAAGTAGATATCTTATTTGCTCACTGCATTAAATCTACCTGGCTTTGAATATAGTTTATAATTGGTATAATTTTCATTATACTGTAGTGTACCAATTATAAACTATATTGGAGCTACTGGCATGTTCAACAAATAAATGGCTTACAAATAGCCTTGGAGGGTTTATAATCTCATTTCACAAAATAGAAAAGTACTATACAAATTCCTAAAGAACATATCAGGTAACAAATAAGACATAGTCACAAGAAAGTAATATCACATTGCCTATAGTCATAAGCCTATATGACTAATCCAATTCATACCGATTTTTCCTTTCTCTGTACCATTAGTTGCTCTTCCTTCACATACCAACAGTCCTTTGTACCTATTTCTACTGTAGCGCTGAATGATACTATACTATGATTGTGTTTTCCTGCCTTACTCCCCAAACTGTATGTTTTAATCTCTATATTTCTGGCCCTTAGTCGCTACCACAGAATTTATCATTGACCTCTAATTTTTCATATACTTTAGTTCTAACTCTGACCATTTGTAAAGTGTCCCTAGTATATCACATATGAATTGTAAGACATTTTTCTTCAGATTTGCCAAGGATGTGATTTTCATTTACTTGTTCAGAGTTCCCACTGGTTAATATGGTGTTTAATATTGCACAAAAATCATACTTTTCATGTTCTCTTTCATCATAATTAATCTTAATAATTAAGAATAAGAAATTTCTTTAAAGAGTTTGATGGTGTAGGTAGAGCAATTATTGAATTAATTCTGAAGCTTTAAATAGTAAGTCATTAGCCCTGGCTGATGTGGCTCAGAGGATTGAGCACCGGCCTGTGAACCAAAAGGTCACTGGTTAGATTTCCAGTCAGGGCACATGCCTGGGTGGCTGGCCAGGTCCCCATTTTGGGGGTGGGTGAGAGGCAACCTATTGATATTTCTCTCCCTCCCTTCCTCTCTCTCTAAAAATAAATAAAATCTTTTTAAAAATCTGGATTAAAAAAAGTAATTATTTTTGAACATTTATTATGGGTTCACTGATGGACATAGTTTTTTCTAACGTACAAAGGCTTTCCTATTGTCTACTAGTAGTTACATTCAAGAGTTAGCTGTAGATGTTGATTAATTTATACAGTCATTAAAATTATTACAGCAGTATGATTCATAAAGAAAAATGCTTTGATATAAAGTTTAAAGATACCGTTTTAAGCAAAAATTAAGTCCAGGTGAATACTTTTTAAAAAAATCAGGTATGTTTCAACTCATCAAATACTTGAATGCCTGTCATATGTTCAGCACTATGCTAAGTGCTTGAGGATTCATATCATAGAAAGTAATAATCCCACCTTAGTCTGGTATTAGCATTTTATACATTGAATTGTAGTTGTCTGCTTAATTAATCATCCTTCAATACATTTCAAGCTCCTCGAGGGCTACAGCCATGGTTCTCATTATCTATTGTAACATATTTTTAATACACAGTTAGAGTCTTCCTTGTCCTAGAATAATTTAAGAAAAAAAAAAAAAGTCGTTCCCAGCCAATTTGCTACCAAATAGATCTGACCCTTCTGTTCACAATTATCCCAATGCATTTCAACATACCATTATATTATACCATATCTAGGCTTCATAATTTATATTTTGTAAATCATATATTAGATTGGCTGTGTGCTAAAGGACAAACCGGAACAAACCACAATCTTATCAATGATTTTTCTCCAAATGATACTTTAGGATAGATAATTTCTACAATGGTTTCTATTATAGCCATTATCATCCAGAGCATATGAATATCTATATGTTTTATCTAAAAAGGTATCCCGTTCCTGGTATAACTGACCTGTCTTCTCAAGGACCCTCAGCCTCAATTTCTTCCTCCTTTAGATCTTGACATTTATCTAAAAGGTCTGTAACTGGTCCACTGTCAACAATGCTGATTATTACTCAATAGTCTTTTACATAACTGCAGTATAGAATAGCAAAGTGTTTATTTGTTTAATACTGAACACCTTTGCCCCACTTTTCCTGAGAGTCTAGAGTTAAATTACTATAAAGAATACTTTTTGCTTTCATGCCCCATCACTTCCCACACTATCTGGTTAAAGTTTTCTTTCCCACACTCTACTCTTTCTTCTAATCTCAATTGCCAGTCTCTAAAATACTAATTTCATAAAAAATAATACAGAATTCATGTATTAAATTCGTAAATTATGTATTCATGTATAAAATATATAAATTATATAAAAATGATAAAAATGGCAGACAATTTTTATAATGTTTTTAATGAGGCAATTGAATAACAAAAGAAAACTGGTAATATCTTGATAAATTAGTTCTATATAGAGCATGAATAACATGGTGACAATATCATTACAATTTGTAAATTGATAAAACTTGGCAACTGTAATTTAAAAAAAAAAAAGTAATTCCAGCCTCTAAAATACAGAGGGAAGTACTGCCTGAATATTTTTGGTTAACTAGCTTGGATTCAAATTACTTAATATCTTTGAACTTTATTTTTCTTATGAAGTGATATACAGACAGATCTGAAAATTTCTAGGTTATTTTATAAACTGAAAGATGAACTTTATTCCTACTTAACAAACATAAATTCATCCACAAATAGGTCTATCCAGAGAGGCAGAGCTGTTGAGAATGTGGACTTGAAGTCAGACTGGTGCTGCTTACAAGCCGAGTAGTCTTGGGCAAGTAACTTAGGGCCTTTAAGCCTATTCTCTCAGCTGTAAAGTAATAGGGAGTAATATTCACAGTTGTGAAAATTAAATGAGAAAATAAATACAATTAGCACAATGCAAGGCACATGGTGTTTAATGACTATAAGATATTATATTCATGATTATCACCTATTAACCTCAGTTTCTGTATTTGTCTCCTTCTCCTGTTTAAGGAAAAAGGAAAAATCTCTCTGCCTGTTCTATGGAATTTGTCACTTTCCTTACTCTGTTTCCACATATCTCTACCCCCTACCCCTATTTAAAAAAGAAAATTTAAAAGAAAGTGCCAATATTCGATGTATCAACCACCGTTTAAAAATAACTAAAGTAAGACCTGGCTGACATGGTTTGGTTGGTTGAATGTTGCCCCAGAAAGCAAGTGGTTGCCAGTTTGATTCCTGGTCAGGGCACATGCCTTGCGTTACGGACTGGTTGGGGCGTGTGCGAGAGGCAACGGATAGATGTTTCTCTCTGTCTCCTTCTCTCTCCCTTTCTCTCTCTCTTACCCTCTCTCTAAAAAAAAGTGAAATAAAATCATTAAAAAAAATAAAAAATTAAAATAACTAAATTAAATGAATTTTTACTTAAATGTAGTCTTCTGTGAAAAAAAAATCCCAGTATAGTCTTATCAAAGAGAAAAAAGAAAGGACAAATTTATCTCTTTATGATGGCTTTAGTACATATCTAGAACTGTATCTCCTTCTAAACTACTCTTCACTTCTAATCCCTAAATGTATAGTAAAAAAGCAAAAAGCCAACCTCAAAACCTTGGTTTGAACACACTCCAGAGAGTTGTCAGTAATGCGAAACCAAGAGGTAGGGAACACAGTTAAGACATGGATATAAAGTTGATACAGAAAAGGGATGATCAAGAGGGAGTCATGATAGGGAAAGAGCTATGCACATCTCATTATATAAACCAAAGACCTCAAAGCTATGTGATCTAGACAAAGGCCAAGGAATCAGTAGTTTATTTTACTTAAAAGCAAGCAGAAAGTATTGGAGAAGTAGAGGTGGATCATAAAAATAAAACAGAATAACTAGATCTTGGACATAGAATTATACATGTATATGTAAGAATCTTATAGTCATGATCATATGGATAGTATAAGAAGCAAAACAGAATGTTTCTATGAAAAAGGTAGCTTATTCACAACTTATTTTTATACTTTCAAATTTTCTGCCTGTATAAAAAGCCACCTCACTATCTAGAACCACAGGAATGGCTCTGAGAGCAACTTCTCCCTCACTAAGGTCACCTCCTGCTGCTTTCAGATCCTACTTTAGGTATGCTGATTAAAAATACAGATCTTCATAGGATAACACTCTTAATGTGGATTTGCCATGATGATCTGTCCAATTTAATTGTACAAGATTAGGTGGAAGTATGTGGAGCAGGGTAACATAAGTGACAGCAGAAATTGGGGATATATTTATTTGCTGCCAATGGACAGATGAGGGAAGAATCGTTTAGTCAAGGACTCAAGGGGAGTGCTATTACAACTAAAAACCACAGGAGCTGGGCTTGATTACTTTCCAGTAATGGACGAAACAGCAGAATGTACTTGTTCAAAGTTTAGGAATAGTAAACCACAAAGCTAGGAATGGTAAGAGGACTTTTTAAGCCTTGGCTGGTATAGCTCAGTGGACTGAGTGCAGGCCTACAAACCAAAGGGTTGCCAGTTTGATTCTCAGTCAGGGCACATGCCTAGGTTGTGGGCCAGGTCCCCAGTAGGGGATGCATGAGAGGCAACCACACATTGATGTTCCTCTCCCTGTCTTCCTCCCTTCCCCTCTCTCTAAAAATAAATAAAATCTTTTAAAAAAAGGACTTTTCAACAACAGGAAGCCAAGGTATCTGTGGTCAGAGACATGTCATGAGAAACTGTAATCAAAACCATAGGTTATACTGTGTTAGATAGTTGGAAAATGTGACGTTGATTGGCAGACATTATATGAGGGGGAGTGTGGGGCTGGGGGGGAAGTCAATTTGATTAATATATCCACTGTAACTCTGTGATGGCAGAAGGCCTAATAAAAAAATGTATGGGAAAAAAGTCTATGGAGATAGAATGGTAAAGTTAATAAATGGAGAATACTCTGTCCAGGTACAAGTTTTAGAAATATCTATACTCTCCAGTGCTTTGGTGCATAGAGAATCACCAAAAAGTCTACCCTAAAAGAGAATTTGTCTTATTTCTACCCAATGTCTAGAGACAGGAGTTAGAACAAAAATATAGTTCTGGAGAATTTTATAACAGACATATATACCTCCCCTTTGGTCAAACAAAAATCCATAGGTCATACATCTGTCAAGTTTCAAAAGACTTTATATGACAAAATTTTTTACACACAAGTTAGAGTTTAGTAAATTCCTAAGATAATTAATACAACCAATAAAAGACTCTGGAGATGACCTTTCCTAAGTAATCCCTTTCGTGCTGTCAATATGGAATTCTTCCCTGTTGGTCTTGGTCCTGAGGTGATAATGGCATATGATATGATATGGGTACCAGGAAGCATAAAGATCCTTTCTGCAAATTCTAATTAAAAATAAGCCCCAATAATAAAATAAATTTGATATTATTATTAATAAATTAATAATGATGATATATTAATAAAAATAAGATATTTATGACTGATTGCCAATTTATTATTATTATAGGTCCCTAGTCACAGACACCATTTACCAGTTGTAGAAAGAATTCTATCCAGATACTAAATTTTTTTTGTTGAAAATATATCTGAATTCTGTGTGATGAACTGTGCTTATATCATAGGTATTCCAAGAGTTCACAGGGACAGACAGATGGGAAGTGATCATTAAATATGAATGCATACAATAGCCCTAAAATCTAAGAGTTCTTCAAAAGTGAAATGTTAAAAGGCATTATGAAGATCTACTGTAGTATTAAATGTAGCCTTATCTTATTTGAAAAAGCAGCTTTCTAGTTTTTTCCTTATTTGTACCATTATTAGATCACAGATTCCTTGGCCCTCAAGTTTATAAAGAAATACAAAAATTCTTTAACAACCCAGGAATTAATGGTAGAGAATAATAGTTTTAATGTTTAACAGGTTTAACAGAACAAGGGAACAATCTCCCATCCTATTTCCTTATTAAGCAAATAGATACCATTTTGGAAGAAGTCTTTCCTAAATTTTATTAAGTATTCCTTTAGGGCTTCTAGTTCTACAGCAAGCGCCAAAGAAGTGTTGTAAATTCTGTTGTAAATCCAGTTAATCAGTCACTGGATCAATGAGGAGGAAAAGTGTCTTTGACTCTTCTAAACAATGTATTCACTGGGTACTCAGCCAGAAGTAAAGCAGTGTCTTACTTAAAGGTCCTTAGATTGGAATTATAGTTCAAGGGGAATGAAGGATATAGAATGGAGAGGATTATAATGGAGCATAAATAAATAGCCCAAAGCCTCATAAGATTCCCTGGAATCTTCCCTGGAAAACACAAGATTTGCATCATATTAAAATGGAGTTACTTCCCCAAATGTAATGCACTGTTCTCGATTAGATCCTGGTTTGAACAAACCAACTGTAAAACCACATGGGGAGAAATGGGAAATCTGAATATGGACTCGGTATTATATGGTATTAAAAATTATAGTTAATTTTATTAGAAGCAACAAAATTAACTGTGATTATTTCAAAGGAAAATATCCTTGTTTAGAGATGCATATTAAAGTATAAGCAAAAAGAGAAAAATGGTATAATGTCAAAATTCTTGGACTTTTGTTCAAGATGATAGCAAAAATAAACACAGCTCACGTCCTTGCACAGCCACATCAAAATGACAACTACTCTACAGAAAAACCATCATTCAGAACTGTCAGAAATCAAGCTGAATGGAAGTCTTACAACTATGGAATTAAAGAAGTCACATTAGGAATGGTAGGAGGGGCAGAGATGCAGAACGGGCTGGTCCCATCACCAAATGTGACACACAAAAATCAGAAGGGAAATCTCAGGATTGAGGGGTACCAGCCTCACACCATACCCCCCAGCCCAGGGTTCTAGTGCCAGGAAGATAAGTCTCCATAACTTCTGGCTGTAAAAACCATCAGGGATTGAGGCTGTGTGAGACAGAAGCTTCTGGAAAACTTCCAGGGAGTTTCTCTTAAAGGGCCCATGTACAGATTTACTTGGACTCACTCCCTCTGAGCTCCAATACAGAGGCAGCAGACTGAAAGACATCATAGAAATATGGGGAGGAACTGAATTGTCCAGCATCAGGGTGAGAGCTGAGGAGCAGCTTTCTCCGGTCAGAAGTGCTGACAGAGGCCATTGTCCCTTTTCTCAGCCATCTCCCCACAGAGCTACAAGGCCAGCAGTTGGGCACTATATCTGAGACTCCATCACTGGCTCACACTGTTTGCCCCACCCTGGTGGTTCCCTGAGGGTAACCCAGACATGTGCCCTGACCAGGAATCAAACCCGCACCCTCTCAGTTTATAGGATGATGCTCCAACCAACTGAGGCACACCAGCCAGGGCCTCTTTTCTTTTTGATGTTCTGCTTGGTTGCTTACTGTTACCTTGTCCTCTAAGCCACTGATCTGATCCTGTGCTTCATCTAACCCGCTATTGATTCTTTCTAGTCTATTATTCATGTGTTTTTTTTTAATGAATTGTATGTCCTTTTTAATGCTTACGATCTGTTTAAGTTCTTATTGAGATCATCTATTCTTCCCCTAAGGTCCTTGAGTATCCTTAAAACCATTGTTTTAAACTCTGCATCTGGTCTCTTGGTTGCTTCCATTTCACGTAGTTCTTTTTCTGGGGATTTCTCTTGTTCTTTCATTTGGGTCATATTTCTTTGCCTTCCCATTTGCCTCTGTGTGTTAGGTAGATGTGCTATTACTCCCAAACTTCTTATGATGGCTTTATCATGAAGGTGTCTTGTTAGGCTCAGTGGTACAATCTTCCAGCTCATCTGAGCTCTGTGCTCTAGAAATCTTTCTTGTGGTTTATGTGCACCCTCCAGTTGTAGTTGAGTCTTGAATGTTGTTGGCTCTTTGTGGGTGGAGTTAATCCTTCAGGGTGGCTGACTATAAGGGTAAATCTCAATCAGCGTGTATGAGACACTGTGCAGGGGCTGTCCCAAGGTAGAATTGTTTTCAGCAGAGTCTGGTGCCTGCTGGAATCCACCTTTGGGTGTGCTACTTGTATGGCTAGTTCGGTTGAGCTCTAGTGTGTTGTGAAGCCCACACTGATTGTGTTGGTGCTGGGTCCACTTGGGTGAGGTTCAGGTACCTGTTGATGTCAGATATTGTGTGTAACTGGCCTTGGGCCACCTGTTGGAGCTGCCACACTGTTCACTGTGGCTGTGTCTACAGGGCCTGGCTGTACATGGGAGGGGCCAATCTGTGTATAAAGATCAGCTTCCTCCAGCTTAGAATTGGGGGAAGATCTATAAAAGGACCAAGGTTCCCCAAGGTCTGCCTCCACCCGTCAGTGACTCCGTATTCCCCTGAGGTTGCCTGGGCTTCCTCCAGAACTTTCCGAGGAATGGCTGTAGAGTAGACCCAGGCCACAACCCACAGACCTTTCCACAGGTTGCAAGCTTGGCAAGACGGGGCAACTGGAATCAGGAGGACTGGACTAGTGGGTCCCCTATTTGGGAGTTATGTGGTCAGGCACTCAGTGAGGGGAAAGTGGTCCCTACTCCAGAGCCAAACCACTCATTCTCTGCCAGAGTCTCCAACGCTAGCTCCCCCAGCAGGGACACCTTGCAGGTTCAGGTTGTGTGCAGCCAGCCATCTCCTCTGCAGGAGCAGGCTCCGCAGGCCAGAGCCACTGGGCTCTGGACAAATTAAGAGTCTCCCATTGCAGGGTGTTACTGGCCCAGCCCACAAAAGGGAGCTAAGTACTTCATCACAGTCCCAAACAATAGCCTCTGAGGGGCTCCGAATTTTAACATTCCAGCTCTGAACCACTCTTCCTTCCCGACCGCGGAGTTGAGCCCATGGTATTCAAGACTTGGCAAGCCTGATCCAAACAGTCTCCCTTTGGGGATGGTGTCTGCAATCCTGGGGGGTGGGAGTGGGCACTTCTCCCTCATCCTAGGGTAGTGAAGGCTGAGCTCACAGGGGAGACAGAAGTGCCCACCACCCTGTGACAGAGCCACACATACCCCAGCACCTGCCTGTTTGGTTCTCAAACAAAAGCTTCCCGGGGAGACATACTCCAAAAATCCCAGCTCTGTGTAGCACTCTGGTCCTTTTGCACGGCTGATCACAGCAGCATGGAGCTGGCCCAATGATTCAACAGGTGAGGGGCAGGGGTAGCCAGCTGTGTGCTCAGGTGTAGAAGGCCCATCAAGGCCTCCTCAGAAAAAAAGGGCCTCAAAAGTCACTACTGGCTGCAGCCCACAGCCCCCTCTGCAGGACCTGAGTATAGCAGAATGGCCTTGCCAGTAGTTGCAGACCAGGTGGTGCACTCCCCAGGCTGGTGCTATAACAGCAGGAATGCTTGTCCCTGGGAAGGGTGGCATTTGTTTCCCGGGCAGACTGAATCCCCGCTGATTTCCCCTACCAGATGCTATGCAGGTTCTTCTTTCCATCTCTGTTGCTCTGGGTTGGGGATCCCTGCTTGGGGTTGAGGCCCAATGCTCTTGGGGGAGGGAGTTTTGCAGACACGATATCTACCCAGTTTTTTAGCCACTGCACCTGGGTGCAGGGGCTAGCCCTTTCCACATCTCCACCCTTCTTACCAGTCTTTAGGTGGTTTCTATAAATCATTGGTTATAATGTTTCAGCTCAGCTAGCCTTCAGTTGGTTATTCAGGTTGACTGTTCTATAATTTCGCTGCAAATCTGGTTTGGGGCCAGGGACAGGTGAGTGTATCTTCCACCTACTCTATAGCCATGTTGCAACTGATACTACATTTTTTAGATTTTCCTTTTATTCTTTCCTTTCTCATTTTCCTTTGCTAGCTCATTCTCCTCTAGTTGATCCTTAAATGTTGGCACTCCTCAAATCTCTGTCCTAGGACTTCTTTTTTCTTCTCATTCCATATTTTTGTTATAAATTTCATCATATCGCTAAATTATCATTTTTACACAAAAATTATTCCTGTCTTGAACCATTTTCCCAGCATTTCCACTTGACGTGATGCCTCAGAAGCAGCTATATTGGTTCCAAGGCTAATTGCACATCTTTCTCATCTTCCAGTGGTCTCTGTTTCAATATAGTGCACCAACATTCATCCAGCTCTCCATGCTAAGAGCCCAGAAATCATTCTCTCTTATTTTTCACATCCTAATTACCAAGCTGTGGTTATATCTCCTAAATGTCTATGGAATCTGCCTACTCTGCATTTCTTTACCACCTTAGCCTAAGTCACTATAACCTCTTACTCGGCCTCCTGCACTAGTCTCCTAACTAAATTCCCATTTACTCTTGCCTCAAAGTCCAAAGCACCTCAACGTTCTATATGGGGCAAGGAGACACACACCACTAGTGATATACTGTTTAACTATAGAATAGGTTTACTGAAAAACAAAAAACAAAAAAAAACCCAACTTACTGGGTTAGCCAAAAAGTTTGTATGTTTTTTTTTCCTGTAAAATAAAAGACACATTTTTAATTTTCACCAATAACAATACTGATTTGGATATTTTGAGTATGTTGGGTATCTCCCGTGTGGTAGAACTTTGACTGCTCTCAATTAATGTCTTGATTTTTAAAAATTTTTATTTATTTATTTTAGAGAGAGGGGAAGGGAGGGAAACATTCATGTGTGGTTGCCTTTCATGCGCCCCCAGCCAGGGACCCAGCCCACAACCCAGGCATGTGCCCTGACTGGGAATTGAACCTGTGACCCTTTGGTTCACAGGCTGGCACTCAATCCACTGAGCCACACCAGCCAGGGCTAATGTCTTGATTTCATCGCTGTTAACTTCAACTGGTTTACACAACTATGGACCATCGTTCAGCAAAAAATCTCTAGCACAAAACTTCTCAAAACATTTTTGACACATTCTATCAGTCACAGCACCTTCTCCATACCCTGCAAAAATCTTTCTTTGCCTTTCAGTTGTTTTTACCTTTCTTGAAATAATAAAGCATAATATGCTAAAAATGTTGCATATTTTCTATTGTCTCCAATATTAAAATGGTTACAGAAAAATTCACCAACTTTGATGTTTTTTTTTAAAAAAAGCATGCTGATAATGACAGCTATCACAATACAATCTACTAAAATTGTTTTGAATGAAGTTAAAGACAACTAAGTGCTCTACTAGAGCCATCTTGTGGGAAAAAACAAATGAACTTTTTGGCCAGCTCAATAGAAGCAAAGAGAAACAGCAGAATGCACACATTCTCTGAGCTATCATTATCTCACAGAAAGGCACAGTAGGACCAGAAACAGACATGACAGAAAGTGCTCCTGAAGGGGTACACCCACCCCCACCCCAACCAACTACACAGGAACACTGGGAAAGCCTGATGACTAGTAAAGGATCCCTGGTCAGGGATATGGCCTTGATAGAAAAGAGAACATCTAGAGCTCAGTTTTGGGAGGTGGTATAACAATCACCAATGACAGCCAGAGACCTTGGTTTCCCATTGAACTATCTGTTCCTGCTGGGGCAAAAGAGAGAACGAAAAGAACATTAGGCCATCAAAAAACCAAGGTCTTTCTTTTCTTAACTCAAAATTGGGTTTCTGCCTATCTTTTTAGTTTTATTTCACACTTCTTAATTTCTATGCTTCAGCCACACAGGCATTCTTTCGATTTCTTAAGGAGCTAAGTTCTTCAGGGCCTCTGCACACACGTTGCTTAATTATTTTTATTTATTTATTTTATTTATTTTGCTAACTAATTAAACTCCTAGAAGATTCTTTTTTAGGTCTCACTTTATTTTATTATTTTTAGATGAAACTAGCCTCTTTTATTAAGAGTTATCAAATCCAAACTATGGCTGAGATGAGAAAACCGTATCTAAACTCTCCATGACAGCACATCAATAAAAACAACAAAAGTTCAGGTCTCAATTTAAATGTTACTTCGCAAAGAAGTCTTTCCTGACATCCTCAACCAGGTTATAAGTCCTAATAAAAGCAATCAGGATGTTGTATGTACCCTTTCCAGAGTGTATCTCAATAGAAATGATAACTATTTGTACAATTATTTAACATCTGTCCCTTGACAAAGTAGGAGGCCCTTAAATGGCAGCAACCATAGCTGCCTTGCTTAGGCTGTAATCCTAATAATTAGCTGAGTGCCCAGACATAACCATGCTCAGCAGTTGTCTGTTAAATGAATGAAGTGTAGATCTGAAGAGATCAGGTAAAGCTAGATGATTTAGCAGCATTTACTATGTAGTAGCAATTCTAATTCTGATGTTTTTTGGCCTTAGAATTTGGAGGAGTATGGACGACTCTGGGCCCACACCTAGCACACATCTAGCTCAAATGTGGGAGCAATATAAACAAACGCTTTCTATAACTAATATTCTATTATGAGCAAACACATCATTATTTTACACTACTTTGTGCAATTTATTGATTAAAATGTTCAAGGAAACATGAAGACCTGATTCCTAACTTCAATAAGTTTATTTTCATTTAGAAAAATAAGACATATTTACAAAGAAAACTGGTAACTAGGAACTCATCAATAAGGGCGAGGTAAGGATGATATTATCCATAACGGCTAGAGAAGGATGGGTAGAGGAATGATCCTCAGACTTACCCTTACCTTCACATTAAAACCACCTGGGGGCATTTAAAAAAATACTGATGCTCAGGTTTCACCTCCAGGTATACTGATTTTAGTTGATGATAGACTCTGCATTGTTTTTTGTTGTTGTTTTTTTTTATTCCTCACCTGAGGACATTATTTCATTGCTTTTAGAGAGAGGAAGGGAGAGAGAAACATCACTGTGACAGAGAAACATCGACTGGTTGTTTCCTACACACACCTAGATAGAGGATCATACACACCTAGACCGCAGATTGAACCCGCAACCTAGGTGTGTGCCCTAACCAGGAATCAAACCTGCAACCTTTCAATTACAGGATGACACTCCTGCCAACTGAGCCACACTGGCCAGGGCTGTGCATTGGTATTTTTTTAAAAGCTCCCCAGGTAGTTCTAGCACGCAACCTGCATTGAGAACCACTGGTGTAAAAAGAAAAGTAGTAACTTTACTGAAGAGCTGGTATTCAAAATGCTTCTTAAAAGGTGAAATACAGATAGGCAAAAAGGAGTGAGATCTTTTTAAATAGGGATTAAGGAGTAATTAAATGGCAGTAAGGTGCAGAAATGTAAAAGAATAAAATGTATATAGGGCTGGAGGATTATTAATAAGTAGACAGGCCATTATGCCTGAAGCAGTGTTGGCAGAGGGGGATAGTAGAAAATACTTTGCATTGTTATCCTCTAGAGACTGAACTAGTACCTCTACGTACTACTGAACATTTTTGCTATATATTGACACGATCAGAGCAGTATTCTACCACAGACATCTAGGTATAAATTGATAAACTCCTGAATTAGGTGGTAGCTATAAAAATGAAAGGGATGGATAAAGAGGAAAACGAACGGGATGAATCAGTAAAATTTTCTGGCAGAGCCATAAATGGCATGATAAGACTTTAAAGTCATACTGATACCTCTAATAATAGCAAACACTATCATAAAAACAAATCTTGATTCTTTCTTCTAAACTTCTTTAGCACTCAAATATGAACATTCATCATCAGCTGTCATCCTAGTTCTATCTCTAGGGTTTATCTTTTTTTTTTCTTAAAAAAGGAAATAAATATTTGTGTGTGTGTGTTTGTGTGTGTGTGTGTGAGAGAGAGTGTATGTGAGAGAGAGAGAGAAGGAATTGAGATTTAAAAAAAAATTGATGCAACACTTAAGTGGCTAATCCATTTCACTCTAAAGAAGTATTTAATAATTACCTTCATAATTTGATGGTTAAGGAATATTATGCTAATTTTTTTATTTTGAAGCAAATCATAAGACATCTCTAAATCAAGTTCCTTTAATTTCAAATAACAATTAAATAGCTATTTCCATATCATACCTTGTATTTGGTCATGGTGCTAAAATGATTATTCCGAAAGAACACACAAAGTTCTCCTTCCTGAACCGTTGAAGTTAGTTCACATAATCCATGGTATGTCAGTTGGGTGGCTGTGTTATTTAGAAACTGCTCAGCTACAAAGCCTATGGAACCAATGCATAATATTAGATGGAAGAATAATTTTAAAATTTCAAAAGTTTTTCTATTTACACTGTGTTCCAAGTATGAAGAATGGCCAGTCAGAACAAGACTTCTCTCCTACTAAAACATTATGGCCCCAAATTGGAGATTCTACTTTTTTATTTTGGAAGATTTGTCTATAGACATTCCCATCCTAAAGAAACAGTTACGAAATTCTTTTTATCAGTTAATGTATTTACAATACTTTACCTACTTTCAAAAAAGATCTCAGGCAGCTTGCAACAAAACCCACAGTCACCGTAAAACTAAAACCCACTAAAACAAATAAGGCAAGAGTTAGCAATTTAAAAAATGTGTAGGAGAGAGAGATATATGTCAATGGCTACTTCCCCAATGATAGGTGGGTGTTTAGAAATTAAAAGCGGTCTTAACAAATTGAGTTGCTTAAGATTTTTAACAAAGTTCCCAAATAATTCTCAATTCACAAACTGCTCAACTCTTGCCTTAAAACTAAAAGTAGGTGTAAAATTTAAGAGAAAACAGCAGATAACTGATGCCATTTTTATCTTAATCTCCTCCAACATATACCACTGTATATGAGGGGGGACACCTCCCCCCCAAAAAGGAAGTATCTTCTGGAGGGCGGGCCCCTTATAGGACAGGCTTCCCATGCTAGGAGAGTGTTCTAGGAACCCATCTGTATCAGTGTACCAGCTGGCGTTGTTGTGAGAGGCTGTATTCGGTTTCAGTGATTTTGTTTTGAAGACTCTTTTAATGCATTTTCCCATTTCATGATGGGTGATTTACAAGCACACCTGCCCACACCGTGCTGAGTGTTCATCAGTTTTTGGCCAAAAACAGCATGATCCCTGTTTCCCATACTCCCTATTCACCTGATCTCACACACCAAATGATTTTTTCTGTTTCCTCAAATGAAAAAAGTCCTCAAAGGGAAATGTTTTGCCAATATGGAAGAAGTGAAACAAAAAACGACAGTAGCAAAAAGCAGCATCAAAATTGAGATTAAACTGTTTTGAGCAGTGGAAAAAATGCTTTGATGGGTGTATTGCATAAAATAGCGAGTCCTTTGAAGGTGACTGAGTTTTAACATGTAAGAATACACACTTTTTTATAAATAAATTCCAGGGTTTTGGGGGGCCCTCTCTTTATATGTGTAACACACACACACACACACACACACACACTTCAGAAATAGAAATGATAGTTTCAAAATGAAACATAAAGAAGTCTTGGGGGTTCGATTTAAAAGATATATGTATAGTTCATTCTTGTTATTGGTCAAATTTGCCTACTAGCTAAAATTTATTTATAACTCCAAAATCAAGACTTGAGGTACTTTCAGGGTCATTCCTGGATCCATGCAAAGCTGCAAAAAAACTGAGTCATCAAACATGGTAATACCCCACTGAGGTCAAACAATGCAACATGCTGTCTTATTTCATCTCTCATACTGTAAACAAATATCCTTTCCACAGTCGACTGAGTGTCACATTCTTCCCATTTTGATGCTTTTTGGGGGGTGATATTTACCATGTAAAATGGCCCCCAAGCATAAGCCTGGAGTGCACACTAGTGTTCCTAAGTGCATAAAGGCTGTGATGTGAACATGGAGAAAATACATATTTTTGCAGCTTTGTTCATGCAAGTTATAGTGTTGTTGGCCATGAGTTTAATGTTACTGAATCAACAATATACATTAAATAAGGTGTCTCTAAATAGAAATGCACATAAAACAAGGTTATATATTCATCAGCTGATGAATATCTTGTGACTAGAGGTTCACAGGGAAACTAATCTTGTGTTTCCCATAGAAGCACTGGTTTATTATTCACTAATTAATTTAGTTTTCATAGCAACTGAGGGGCACTGACCTCTCTTCCCTTAGGCTGTCACATAAAAATGATAATAGCCAACACAACAGTAGCAATCTGATTTGAATGAATCAAACTTATACCTATTTTTTGTGTGTCTGATTGGCAAAAAATATTTTTTGATGTGCCACAAAATTTTAGTAATTAGTTTGTGTGTGCCATGAGACAAAAAAGGTTGAAAATCACTTTTACAGAACATAACTATTGGGAATGTGAATTGACTTTATAAATATTTTAAAGCCTGTAATTTCTTTCTTTCCATCTTTTTCTCTTCCCCCTTTCATTTCCCTCCTTTAATACAGAAGAAAGTTTTAGAAATAATAGGAGGGAAAGAGTGCTCTAAAAAGTTTTATAAGTGAGCAGAGAGATGCAAATACAGGCAGTAAAGTTGAACCTGTGTTCACAAACTGACACCTCCACAAGAAACTGAAAACAGACTAGGTAGGGCCAGAGGCAGCTAGAGAATAGGTATCCACTCACTCTCCACCCCTTGCCTTTAGTGTCAAGCCACACTTCAAGCTACAAAGTGGTTGTAAAAAGCTACCAATACATCACACTACTCCATAAAATTGGTTAAGGTAGGAGGGGGAGTACAAAACATTATATAGAAGGCCACCACCAAAGACAATTTATAGCCATTTGCAACTTCTGGGGTTTACAAATTTAGAAATAGCGTCATCCCCATCAATTACTATTATTACTTTGTTAAATACTAAGTTACTGAATAGAATATGTGGGTTATATACTAAAACACTTACTATTATATGGCATTTTAAAAGTAAGTATAATGCCTGTATTGGGAAGTAGCACTGCTGTGTTACTAAATACTTCCTTCACAAAGATGTTTCTAAATGCTCCTTCAACACCTCACTCACACAATGTCCTCTCTACAAATCCTTTTTAGGAAACACAAATATTTGCTCTGGCTGAGTATAGCTCAGTTGGTGAGCAGTGTCCCAAGAGACCAAAGCTGCAGGGTGTTTTGATGCCCAGTCAGGGCTCACCCAAGAAGCAACCAATGAATGGATAAATAAGTGGAACAACAAGTCAATGTTTCTCTTTCTCCAAGACTAATAGAAAAATGAAAGAAAACTTTATTTTTAAAAACAGGAGACACAAAAAATTCAGTGGAGACACGGCTCAACATCACTTTCATGTGTACGAAATTCAAAAATTCAACATTAGAAAGATCTTTCTCAGCTTCTTTCTATAGAATAGGACAGAGGCTCAGGGAGAATAAGTGACTTTCTCAAGGACAAAACTTCTTATGGAAAAATAAAGACTGGAACGCAAGAGAATTACTGGCATTGTTAAAAAATTAGCTTATTATTACAAATGCAAACTGAATTGTATTTCTTCCCAAACAATAAATCACAGTAATTTAGACCTATTGAGAACAATGTTTCCTAATTCTTCTACCAACTCTTAAACAGTGACACGCCTGTGATTTTAGTGGAATATTCAATAGCCTAATCTAGTTTTAACCTCTCATAACTAATTAAACAAATTTTGGTAAACAATTCTAAGTGTTACATAGCAGTTTATTTATCCGCATTGCTTCAAATGACAGTTTATTTATAATATTTGGATTAAATTTCAGTTTAATTGTTATAGTGTTATTAATGATACTAAAGTAAGGTGAAAATTAATATAATGTAACAATAAGTTAATATTACTGAAAATAAATTTAAATTAAAATTATTTTCCTGACATCAGTGTGTTTGAAAAATCTCCTAGTTTCAGAAATTCAATACTAACTTAGTTTATCAAATTATTTTTCTTTATTAATGAAGAGTTATTAGAAAAGATGAAAGTACTGACCGCCTGATGTGAAGTTAGAACAAGGGGCACTAAAATTAGGCAGAAAAGAACACAAAGAGGTAATAAGATAAAAGGAAACTCAGATTATTTTAAAATGTTGGCTAGTGGCCCTGGCTGACACTAGCGTTCAGATTTAAACTCAATCAAAATTGAGCTCTGTCACTGTGATAGCTTTAAACAAATGATGTGATTCTCTTTTTAAATTCATCCACTGTCAAGTTTCAAAAATCAAACACAGTGTATTAACATTTTTCCTCAAGAAGATGGGGCAAAAAAAATATCTTTTAGTATGGCATGCCCATATTTTCTTTGAAAATATAGAGGCTCATATGATTTGATTCCAGAGGAGCAGTAGGGAGCCCAGAACTTCTTATTGTGCTAGAAAATAAGGAAGTACTCAAGAAATGATGAAGACATGTCAAAAGAAAATTGGATCCAGTTTGAGACATCCAACTGGCCGTATTTGGGATAATTCTAAGCATTGAAAAGAATAATGATGATAATGAATCTATAATATACTGAATAAGAAACTATCCATGAATCTACATTGATAAAGAAATTTTCTAATGGGGGAAGGAAGAGAAGGGAAACTATTTTTATAGAATGACAATTAATAAATGTAAAAGGAATAACAGAAATACCATAATCACCATATTAATAATTGATTCAATAAGAATCATGAAATGCCAACTCTACTGGCATTTTCCTGAAAGATTATTAGGAAACAGGGTATTCACACAGTTTCAAATCATAACATCAAAGATTACTTATTAATTACAAGAGCAAAGGGCTTTACAACAAAAAACCTGGCAGATACCACCTTAATCATTGTGAACATCATCAATAAAGAAATAATCAGACATCATGTGCCACCTGACTTGAAGCACTGGGGAAGACACAAGGTCACCTATGTAGTACTTCCACCAAAAACATATAACCTAAATCTGCTAAGGAAACAATCACGTGAATTCAAATTGAGGACTACTGCACAAAACAAGTGGCCTGGACTATTAAGAAAAGTTAACATCACAAAAGAACAAATAGAAAACAGAAAGAAAAAGGGTTAGGGACCTGTTTTAGATTTTAAGAGACTAAATTGATATGACAATTAGATGATCCTTGACTGAAGCCTACACTGAAACATTTAAGAGCTGTAAAGGGCATTATTGGGACAACTGGGGAATTTTGAATATGAACAGTATATTAGATAAGAGTATTGTATCAATGATAAATTTCCTGAGATATTTTTAAGGTGATTATATAGGAGAATTCTTTGTTCTTAGGGGACAAATGTTGAAGCATTAATGGTTAAAGTGCTATGATATTTGCACTAATTTTCACATTATGCAGGAAAGAATATGTGTGTGTGAAAATACAGAAAGAAAGCAAAAATTCAATGTTAATAATTGGTGAATTTAGGTGAAGCATGTACATGCATACACAGGCACAATATTCATGGTGCTATTCCAATGTTTTTATGGGTCTGAGATTTTTCAAAATAAAGAAACAGAAATCAATTTTATTTAACCAAAATTATATGAACTCAAACTATAACCTTCAGTATGTATAGCACACAACAAAGGCTCAACAAATATTTGAATTAATGAATATTTTGGAATTATTTCTTTAAGCATACACTTTTTTTTTTTAACCTGGAAACAATTGTTAAAGAAGAAATTATTCCTGAGAGAGTATCTGGAATTAAATGACCAACTCTGGTGAAGTCTGGCAGCTTGTACTGCGCTATTTTTTTCGTTGTTTTTTGCTGCCTTGCCACAACCCATCATTATTACTAGATTCAAAAAAGTATGAACACCCAGATGAGTTAGCAAATAATACAGACTCTGGACATGTAAAAGTTTTGTGCTTTTACTTTAAAAGTGTTGCCATCAAAAGAAAATGAGTATCATCTGAAATAAGTTGAAAGCAAATTTAATTCTATTTGATCATCAGCTAAATAACATTCATTTTTTATCGGAAAGAATGATAATAAAAGTATTTCTAGTATTCTGCACCTTATAAAGATGAAACATTTGAATTTAAAAAATTAGTTACCATCTAAGACCAAAGCTTAATACATTTTAATAAAGAATGATTAGAAATAACCACCTTTTGGATATTTTATTGATTCAGAAGGAAAGTGACAATTGTAGGACAAACAGAAAAGAAAGCAAACTACTACTTCAGTTGAACACTATACCCAAGAAAATATGGTGAAGAAAGTGACAGAAAGAATGTAGCTAGTTGCTACATTGTAAGTAAAAAATGTCCACTTAGGCCTCTTCTTTCCTCTATGATTTCTTAGTGCCTTATACAAGTAACCATTGGGATTAAATAATTATTTCAAGCAGACTACACATTTGTAGCTCCTGATAAACAAAAACTAGTTTAGCCTTTTAATTGTAGTGAATTCTCTATATAATTATTCCTTTATCTGAAAATCTAATATGCAGAATTTTATCATTATAAAATGTATATATATCAAGGAATTAATCAATTCTGGTATATATTACCCTAAAATCCCATACCACTAAAGATAATCCCTTCCTTGCTTTTACCAAGATGTTCTTTGCAAGTTATAAATACTATATAAATTAGCTATTATTTTTCATTATCTTGGGGAGTCAATGCCAGAGAAATAATAATAATAATAGTTGTAACATCAGGTTGAGAAAAAAGACAAGTGAAAAAGGGACTGGGGTTTGTTACTGTTGTTGTTGTGCATTTGTTAATTAGTGTATTACCTAAGTCTTACCTTGTTACATTACAGCCCAACTTGGGAAAAATGTTGTTAAACCGTTTCCTATAGCTTCTTACCCTATAAATCTATTCACCCAAAATCACTTCTTGGTTATCATTCCATTAACACTTTTTGAATCCTATTGTTCCCTCAATTACTATTGAATAGCATATTGGAAGTTACTTGTGAAAGTAGGAATCCATAGATGAAAATTTTCTATACAGTCTGTTTTTTAGGAATATATTTATAATAATAAAAGATTGAATAAGTTCTAGTGAGTGAAATTTTGCTGAGGGAAAATATTTTTAACAGCTTTTGTTGCTCTTCTTCCCCCTAAAATGTAAACTTTGCTGCCTTTGGTTGAAGTGAAAGAGCTGTCATGCAAACCAATGATCAATATCCCTGTATATTTATTTACATGTTTATTGCAAGTAGAAGACTAGGATAAACCTCAACTAAAATACAGTGTATTTTCTTGCTAGTTGCCTCCTGCATAAGCATGCTAAACTTACGGATAATAGAGTAATATAATTAGTTGGGTTCTGATTAATCAACATAGTATGGGATTCATGTACATGTCTTCTTTTACATGTTCTCATATACTCTTTGTAGTCGTTTACTTTTAACTTTTGAAAAACGTAGTAACTGTAATACATACATTATACTACAATAATATACCACATGTAAAAGAATTGTGTGTCTAAAATAATAAAATAATAACTATTTTTCACGATTTCTCTTCCTTTTGTTTACCCCTCAGAGGAGAACAGCAGTCTCGGTATTTGAGCATTATTTATGAAGAAGTGAAGTGGGTGCTGGGGAGGGTATATACAAATGCTATGGTTCCTGATAGAGTTCTGTTTTCAGATCTGCTCTTCCCTTTGCTGTTTGGAATACAGCTGAAAAAATATGAAACTCCTTCTATATGTCGAACTTAACAATTTTAATGAGCTACGGATTAGGAAAACTGAATAATCACGGGCATACTTTGATCCAGAATGGGGCTTTACTATGCTCTTTATATTGCACTGAAACATAAGGCAGAGCTCTACTAAAGCGAATGTGTGAGTACCATACTACTCACTTCCGTCAACTGGAGTGTTCAGGCTGAATTATGAAGCTGATGTAGTACTCCCAAATAATAATCAGTTTCAAAAAGAGAAATTATCAGTTACCCTCAGGAAACTGACCATATGAAAGCTAGTTAAAGATTCCAAAGACTTTTATTAAAATCCAGACCTCATTTTACAAGTCAAGTAAAGAGGTTTCTAGGAAAAAACCTTTCACTGGCACCTTTATGAATAATTATTTCTCTTAATTCCTACACATAGCAACACTTGTGCTTGAGAAGTCTTATTTCAGACATTTACAAGACATTAAATTATCAGACAAGTTATTTTGCCATGAATAAGTCAGGTAATAGCAGCACTCACCCACCTTCACTAACCAGCTCACTATTGTCTGACTGCTTACAAGAGATGATCTTCTCCACTAGTTGGTTGTAGCTGCAGTTACCAACAGCTTTTACAATGTCATCAATCTAGAAAACAAATGACTGTCTCACTAATCACGATTAAGATGAAAAACAATAACAAAGAAATCTTTACTGCTCCTTAGGGTTTTATTTGAATACAATAATAAATTTACAAATATCAGTAATGAAAAAAAAGTCAACACTAAAATTAACACCCAACTGTTTCCAATTTTGCTTACAGCTATAACATTATAAAAAATATTGCTCAGCTGTATTTCAATTACGCCAAAAATAATTAAATGAGATTATTACATGCAACTTTATTTCTTAAGATTGTAAAGATTCATTTAAGTGTTTAAAATAAAAATAAAGTATTTCAGGAGGAAAAATAAGAAAATCTCAGGTTTTTTTAAACTAAAATACAAATGTTTTACATTTAAAGCAAGGCAAATTTAAAGGTGTTAACATATGAGATTAAAGTTTTTCCATTTTATTTATTTACTTCCTAGCCAAGTATGGTGGAAATACGAATAGACATAACTAATTTTATTTTCCTGAAGAAAAGTTAATGTATGCTAATCAGGGACAGTATTTGCCTAGTGATTCTTATTTAATATCTGTCATTGGAGGTACACTAGAAAAGTAAATTCAATGTTTTAAGCCATAGGAAAATAAAATTGGGCATCTCTACCCTCCCAGAAATTATATTTTGATTATTATAAAAAAATAGATTTATACTGTATAAACAACATATTTTGACTGCCCTCCTATCCCTAAAATATATTTATAAACTATTTACATATACTACTATATTAATAAAATATATGCATAATAAAACAAGTACAAATTAATACGATGCTATAAAAAATGAGGGCCAATGTTTTCTTTCCACATCCAAATGATCTTCTTGAATACTTACTCTTTATACACCACAAATCTTAACAAGTATCTGCACAAGTAATAATACTCTAAACAACAGTTCCTAAACTGGAGAGCCTGTTAAGAAGCTTTAAAAGAAGTCTAGCTCAAGCTGCTTCTCAATTGTCTAAGTTTTATTCCACTGCTGGAGCGCAAAGTTTGGGAACAACTGCTCTACTCGAGGCTACAATTTATTTTCTTTGCTCCTGCAAAATCCTACAACGGTAAAAAACTCCTAACAATGTAAATGGGACTGATGGTTGGATGAGAAGACCAGTAAATTGAAAAAACCAAAGCGGTGAATTACAGAAAATGTTATATACATTATCTTAAACATTTCATAACAACTTGTCAATCTTTTGATGCAGAGCCAAATAAAGCCTTTTCTTTGAAAGATGATCTACTGGCTGTATGTCTATGTAAACCACATAAAAGAGTATGACTTCCACCTTTGGTTCATTTAAAAATAAAAACTTAAACCTTTAAGAAGCAATTTGAGGGCAAATTCCTTTACATTCTTATTATTTTCCTTAACACTTTAATTGTTTAGAGTAATTTTCTTTAGTGAGTCGACTTCATTATCTTCCAAAGAATCTAAATTTTCAATCCTGAGGAATCTACAAAAATACAACTAGAATAAAAAAATACAGGATCAATATACAAAAATCAATTTTACTTTTACAGACAACGAACAATAAAAAATTTCAAGTTTTCATGGCTGAATCTCTGCATTACTGTTTCATTAAATTAATTCATTTGTGTGCCTTTTATGTACTACCACATACCAGGTTCCTGTTACAGAAACTGTACATGCAGCAGTGAACAAAATAGATGATCTATGCTTTCAATAAAGTTTATATTCTGGAGCAAACATACACAATAAACCAAATAATCAAATATATAATATGCTGGGTAGCTGTATGTAGTGGTATGCAGCTGTTCTTTTGTTCTTTTTCATTGTTTTGAATATACTATAATATACTTATTTATCCCCTTAATTACTACAACATTTTATTTTTAAATTATATTTTATGGATCATGCTATTATATTTGTCCAATTTTTTTCACCTTTGTCCCCCTCCACCCAGCATCGACCACTCCCTCAGGCAATCCTCACACCATTATTCATGTCCCTGAAGGTCATGCATATAAGTTCTTTGGCTACTCCATTTCCTATTACTGTACTTTATATCCCCATGGCTATTCTGTAACTACCTGTTTGTACTTCTTAATACCCTCGCCTCTTCATCCACTCCCCCACACCCTCTTCCCATCTAGCAACCATCATAATGTTCTCTGTACCATGATTTTGTCTCTGTTCATGTTTGCTTAAGTCTGTTTTTTAGATTCAGTTACTGATAGACATGTATTTTTTGCCATTTCAGTGTTCACAGTTTTGATCTTCTTTTTCTTAAATAAGTCCCTTTAGCATTTCATATAATAATGGTTTTGGTGATAACGAATTCTTTTAGTTCTCTTGTGAGGGAAGCTCTTAATAAGACCTTCAATTCTAAACGATAACTTTGCTGGGTAGAGCAATCTTTGCTACATGTCCCTGCTTTTCAAGACTTTGAATATTACTTGCCAATTCTGTCTAACTTGCAGTTTCTTTACAGATGCCTTAGGGGAACTCCCCTTTAAGTAACTAACAGTTTTTCTCTTGCTGCTTTTAAGATTCTCTCCTTATCTTAACCTTTGGCATTTTAACTATGATTTGTCTTGGAGTGGATCTCTTTGCATACATCTTGTTTAGGATTCTCTGTACTTCCTGAACTTGCATGTCTATTTCCTTCACCAAATCAGGGAAGTTTTCTTTCATTACTTTTCAGAGAGATTTCCAATTTCTTGCTCTTTCTCTTCTTCTCTCACACCAGTGATGTCAATGTCAGAATGCTTCAAGATGTCCCAGAGGTTGCTTATACTATTCTCAATTTTTTTTGGTGGGGGGAGTCCTTTTTTCCATCATGTTGTTGTGATTGGTTGTTTCTTGCTTCCTTTGTTCCAGATTCTTTATTTGATTCTTGGCTTCATCCACTCTACTGTTGTTTCCTTGTAAGTTGTTCTTTATTTCATAGTGTATCCTTCATTTCTGAGTCTATCATTTTTATGCTATTGAGGTCCTAATTTCCTTCAGCATCCTTATAACCTGTGTTTTGAACTCTGCATCTGATAGATTGCTTATCTCCATTTCATTTAGTTCTTTTTCTGGAGTTTTGATCTGTTCTGTCATCTGGGTAATGCTTCTTTGTCTCCTCATTTTTGCAGCTTCCCTCTGTGTGTTTCTGTATATTAGGTAGAGCTGCTAGGATTCTCTGTCTTGGTAGCATGGTCTAATGTACTAGGTGTCCTGTAGGGTCCAGTGGTACAGCCTCCCCTATCATCCAAGCTGGTATCAAAGGGCTGGTGTGCCCTTTGTGTGGGCTGAGTACACCCTCGTCTTATAATTGAGTCTTGGTTGATGTTGGCAGGTCAACGGGAGGGATTTACCCAGGCCAGTCAGCTGAAAGGACTGGCTGTGACCACTGACAACAAACCTCTGCCCTCCGTGGAGAATCAGCTGTGCAGGGGCCGGGCGGTGGTGCTCTGACATGGTCTGTAGCTGTCCACTGGATTTGCAGGCTCTGGGGTTTCCTGCGTGGTGCAAACCAAGGTCCGCCCTACCTGTGTTCTGCCTGAGGCCACCCTGCGTGAGCTATAAAGCAATCTGAGATGGCTGTTACTTGTGCTGGACTTGCAGATTCCCAGGCAAAGCCAAGCTGTGAATCTAAGCTGGCTGCTTTAGGTGCTGCACCTGAGGCCACTTAGCAAGAGTTATGGAGGCTTGGGGCTTGCTGAGGCCAGCTGTTGCTTGTTTGATGGGATTTAGGAAGTTGTGAAGAATAAGCCAAGACCAGCCATTGATATGAAAAAGCCACTGTTAATTGGTTGGTTGGGCCTATAGATAAAGTGGGGTGGAGCCTCAAGGATTCAAGAGGACAGAGAAAACCATGTCAGCCAGGAGACACAGTCTCAGATATGGCCCCTGCCTGTCAGTTCTGTGGCTATTTTGAGGGAGGGCTCAGGAAAGGGACAATATCCTCTGCCCCTCTTTCTGTCTGGGAGAAAGCTGTCCCCCAGCTCTTGCCTTGATGCCAGACACTTCAGTTTCTCCCTGTATGCCACTAGTCTCTTTCGAGCTGCTACCACAGTGCTGGAGCACAGAGGGAGTGAGTTTGTAAGTCCAAGCGTGGATTCTTTAAGAACTGCTGGAGACTCCAGAAGCTTCTTCCACTGACTCAATCCCTGCTGGTTTTTGCAGCCAGAAGTTACTAGGACTCTACTTCCTGGCACTGGAACCCTTGGCTTGGTGGCCTGGTGTGGGCCTGGGACTCTTTGCTCCAGATATATCCCTCCCAAATTTTAAAAAATTTAATGTTTATTGTATTTTTTTCCATTAACATTTAGTTCCCTTATACAGCCCTTCCCCCAGCAATCACCACACTTTTGCCCATATTATGCATGAGTCCTTTTTCCTCTTTGCTCAGTATCTCCACCCCCTTACTTCTCCTGACGAGCTGTCATCTGCTATCCATCTATCTCTGAGTCTGCCTGTTTTGCCTGTTAGTTCAATTTGTTCATTAAATTCCACATAAAAGTGAAATCATATGGTATTTGTCTTTCTCTGACTTGCTTATTTCACTTAGCATAATGTTCTCCAGGTCCATCCATACTGTTGCAAATGGTAAAATTTTCCTCTTTTTTATGGCTGAGAAGAATTCCATTGTGTAAATGTTCCATAGTTGTTTTATCCACTCATCTACTGATGGACATTTTGGCTGCTTCTATCTCTTGGCTACTGTAAACAACACTGCAATGAACATAGGGGTGATTATATGCTTTTGAATAAGTGTTTTGGGTTCCTTCGGATATATTACCAGAAGTGGGACTGCTGGGTCAAAAGGCAGGTCCATTTCTAATGTTTTGAGGTATCTCCACACTATTTTCCACAGTGGCTAGACCAGTTTGCATTCCCACCAACAGTGCAAAAGAGTTCCCCTTTCTCCACATCCTCACCAGCACTTGTTATTTTTTGATTTGTTGATGATAGTCATTCTGATAGGGGTGAGATGGTATCTCATTGTGGTTTTTATTTGCATTTCTCTGATTAGTAATGTTGAGGATCTTTTCATATGTCTACAGGCCACATGTTTGACCTCTTTGGAGAAATGTATATTCAGGTCCTTTGCCTGTTTTTCAATTGGGTTTTTTTTTTTTTGGTGTTGAGTTTTGTAAGATTTTTAATAAATTTTGGGTAGTAACCCCTTATCAGATGTATTGGTGAATATATTCTCCTATTTTGTGGGTTAACACAGAATATGTGTCAACTTATGTTGACAATTTCCTTTGTTGTGCAAAAACTTTTTAGTTTGATGAAGCCCCATTTGTTTATTTTTTTTCTTTTGTTTCCCTTGCCTGGGGAGATAAAACTGACAAAAAATTTCTATGAGCAATGTCCGAGATTTTGCTGCCTCTGTTTTCCTCTAGGATTTTTACGGTATTGGGTCTAATATTTAAGTCTTTAATCCATTTTGAATTTATTCTTGTGTGTGGTTTAAGAAGGTGGCATAGCTTCATTTTTCTGCATGTATCTGTCCAATTTCCCCAATACCATTTATTGAATAAACTATCTTTAGCCCATTGTATGTGCTTGCTTCCTCTGTAAAATATTGACTGTAAAGGTGTGGGTTTATTTCTGGGCTCCCAATTCTGTTCCATTGATCTATGTGTCTGTTTTATGCCAATACCAGGCTGTTTTGATTACTGGGTTTTGATTATTGGCGTTGTAGTACAATTTCATATTAGGTAGCATGATACCTCAAATGTTGTACCTTCTCAAGATCACTGTTGCTATGTGGGGCCTTTTGTGGTTCCATATAAATCTCTGAAATATTTGTTCTAGTTCTGTGAAATATGTTATTGGACTCTTCATAGGAATTGCGTTGAATCTATAGATTGCTTTTGGTAGTACAGACATTTTAATGATGTTAATTCTTCCTATCCGTGAACACAGCATATGCTTCCATTTACTTGTGTCGTCTTCAATTTCTTTCTTCAGTGTCTTACAATTTTCTGAGTACAGGTCTTTTAAATCCTTGGTTAGGTTTATTCCTAGGTATTTTATACTTTTTGAAGCAATTGTGAATGGATTTTCTTAATTTCCCTGTTAGTTCATTGTTGGCATAAAAATGCAACTTATTTCTGAATATTAATTTTGTATCCTGCTACTTTGCTGAAATCATTTATCAGTTCTAGTAGTTTCTTAGTGGAATATTTGGAGTTCTCAATGTACAGTTATCATGTCACCTGCAAATAATTTGGATGCTTTTTACTTCTTCTTCTTGTCTGATTGCTGTGGCTAGGACTTCCAGTGTTATGTTGAATAAGAGAGGTCAAACTGGACATCCCTGTCTTGTCCCTGATCTTAGCGGGAGCACTTGTAGTTTTTGCACATTGAGTATGATGCTGGCAGTGGGTTTGTCACATATGGTCTTTATTATGTTTAGGTATGTTCCCTCTATTCCAACTTAGCTGAGAGTTTTGATCGTAAATGGGTGCTGGATTTTATCAAAAGTTTTTCTGCATCTATTAATGTGATCATTTTTTTTTATCCCTCATTTTGTTTACATGGTGAATCACTTGTATTGATTTGCAAATGTTGTACTAACTTTGCATTACTGGAATAAATCCCATATAATCATGGTGTATGATATTTTTGATGCACTGTTACAGTAGTTGCTGTTATAGCTGTCCCATTTTTTTCTCCCCTTTGCCCCCCTCTGCCCTGCTCCCCACTACCTCCAGCATTCCCAGCCTTAGTTCATGTCCATGGGTCATACACATAAGTTCTTTGGCTTCTCCATTTCCTGTACTGTTCTTAACCTCCTCCTGTCTATTTTGTACCTACCAATTACACTTTTATTCCCTGTATTTTTCCCCCCATTCGCACCCCTCTCCCTCTCCGTAGATAACCCTCCAAGTGAACTCCATTTCTGTGATTCTGTTCTTGTGCTAGTTGTTTGCTTAGTTTTTTTGTTTGTTTGTTTGTTTTTTAGGTTCAGTTGCTGATAGTTATGAGTTTGTTGTCATTTTACTGTTCATAGTTTTGATTTTCTTCTTTTTGTTAGATAAGTCTCTTTAAGATGTTATATAATAAGGGCTTGGTGACAATGAACTCCTTTAACTTTACCTTACCTGGGAAGCATTTACCTGTCCTTCCATTCTAAATGACAGCTTTGCTGGATAGACTATTCTTGGATATAGGTCCTTGCCTTTCATGACTTTGAATACTTCTTTACAGCCCCTTCATGCCTGTAAAGTTTCTTTTGAGAAATCAGCTGACAGTCCTATGGGAACTCCTTTGTAGGTAACTGTCTCCTTTTCTCTTGCTGCTTTTAAGACTCTCTCCTAATCTTCAATCTTGGGTAATGTAATTATGATGTGCCTTGGTGTGTACTTCCTTGGGACTCTCTGAGTTTCTTGGACTTGCATGTCTAGCTCCTTTGCTGGACTGGGGAAGTTTTCCATCATTATTTTTTCAAAAAAGTTTTCGATTTCTTGCTCTTCCTCTTCTCCTTCTGG
This sequence comes from Mormoops blainvillei, assembly GCA_004026545.1. Lineage (NCBI taxonomy): Eukaryota > Metazoa > Chordata > Mammalia > Chiroptera > Mormoopidae > Mormoops > Mormoops blainvillei. Next base: position 49,009 of record PVJD01000360.1, on the reverse strand, counting down.
CACCCCTCTGATTCGGATGTTGGAATGTTTAAAGTTGTCCCGGAGGTTCCTAAGCCTCTCCTTATTTTTTTTAAATTTTTGTTTCTTCATTCTATTCCCAGTTGAATGTTTATTTCTGCCTACTTCCAAACCTTTGAGTCCCAGTTTCCTTCCCTTCACTGTTGGTTGCCTTTATATTTTCCTTTATTTCACTTTGTATAGCCTTCACAAAAATAGTCTTCCTCTATTTTATGTCTGTACTCAACCATTTCTGTGAGCATCCTGATTACCAGTGTTTTTAACTCTGCATCTGGTAAGTTGGCTATCTCCTCATCACTTAGTTATTTTTCTGGAGTTTTCATTCTTTTCATTCACTTCCTTCATTTAGGACATTTTTCTTTGTCTTGGCACACCAGTCTGGATGAATGTTTGTTCTTTAACTTCTGGTTGTCAGACTTCCATACCATTAGATTTTCTGGCAGTTCTGGTTTTTGGTTTTTTGTTTTTAAATTGGTTGTTGTCCTTCTTTTGGTTGTGCAAGGAAGTGAAGTGTATCCACCTACACCTCCATCTTGGCCAGAAGTTCAATAGAGTGTTAAAATTGTCAACTATGACTGTATTTCTGATAATCTCTCCTTTTATGTCCATCAGATTTGCTTTACATATTAAGGGGCTCCTACGTTGGGAGTATAAATGTTTACTAGGGTTATATATTGGATTGTTCCATTTATCGTTATGTAGTGTCCTTTGTCTCTTACTACAACCTTGGTTTTAAAGTCTAGTTTGTCAGATATAAATACTGCTACCTCAGCTTTTTTTTTCTTTTCCATTTGCATGGAATATCTTTTTCAACCCTTTACTTTTAATCTGCCTGTATCTTTTGATGTGAGGTAGGCTTTTTGGAGGTAGCATATTTATGGGTCTTGATTTCTTATCCATTCAACTACCCTCTGTCTTTTGGTCACAGCATTTAAGCCATTTAAGGTGATTATTGACAGATAATGTTATACAGTGCCATTTTATTCTTAGACTGTTTTCCTGTTTCTTTTTTCTTTCTCTTTTTCTTCTTCTTCTTCAGGCAAGCCCTTTAACATTTGTTGCAGTACCAGTTTGGTGTTAACAAACTTTTAACTTTCTTGTCTGGGAAGCTCCTTATTTCTCCTTCAAGTTTCTTTTTTAAAGATTTTTAAAAATTTTATTTTTAGGTAGAGCAGAAGGGAGTGAGAAAGAGAGGGAGAAGAACATCATCAATGTGTGGCTGCCTCTCATACAACCCCTACTGGGGACCTGGCCTGCAACCCAGGCATGTGCCCTGACTGAGGAATCGGACCAGTAACCCTTTGGTTTGCAGGTCAATGCTCAATTCACTGAGCTACACCAGCCAGGACTCTCTTTCAATTTTAAATGATAGGGTCTCTGGGTAAAGTAGTCTTGGTTGTAGGTCACTGCTTTTCATGGCCTTGAATATTTCATGCCACTCCCTTCTGGCCTAACTGTTGAGTAATCTGATGCCAGTTTAATTTGTGCTGCCTTATAAGTAATTACCTGCTTTTCTTTTCCGACTTTTAGGATCCTCTTCTTGTCTTCAAGTCTTGTCATTTTAATTTTAATGTGTCTCAGTGTAGGCTTCTTTGGGATTTTCTGAACTTCCTGGACATGTACAACTTTTTCCTTCACCAGATTAGGAAAGGTTTAGGTCATTATTTCTTAAAATAGGTTCTCAATTCCTTGCTCATTCTCTTCTCCTTCTGGTATTCCCATAATGCAGATGTTGTTACATTTCGTGTTGTCAAAAATGTTTAAGCTCACCTCATTTAAAAATTTTTTTTTCTTTTTGCTGCTCTGCCTGAGTTTTTTTCTACTTTGTCTTCCAAAACACTGACTTCATCCTCTGCTTATCTAAGTTACTGTTTATTCCTTCCAGTGTATTATTTATCTCAGATATTGCATTATTTCTTTCTGGTCCTTTTTTATGGTTTCTATGTCCTGTTTCATGCTGTTGAGTATCCTTATAATCATTACTCTAAACTATATGAGAAACTGCTTGCCTCCATTCCATCTAGGTCTTCTGAAGAACTCTCTTGTTCTTTTATTTGGGGTCTGTTTGTCTTCCCATTTTGGCTTCTTCTTTGTATTTCCACCTAAGATGTTAAACTAATCACCTGGTAAGCTTATTTGTTGTTAACTTAATCAGGCTTTGACCAGCAGTCCAGATTAAGAACCACGGGGTGTGGTATGGCTATTGCTTCCTTTCAGGTTCATGCCACTTGGAGAGTGCTTTGCCTGAGAAGGACAACTGTGGCAGTATGGGGAATGGCTCAGCTTAGGAATCCTGGGAAATGTTCCTTCATTTCTCCCCTTCAGAGTCACCAGCCCCAGGCTCTCCCCAAGCAACTCTAGCCCACTCTTCCCTCCCTCTTCTGGAACCTAGGGTAAGTAGTTGCAAACAAAATTTTTTGCATTGGTCCTTTAAAGGGCTCTGTGTGTTTCCAGTCACCTCTCTCCTGCAGATGGAAACCATGCTGCTTTTCGTGGCTGGATGTTATCTGGATTTCTTTCCAGTTCTGGAGCTGTAGACTAGGGAGCCCAGCTTGGGGTTTAGACCCCACACTTCTCAGGGGGAACCCCTCGACCTTTGAAATGTACTTCTGGAGCTTCAGCTGATGCCCATAGGAGCCTAGCCAACCCTCTTATACCTCTTCTGTACTCCCTACCAGTCACGTTATGGTGAAGTGGTTTCTTCCATCTGTCCGTGTTTATAGGGTTTCTTCCAGTTAGTGTTCAGTTGGTTATTTTCATAAACCACTTTTTGAGGACCTGACACTTTGATCTCTCTTTTGAGATGTATTTCTGAGTTATCTACTGTGTGTCATTCCATTTATTTCAGAGTATTCTATCCGCTTCGTGAGTTTTTTTTCCACCACAAGTGGACATGAGACCAGCCCATCCCACACGTCTGCACCTCCTACCATAGTTGTCAGACTTCCATTCAACTCGATTTCTGAGAGTTCTGAGTGATGGTTGTTCTATAGTTTAGTTGTACTTTTGATGTGGTTGTGCAAGAAGGTAACTCATGTTTACTTGTGCTGTCATCTTGATCATGTAATATATTTATTCATTCATCTTTTTTTAAAATTTTATTTATTGACTTTAGAGAGGAGGGGAGAGAGAGAGACAGAGAAACATTGATTTGTTGTTCCACCCATTATGCATTCATTGGTTGATTCTTGTATGTGCCCTGACCAGGGACCAAACCCGCAACCATTGGTGCATCGGGATGATGCTCCAACCAACTGAGCTACCCGGCCAAGGCTATTCATTCATCTTTTGATGGCTAAATTTTCAGTTTGGGCTATGACAAATAATAGTACCATGTACATTCTTATATATTAATCCTGTTCCACATATCAAGAGTTTCTCTAGGCCAGGGGTCCCCAACACCTGGGCCATGGACTTGTACCAGTCCATGGCCTATTAGAACCAGACTGCACAACAGGTGATGAGTGGTGAGAGAGCAAAGCTTTGCTCAAAGTACTGCCTGAGCTCTGCCTCCTGTCTCCCCCACCACCTTGGTCCGTGGAAAAATTGTCTTCCATGAAACCAGTCTCTGGTGCCAAATCGGTTGGGGACTGCTGCTCTAGGGAATATGCCTTGTCAAATTTCTGAGTCTTAGGATATGCTTATCTTCAACTTTACTTGATAATTACAAACTGCTTTCCAAATAAACAGCCAGTTTATATTTTCTTCAGCAGGGAATAAGAATTTTTGACATTCTACATCTCCAAAATTTAGTATTATCAGACTTTTAAATGTTAGCAATTCTTATAAGCACATAGTGCTCTCTCATTTTGCTTTTAATTTGCATTTCCCTGATGATTAGCTCATATGTTCATTGGCCATTGTATTTCCATTTTTGTGAAATGCATGTTCAAGTCATTTGTTCCTTTTTTACTGGGTGGTCTATCTTAAAAGTTACCAGTAGAAGCTTTTTATACCTTCTGGCCTATTAATCTTTTATGCATTATATAAGTTGTAGTCAGCTACTCTGTGGCTTACTTTTACACTCTCTTTGGAATTTTAGACAAATACAAGTTCTCAATTTTAATGTAGTTATGTTCTACCAATATTCTTCATAGTTAATGCATTTGTATCTTATTTTAGAAACTTCTTCCTATTATTAAGGTTAAAAACATTTTCAAACTCATGAATTTTTATCTCCTACAATTAAACCAATGCACATGGAATAGAATTTTATGGTGTGATTTGGGGGGGAAATTTCATTTATTTCTATTTTTTAATAAATATTTTATTTATTTATTTGTAGAGAAAGGGGAATAGAGGGAGAAAGAGAGGGAGAGAAACATCAATGTGTGGTTGCCTCTCACGAGCCCCCAGCTGGGGACCTGGCCCGCAACCAGCAATGTGCCCAGACTGGGAATCAAACCCACATCCCTTTGGTTCGCAGGCCGACACTCAACCCACTGAGCCACACCAGTGAGGGCATCATTTATTTCTATTGGCTGTCTAATTAGAAATTTGAATTGGCTATATAAATGGCTAAATACAGATCTAATTATATTAGCACCTTTTATTGAAAATACTGCCTTTGCCATTGATCACTCTACAGTGATCTATTTCTGTCTACATATTCAGTCTTTTTGGCCTCTCTATTCTCTGTCATTGGTCTAATTCTTAATTAGAATATTTAAATATTTTGTATCTGAAAGGGCAAGTCCTCCCTACTTATTCTGTTTCAAGAATATCTTGGTTTCCATTCCTAGCTCTTCATGTTACCATGTAAATTGTAGAATCAACTTTTCACATTCCACAACTACTCCCACAAATCGGCTGGGATTTTGTTTGGGGTTGTGTTGAAACTATAATTTACTTTAGAGGGAAATGATATCTATATAAATTCAGTCTTGAAATCTAAATTTTCATGTGTGTAAAGAGAATGTATAATCAGGTTTATGAAAAAGAAATAAAGACTAAAAAAATATCATGGACAGGAGGAGACTAGGAAGATACAATGATAAAATGCAATGTTTACCCTGGATTGGATTCTGGAATACAACAAAAAAATTAGTGTGATAACTGGTAAAATGTGAAATACTATAATATATTTAATAGTAATGTACCAATGTAAAATTTCTAAGTTTTGACACATGTACCATGGTTACATAAGATTAGGGGAAACTGGGTAAACAGTATACAGGAATTTTCTGTAATTTTTGTAAACTTCATGTTTTTGAAATTATTCAAAAATTAAAGTTTATTAACTTTTTAAAAAAGATGTATGTACGCTAGGTTTTCTTTCCTGCTTCTAACGATTACAAAGAAAGGTGTATTAAAATCTTCCAGTATGATAATCTATTTCTTCTTATAATTCTACTGAATTTTGCTTTATATACTTTGAGGTTATGTTATTTGATGCATACAAATTTTGTTTTTTGTTCTCAAAAACTGACCTTTACTCTTTGCGACAGTTCCCATGGGTCCAAAGAATGAACAGCCAATCAGGGTTTTTACTTTCCAGGTATCTCCAGGCACATACAAATTTTAAATGATACCTTTTTAGCAAATTAAACAATCTATCATTAGTAATGTTTTTTGACTCAAAGTTTAAGTCTATTCTTTCCAATAATACTACAGGTATACCAGCTTTCTTTTCATTAGCAATCATATGGAATCTTTTTTTTCCCTCTTTTTACTTACAATCTTTCTGTTTAACTTCATATTGTTTTATATATGTCTCTGGTAAATAGCAAATATATATATTTGTCCAACCATTTTATATATATAATGAGAATATCCAAATATATAAAAGTCCAACCATTCTTAATATAATGAGAGTGGTTTGCGTGACATTGATTTAACCTGGCAGCTAAGGAGAGTGGACTGGAATGTGCATGTGTGAACAATGACTACTTCACTGCACTAGTCAGTGGGGGCGGTAGACGCTGTTGAGAGAGCATGTGTAGTGTGTGGCTGATGCATTCAAAATGACTGAACGAGTAGTGCAACAAATCTGCATCAAATTTTGCATTAAGCTTTAACATTCCTTCATGGAAACTATATGGATGATTCAGAAGGTCACAGGTATGAGCAACTGGTAATTGGCAGCTTCATCACAACATTGTGTCCACTCATGCATCATGTCTCGTGCAGAGGTTTTTTTTTTTGCGAAACATCAAATCATCCAGGTGATTCAGACCTCCTACAGCCTAGATTTGGCACCCTGAGCCTTCTGGCTTTTCCCAAAACTAAAATCGCCTTTGAAAGGGAAGAGATTTCAGACCTTGGATGAGATTCAGGAAAATACAATTGGGCAACTGATAGTGACTGGGAGAACTGTGAGAGGTCCCAAGGTGCCTACTTTGAGGGAGACTAAGGCATCATTGTCCTATATACAATGTTTCTTGTATCTTCTTCAATAAATATCTTTTTCATAGTACAGGGCTGTATACTTTCTGGACAGACTACATATGTATCTTACTCATTTTATATATAAAATCATTTTTTATATATAAAAATAATGCTCAAAAATAATTTTTATATATAAAAATATTTGCTTATATATAAAATGGATCTTAATCCATTTTATATATAATGCATGGCTGGATACTTTCTGGAATATATATTGTATATTATATATTTATCTTAATCCATGCTCAGAATCACTGTTTTTTGACTAGAGCATTTATTTCTATTTACACTTACTATAATTATTCATATATTTGGATTTATTAAATCTACCATTCTCTCTTTCCCACCAATTCAACATTCTTTTACCTCTCCTTTCTTCCATCTTTTTGGATTGATTAATTTCCCCCTCTTCTACTAATCTAGAAGTTACCCACTATGCTTTCTATTCATTTCATGGTTACTCTAAAAGAGCATTATACAATAGCACATTCTGTAACAGTGCAAATATTCCAAATTGTGTTGCCCCATAAGATATTCACTGGCCACTGAGTGACTGAAATTTGTCTACTGCAAGTCAGGAACTAAATTCTTAATTAAATTTAAATAGCCCCAACTTGGCTACCATATTGGACAGAGAAGTTATAGAAACTATAACATCTGCTCCTATTATATCAAAGTCAAAAGTTAATACTCTCATTTGAACAATTAATTATAGGCTCTCAATATACTTTACTTTCCTCCAAACTCATGTTATTTTTGCATATGCTAATGTTCTTTATTTAAACCCCAAAATATATTATTATCTGATGCAGTCAACATTTATATTTATCAATATACTTATCATGTTTTTTTTTCTCTCCACTCATTCCTCCTTTTATCTGGGATTACTTTCCTTCTTCTCAAAATCTTTGTTTAGAATTTCCATTAATGATGATCTACTGGCAGGAATCTATCTTAATTTAATTAATCTAAAAAATGCTTCATTTTCCTCTATTCTTACAAGATATTTTTTCTGGGAATAGGATTATAGCTTAGCATTTGTCTTCTTTCAGCATGCTAAATATATCATTTCCACTGTTGGCAGTCAGAGAAGGATGATCTAAATCCAATTTTTAAGAACTTAAGCTTAAGTTCCTCAGGCCATCAGCTCATTCTCAAGCACCTGGAAGATATTCATTGTAATCTTACAGGACCCAATGTGGCTCACCTTGAATGTGTAAAATGCTGGGCATGTTTAGACTTTTCAGTGTCTCAGAGACTGAGTGTCAATAAAGATACAGATACCCTGCTTATAGTAAACCATCCTTTCATTGCCCAGAATACCAGTTGCTATTACCAATGGATAAGGGTAAAAAAACATTGTCAAGTCCTTGCTATTATGATCTCTCCTTCCTTGTAGTTAATGCACGCTTGCATGCCTGCTTCTTTCCATCAGTCAATATGTATTAAGAACCTACTATGCGCCAGGCACTCTTCTTCAGAAATAATAGCCCAGCCCTCATAAAAGAAACATTTGAGTGGGCAATGACAGTCAATCAAGTAAAGAAATAAATAATAATTCCAAATAAGTGGTAAAGAAAACCAAATAGGGTCATAGGAAACAAAATGACCAAGGAAATGGAGCACGACTAATTGCAACAAGTTGGTTGAGGAAGATCTTTCTAACAATGTGATATGTGACCTAAGACCTGAGTAATGAGGAACTAGAAATGTGAAGATCTGGGGGAACAATGTGTTGGGATGGGAAAACAATGTTCCACAGTAGGAATATAGCTAGTACAAAAATTGAGAAACGAATGAGCTTGACATGTCTGAAGAACAGGAAGGCAGTATTGCTGGAGGTGGTAAAACAGAGGGAGAATTAATACGAGGTGAATTGGGACAGATAAACAAAGTCTAGATGATGAGCATTACCATAAAAACTCTAATAAGGATTTTGCATCTTGTTTTAGTTTCACTGGGGACTTTTAAGGAAAGAAGGATGGAATAGGGATAAAGGAGAGGATTTATTTTACAAAGATCACTCTGAGTGCCAAGACAATTCATGGGGAGAAAGAGCAATATTTTCAACAAATGGTACTCGGACAACTAGCTATCCACTGCGAAAGAATAAAGCTGGATCCCTTCCTCAAATCATATACAAAAATCAGCTCACAATGGATCATATACCTGAACCTAAGAACTAAAATTATTAAACTTATAGAAGAAGATATAGAAGTAAATCCTTATGACTTTGGGTTAGGCAAAGTGTTCTTAGGTATAACACCAAAAGCATAATCAACAAAAGAAAAAAACAGATAAATTGGACTTCATCAAAATTAAAAACTTTGTTCTTTAAAAGATACCATAAAATGAACAACTACTCACAGAATGGGAGAAAAAATTGCAAATCATATATCTGAAGAGAGACATATGTAGACACAGAAGGGGGGAGCTAAAAAAATGTAATTATCATCTGGAGTATGGGCCCCTTGTAGTAAGTACAGTCTTCCCACACTAGGTGAGTGTTTTAGGAACTCATCTGTATCAGCATACCAGCTGGTGTTTTGAGAGGCTGTGTTCAGTCTTAGTGAATTATTTTTTGAAGACTCTTTCAAAGCATTTGCCCATTTCGTGATGGGTGATTTACAAGTGCACCTGCCCATACCACGCTGAGTGTTCCTAGTTTTTGACCAAAAACATCATGACCCCTGAGCTCCACCCTTCTTATTCATCTACTCTTGCCCTGAGTGGCTGTTCTTTTGTTTTCCTAGATGAAAACAGTCCTCAAAGGAAAATGTTTTGCTGATGCTGAAGAGCTGAAACAAAAAATGGCAGAAGCAAGAAAGGGTATCAAAATCAATGAGTTCAAAAACTGTTTTGAGCAGTGGAAGAAAAGTCTCGATGGGGGTATTCCATCAAACGGAGGGTACTCTGAAGGTGACTGAAGTTTAAACATGTAAGAATAAATATACAATTTTAATAAATAAATTCTGGAGTTTTTTGAGTCCCCCCTCATATAAAGAACTCTTGCAACTCAATAACAAAAAAATAGCCCAATTAAAAATGGGAAGGAATCAGCAGATATTTCTCCAAAGAAAACATACAAATGGCCAATAAGCATATGAAAAAATGTTCCACAACACTAGTCATCAGAGAAATGCAAACAAATCCACAATGAGATACAACTTTACACTTATTAGGATGACTATAATAAAAAAATACGACAATAAGTGTTTGCGAGGATGTGACTCAACTTTGTAGTTGACCACTAATTCTCTGAAGTTATAATCAGAAGTCTTGGGCTTGGGCAGGTTTAGCAGTCTGGAGGACTCTTCCCTTAGCCTCTCAATTTGGCTCATTCCAGGTAAAAACACAAAAATATCAGAAAACATAAATCTAGATTTAATACGCCAAATTAGTAGCATTTTACTAAATCTGTCTTTATATAATTTAAAATTTTCTACTTACCTGAGGATCCACTAACCACCCATGGTACAAAGGAATATCAAGAAGATCAAATACTATGCATTCTGGTGTATATTCAAACACTCGAACGCCAGTGAATTTTACATTTACATCCAAGCCTGTCTGTAGTTTGTGCAAGATTGCCATAGCATCACTCATATTCTGAAAACAGAAAAGTAAAGGGTAAAGATAAGGAAAATGAAATAACAAAAAAGATATTTAAATGCAAGTACATTTACTTCTAATTCTCCTAATTTTCCATTTTATTCAATTTATTCATCCCATTTATCATTTGATTATTATTTATTATTTTTAAGTACCTACTATTTTCCAGGCACTAATCTGAGTTCTAAATATATAATAGTGAATAGAATAGAAAAAATTCCTGATCTTACGCAACTAAAATTCTACTGTGAGAGACAAATATATAAATACATAATATACTGTCAAGTAGCGGTAAGACAAAATGAGCAGGATAAAGATGTACAGAGCGACAGGGGTGAGGGATCGATTTTAGACCAGGACACCTAAAGACGAAAGCTTCTAGTCAAAGAGAAAGGCTTCCCCCGGGTGTAGGCAGATATCCAAAAGAACTGAAAGCAGCATCTTGAAGAGTTATACACCTATGTTCACTTTAGCATTATTCAAAATAGCCGAGAGGCAGAAACAGCCTACACGTCCATTGTCATATAAATAAAGAAATTATTTATTTCTTTACATGACGAAATTTCATCATTACATGATGAAATAGGATGAAACATGGATGAAACTTCAGGACATTATGCTGAATAAAATAAGCCATTGCAAAAGGACAAATACTGCATTACTCCACCCACATGAAATATCTAGAGTAGTCAAAATCATGGAAAAAGAAAAGAGAATGATGGTTGTCAGGGCCTGAAGGGAGAGCTGGGAAACTGTTCAATGGGTACAAAATCTCAGTTTTACAAAATAAAAATGTTCTAGAGATCTGTTACAAAACAATATGGATACAGTTAACACTACTTAATTATATGTTTAAAAATGGTTGAGAGTAAATTTTATCTTTTTTAACCACAAAAAATAAAGAAAAAAGAAATGAGCCATCAAACCATGGAGGAAATTCTTCCTTTATTTTTAGAGGGAGGGGAAAGGAGGGAGAAAGAGAGGGAGAGAAACATCTATGTGTGAGAGAACCATCGGTCAGCTGCCTCCCACACTGGGGACCTGGCCCACAACCCAGGCATGTGCCCTGATTGGGAATCGAACTGCAACCTTTCTATTTGCAGACCACAGCCAGGGTGACATGGAGGAAATTTAAATGTATATTATTACTAAGTGAAAGAAGCCAATATGAAAGGGCTATATGCTGTATGATTCCAAATGACAATGTGGGAAAGACAAAACAATGGAGATAGTGAAAAATAATGTGCTTCCTAGAGGTTAGGAGGAGGGAGGGATATGCTGGCAGAGCACAGAGGATTTTTAGGGCAGTGAAAGTTTTCTGTATGATACTATAATGATGGATGAATTTGTCAAACTCATAGAATATATAACACCACGAATGAACCCTAATGTAAACTATGGATTTCGGGTATTAATTTTAAGTCAATGTAGGTTCATCAATTATAATGTATCACTTTGATATTGACAGTGGAGAACATTGTATGTATGTGTTGAGGGGACAGGAGGTATATGGGAACTCTGTACTGTGTATTAAATTTTGTAAACTCAAACTGCTTTAAAAAGAGGAGGGAGGACTCTTTTAAAATGATACTTAAATAGTGACCGAGCAAAATACTGAATCTTGGGAAGTTCTGGAAAAAAAGTATTCCAGACAAAGTGGACACTAGTGCAAAAACTCTGATACAGAAATGAGTTCAATACTGTGCCAGTGGAACAGCAAGGAGTCCAGCAAGGCTAGAATAAATGAATTGGAAGTGGTGGGAGATGAAGTCTGAGACAGAAGCTGGGTCACATAGATTTGCTGGCCAAATTAAGCAGTCTTTCTACCCACATCAGTTTTCTCAATAAATATGGTCACACAACTCTGTAATAAAGACTATTTTAAAACATGTTTTCCTAAATTTTAATACATTAAATATGGACATACTTATAAAGGGTATATCTGATAGAACAAATAAAAGCCAATATATAAAATTTAATAAAACTTTATTGAATCCCTATTGTTAATCAGACACTGTGATACATATTGAAGATATAAAACAGGAGTAGACTATAGCCTATTGGAGAGTTCATAGCAGAAAGGGTGAACATGCAATAAATCCTTTTATATTAAAACTCAGCACTCTCTCTGAAATCTGGAAAAGACAAATTTAAGTCATAAGAACAAAGTTCTGTTTTACCAAATAACTGATAAAATTGCATTCTAAAAGACTGGACAGACTGAAAACAGAAATTATTTAAATATTAAAAATTTCTGAATGAGGAATTTATAACAGGATAACATTATATAGTCTTTGGCTTTCATCAGTTTCACCTCTAATAACAGTTTTCCCAAAATAATATAATTGACCCTTGAGCAGCAACACAGAATTGAATTACATGCATCTACTCATATATAGATCTTTTTCAGTAAATACTATAAACGTATTTTGTCTTCCTTATGATTTTATTATTTTTAAATTATTGTTGACATTAAATATTACAGTAGTTTCCTTATAATTTTAACATTTTCTTTTCTCTAGCTTACTTCATTATAAGAATATAGTACCTAATATATATGAGTGGGGACCCATATATATGAAATTTATTTCATATGAAAATTTATAAATATTGTGTATTTATTTTTACATGGTTAAACTTTAGTCGCCTTCAAATATTCTCCATTTGATGCAATACACCTACAGAGATTTTTTTTCCACCTTCAAAACAGTTTTTGAACACGTCAATTTTTTAAAAAGATTTTATTTATTTATTTGTTTATTTTCAGAGAGAGGGGAAGGGAAGCAGAAAGAGAGGGAGAGAGAAAGATCGATGTGTGAGAGAAGTATCAGTTGCCTTTCACATGTCTACCAACCCACACCAGCCAGGATGAACAAGTTGATTTTGGTGCCTTTTATAGTGCTTCTGCCGTTTTTTAATTTCACCTCTTCCACAATGGCAGAAGGTTTCCCCCTGAGGACTTTTTCATCCAGGGGAAAAAGAAATGTCACTCAGGGAGAGACTGTGTAAATAAGGAAGGTGGGGCTCAGGGGTCATGACTTTTTTGGTCAAAAACTAGGAACACTTAGCACAGTACGGGCAGGTGTGCTTGTAAATCACCCATCATGAAATGGGCAAACATGTTGAATAAGTTTTCAAAAAAATTCACTGAGGCCAAATGCAGCCTCTCAAAATGCCAGCTGATACACTGAGAAAGGTGGGTTCCTAGAACACTCACCTAGTATTGGAAGCCTGTACTACAAGGGGCTCACCCTCCAGGCAATAATTCCTTTTTTTTTGGGGGGGTCCCCCCTCGTAAGAGATACAAAATATGTGTTAATTGGACGTTTATGTTATTGGTAAGGCTTCCAGTCAATAGTAGGTTATTCACAGTCAAGTTTTGGGAGAGTCAAAAGTTATATGCAATTCTTTGTCCTGCATGTCAGTGCCCCTAACCTCCAAATTATTCAAGGGTCAGCTGTATTTTCTCAATTTTATCAAAAGTTAAATACTTAAAAAAAATCAGTTCATATTTTCCCCTTCAGTGTTTTCAAACTTTGCCTAAAGCCACAGCAATGATTCATTTTAGAAAATAGTAACAGTGAGCGATGTATAGGATTGCAGTTCTACTACTACTGATTTTTTCTTCTATGTTTGTTAAATTCAAGGTTGTCAGTCACCCAATGTCCATTAGGAGAAGTTTAATTTTGAATAGCTCCTGGGCTCATGCTTACACCTTCTATATCTTCTACATTTTTAATAGATTTTATAGTATTAAAATAAATAAATTGATACCATTTGATAATCTCCAAATTAATCCTTTAATCCTTAAAGATTAATAAAGTGATAAAAATAAACAAAGTTATAAAAGAGTTTAAAAGAGTAAGTATTTTGTCAACTTTTTCCTAAATCCAAGTTATATAGACCCTAGGAATGGTTGCTTACATCACGAGAATTACTCTTGGCTCTTTAAGCCAGTGATTAAACTGTTTCTTGTAATTTTCCTCAAAGGTACTTCTAACATAGCAAAATATTTTAAATTTAAATATAAAATATATTTTAAAAATATATTTGCAATCATTTAAAAACCTGTTATATAGATAGATAGAGCGCAGGCTGACAGCTGTGGGGTGGGGAGAGCTGGATCTGGGGTAAGATGGAGGATTGTACTAAAAAGAAAAAACTCATGGACTCCAATGGACAACAGTGTGGTGACTGTTGAGGCCAGGGGGTGTGGGAGTAGGTGGAGATTGGTGGAGATTGGTATGAGGGGATAAATGGTGATGATGGAGACTTGACTTGGGGCAATGAACACACAATACAGTATACAGTTGATGTGTTGTGGAACTGTTCACCTGAAACCTATATAATTTTTATCTAAGATTTTATTTATTTTTAGACAGAGAGAAAGGGAGAGAAAACGAGGAAACATCAATGTGTGGTTGCCTCTTGCACGACCCCTACTGGGGACCTGGCCTGCAACCCAGGCAAGTGCCCTGATTTGGGAATCGAACTGGTGGCCCTTTGGTCCACAGGCTGACGCTCAATCCACTGAGCTGCATCAGCCAGGGTATGAAACCTGTATAATTTTGTTAACCAGTATTGCTCCAATAAATTCAATAAAAAGGATTAAAAAATAACACAAAATAAATAAATAAAAACGTCATAAACACACAAAAATACACTGATTTCTTGTGTTGTCATGGTATGTATCATTAAGCACAACAGGGAAAAATATGTTCTTTGTTTATATTATAACTTCTGGTAAAGAGGTTTTAATTAGGAAATTACAGTTATGCATAGGTCTTCCTAAAATTTATGCTTGAACATTTCTGATCACATAAAATTATACAAAAAAGAACATTATTACATCATAACTGTAGAGTACTAAACACCAGCTTATACTCAGCCATATCAGCATGATATATACTACTTTCAAAGGTAATGATAACATAATCGAAACAACTTATAGTTTTAGAGCTCATTTTAAATGCAGGGCATTTGTTTGTTTGACATGTTTATAAGAAATGCAAGCCGTTATTAGATATTATTTGTTTCAATTTTTACACAAAACTACTTCCAATCTTTCTCCAAGAGTCCATCACCTTAATGGAAGTATATCCTGAGACTGCAAGATGGACTTGAAACAAACAAAATGCTGACATCATTTTGCAAACAGTCATCAATCAAGATTTTCTCAAGACTGTGTAACAGAAATAAAGTGAACTTTGAAATTGAAGGGAAACTGTAGCTATCACCCATAATTCCTAATTTCAAGTTTTTGTATTTATCAAAATAGCCTCACTGATTTCAGTAAGAAATGATATGAATATGATAAATAAGTAATATAAATTGAACCATATCACTTTATATTTACAAAATATCACTTACTGGTTTTATATACTGGCAGTTAGAAGATTTCATTTCAAAAGAGGTTTATATTGCAAAAACAAGTTCAGAAATCATTGTTTTAAGCTACAAATTTCAACAGGATTTAAATGACTTCGCATATTTGGCTTCAGCTACAGATTTCCTACCTTATACAATGATGCAATGCAACATGTTGGCTTTTCGATTCTTTTAGAACCAGATTATCTAAACATCCAAATTCAAGAAATTCTGTAATAATGATATGAGTTTTGCTTCCTGTTTGCCACCTGATACTAGTGAAAGTACATTAAAAAACTTTGAAAGTAAATATAAAGTTTTCAATGATGTCCATTTTTTTCCCTGGCTCATACTTCTTTCCTTCCACTGTAAGAAACTGATTCCTTCTGGGCTTCTACTGTCAAACAAAGGGGGAATACTGAAGAAAGGGAAGCTCTGCTTGCTTTCTTCTAGCTCCAATAACTTTGAACCTAGTGGCCACTCCTATATTACAGAACAGAATAAAGAACATGCTAAGAAATATGGACACATTGAAAATATGAAACAGCAGGGTCCCAATTACCCTGACATAGCCAAGACATCATTTCTTCATCTTTTTCATATGTTATTTAATCATAAAATATAAATAATTTTTTTTAAATGAGGGAAGATGAATCAATGACAAAAATCACTTGAAAGTCAATTTTGCAAACAACAAACAAACCAGGTTATCATCCCATATAGGCCTGTAGAATAATATCTATGTTTCATTTTATATAGCATATATGAGTAAATTCATATAAAACAGAGACTGGCTGCTGATGGAGAACAATGAATACATCCTAAAGTTAAAAATTACATACGTTATTATAATAAAAATTGTTTCTATTACCTGTTCATAGTTTAGACGCTGAATTTCTGAAATTTCTTTTGGCTTTGCATCAAGCATGTAATCTCCTGTAAAAAGGAATTATGAATTGCCTTTTAAAAATACTACACTTTTCTGATTGCAAACATAGTAGATTTTAATTCTAAATTATAGCAGTACGTGACATGCAAAATTACCCCCTCCCCAATTCTATTCAGAGATAATTGATATTAACTATTTGCTAGTCTCACATATATTTTTCAATGTACATATTCTAATGCTTTTGACTTTTCTCTTCTATTATAAAATACACATGAGCATCTTTCCATGTCACTACAATAAAGCTCTAAAAGGTTGTATCAAGTCACTGTTATTAGCAATATTACTATTACTCCATTACCTTTTCAAGAATGGGTATTATAGTCTTCGAAATGTTTGCCATTCTGAGAAGTAAACAATTTTTTTTGCATTTAAAAAATTGATATCTTTTTATATGTGTATTTTTATTTGGTATCAACTTTTTAATACATGTATGACTTTTAGTATATGTAGCACCTTTACTTTTATTTGTTGATTTTAGAAAGAGAGAGAGGAATGGGGAGAGAGAGAAAGAGAGAGAAACATTGATTTGTTGTTCTACTTATTTATACATTTATTGGTTGATTTTTGTATGTGCCGTGACTGGGGATCGAACCCACAACCTTGGTGTACCGGGACAATGCTGTAAGCAACTATGGAACCTTTTAAGTATATTTAACTCTATTTTAATATCTGCAGTGCTTTCTATCTATGTTTTGCCTTTTTAATTATATATTAACTATATATACTCCTTTTCTTTGAATTGCCTGCTTAAACAAGTATTATTTCTTCTTAAGTGTAAAAGCTCTTTTTCAATGAGAGGAATTAAAATATTTACTGTTATATGTGTGATAAATATTTTTCCCCATTTTGGCTTCTGACTTTACGGTGATACTTTTTTGTCTTTTTTTTGTGATACAAAAATATTTGATTTTAATATAGTCAAATTATTCTGTTATGGCTCCTGGGCTGGAAGCCATGTTTAGAAGATCTTCACCTCTTAAAACTATATACACATTCATATATGTTTTCCTCATGTAATTACAAATTTTTTTTTTTAGATTATTAATTTATTTATTTTTAGAGAGAGGGGAAGGGAGGGAGGAAGAGAGGGAGAGAAACATCAATGTATGGTTGCCTCTTGAACGCCCCGTACTGAGGCCCTGGCCCACAACCCAGGCGCACGCCCCAACTGAAAATCAAACCGGTGACCCCTCGGTTCGCTGGCCAGTGCACAATCCATTGGGCCACACCTGCCAGGGCTCTTCATGTAATTTTATATTTGTCTTTTTTAATGATTAAATCTTACTTGGAATTCATTTTGATGTAAACAGTTTCATATGAAACCAACTTCTTACCCAGCCTCCCAAATCACTAACAAATTGATGAAATTGTTTATAATACAACCATTATTTTCTGATTCAAAATAAACTTCTGAAGACTGAATCAAGTATTTTCGTAAGCTTTCCAACTCTGCTAAAAGAACTGCTATGAACATTAATTTACTATTTGTACTTTTATTTAGAACTTTAAGATAGCCAAATCTAACTGGTAAAGACTTTATTCTGTATAGGTTCAAGAACTCCAAAGCACTAAATTAATTGATTTTCAGAGATATATATGCAAGTCTATTTGAAAAATATTTTTGAGTCCTTACTATATATGGCACATTGTGTGTGCGCGCCATCTTATATAATATATATGTGTAAATATATATGTAAATAGATAAGAGCATTTAACTAAAAACTGTGCTTTATTTTTAGTAAATTCTGTATATCATTTATTCAAATAATTGAAAACATAATGGCTGTACTTATATCCTATATTTTGTTTGATAGAAGAACCAGATATTTTTTAAAAGGCAGAGGTCATGCCTTTGACCAGGTTTGCCAGGTTGAACGTCATCCCACAAATCAATAGGTCGCCAGTTCAACTCCTGGTCAGGGCATGTGCCTGTGTTGAAGGCCAGATCCCCAGTTGGGGGGTGATCAATAGGCAACCAATAGATGTTTTTCTCACACACGGATGTTTCTCTCCCTCTCTTTCTCTCTCTCTCTCTCTAAAAATAAATAAAATCTTTTTTTTAAATATGCAGAATTTGAATTTTTAAGGGAACATCTTTTAGTTTTAGATACCTAAATAAATCTCTCAAGAGTGCTGTTTTGTCTAGCTTATCTAACCTTTATTTTCTGAAACTGGTCAACAATATTACTTCAATCAATAACTATTTATTGAGTCTATTATGTGTTTAGTAATGGTTAAAACAAATATTAGGAAATGAATGGTTCTCTTAAAAAACAGTATTTTGGTTGAGCAAAGAAACAGGAAATAGAATAAGATAATTATAAAGTATAATATAATTAAAATGTAATAAATACCTTAAGTATCAAATAATTTTGAAAAGAGATACTGATAAAGCATGTAGCACTTAGAAATATATTTTGGAGAGGGTGGTATCTAAACTGGATTCAGAAAAATGGACAAACTTGGCAAGGCAATGAGGGAAAAAAGCATTTTTTGAGGAGAAAGAGTAGTGGAAAAAGCACATGTTAAGAAACATCATGCCAAATGTACAGCTTCTAAGAAGGTTTATACATAAGATTATGTTGTAGAGTGGTGGGAAATATGGTTGGATGAATAAATTCAATCAGATTATAGAAAACCATAAATAACATGGCTGCTTGTGAAGGATCTAAGGGAGCTTTATGTTTTTAAATAGTCAAAGTGCAGGAAGAAATTGGTGCTTTCAAAAGATAACATTGGTATGTAAGCTACTTTGGAGGCGAGAGGAACCAACAGAGTTTGCAATAAATCATGTTGTGAAATATCCGTATACAGAGAAAAGGAAGTATTTTTAAGAAAGAATCTGTATGGCTTTGCTACTAATGGGATAACCCAGATAAAAAGAAATCAAGAAACAAAAAACCTGAAAGCTTCATTAGGTCAAAAAATGGAAGACTGTTTGGCAATAGTTAGCTTATCTTGGGTGGGCATTTGGAAAAGAGAAGACACTGTCAACTCTGGGCCAAATTAAAATGCTTCAACATTGACTTCCTTATATAGTATTTATATTCAAAAGATAAAATAAATTGTCTTTTTAAAAATCAGACAACACCACCATCCAAACAACTATTTTCCTTACTATAATACTATGTTAGTCTAATCACCATTCAAACTATTTCAGATGAGTAAAGTTAAAATATAAATTCTGATTTGTTATACTTTTTAAAAAATTATCTTTCTACCCATTTTCTGCCTTACACCTGCACTTCTTTCCCCACCCCCCTTATTTTATTAGATTTCATAGCACTTCCTAGGTTTCCTATCTTACCTTGTTCCTTTCTTTATGCCAAAGTTCTCTGACAAGCCTTGCCCATGTATGGCCCTGCTCTACTACTCTGGTAACTAATTTCCAAATTAAAATTCACTCTTCCTCTAACTTTTGCCAATCAAAATTCCCAAGGCCCTGTGGTTCTTTGGCTAGGTACCAGGATAGCAATTAATGGTTTCTCTTCTAATCTTTCTACTAGTATTTGCTTATTAAGTCAAAAGTATCTCTGGTTCCTCCAGAGAACTGGAGTAATCTCAAGAGGAGAAAATTCAAATAGTTTAGAAAATTAAACAATTTGTCCTGGCAAAATTGGCCCGGAATAAAGTTTACTTCTGGAGAGATAAATTCTTCAGAATCTCTTTTCTCATTTCACTCTTTCTCACTTCTCCCCCACACCCCATTAAGATATTACTTTCATGCTGCCCTTAGTGGTTGAATCTCCTCACGCAGATCTAGATATTTCTTCATCAATTTTTCTTTTTCTCTGTTAAAATTTTCTACCCTATGTCTTGCTTCCTCAAGGTTTTGCTAGCTAACATTTAGATGAATTTAATATACCAAACCTCCTCCCTGCTATTACTACCCTCCACTTGCCTTTGTCTGCATACCTTCTAAGACAAAATGAGCTCTTTGTTACATTCCTATTGGCTGTGTATGAGAATTTCCAATTTCCTCTTGTACACTCACTCCAGGAAGGTTTTCATCGTATGCACTTGCCGAGGTTACCAATCAATGGACTCTTGATGGCTCAATCAATGGTCAATTTTTATATTTTTCCTGCTTAACTATTGCAGCATTTGATTCAGCTAATATCTCACTTTTCATTGAAACTCTTCTTCATATGGGTTCTAGGAAATCAGTCTCCTGTATTTCTTCTACCTGGGTAAGCATGCCTGTTCTTCCTTATTCCCCAACTTCCAATCACTGGCATGTCCAGATTCAGTCCATTGATCTCTTCCCACCTCTATTTACATGCATCCTCTTCATGATCTCAGTCTAACTCAACTGTGTATATGTTTTCTGATTCTAAATGTATATTTACAAGCTGGATCTCTACTGTCTAATGCATTAGCCAGTATCAACATATGGCAATATCAATTAAAATTAATTAAAATTAAATTTAATATTCAGTAACTCAGTCACAGTGATATTTTAAGAGCTCAAGAGCCACATGTGGCTCGTGGCTACCAAACTGTAGAGCACAGATATAGAATTTTTCTATCACCACAGACAATTCCATTGTATGTGCTGATCTAGATCTTTCCTCTTAACTCTATATTTTTATATCCAACTATTTTTCCAATATCTCCACTTATACATCAATAAACATCTCAAAACCAAAATCCTGATATTTTTCCCTAAACATTTTCTTCCATTTTTTCCTGTTTCAGTTGATGAAACTCCATCCTTCCAGCTGTTCAAGCCAAAAATGATGGGGTGACCTTTGACTCCACACTCAATCTTACTCCATATTCAATTGATCAGCAAATTTTGTTAGCTCTATATCCAGAATCTGACCACATTTTACAATCTCCACTTCTACTACCTTGTTTGAAGCCATCACCATCTTTTGTCAGTTGTAATAGCTTCCCAATCTCTCTGCTTCTGTCCTTAACCCCCTAAGTTCTATTTTCAACATCACAGTCAGAGAATTCTTGTTAAACTTAAAGTCATATCATGTCAGTTCTCTGTTCAAAATTCTCTAATGGCTTCCCTGCTCATTCCCAGCAAAAGTCAAAGTTGCTATAATAGCCTACAGAGCCCTGTATGATCTGACCCCATTACTTCTCTAATATCATTTCCTACTGCCTCCCCTACACAAACTCCTTGGCAGTCATACGGTCTGTTCCTCAAAAGCACCAAACATTTTATTTTTTTATTTATATTTTTTATCCTCACCCAAGGACATTTTCCCATTGCTATTAGAGAGAGAGGAGAAGGAGGGAGGGTGGGGGAGGGAGAGAGGGCGAGAGAAATATTGATGTGAAAGAGAAACATCAATTGCTTTTCTTCTTGCACGCACCTCTACTGGGGATCAAACCTACAACCTGGGTATGCACCATGATCAGGAATCGAACCCATGTCCTTTAAGTCCACGGGACAACACTCCAACCAACTGAGCCACACTGGCCAGGGGAAACATACTTTAGCCTTCCCATGAAATACAATTGGAAATCACAAAGTCTAGGAATCACTAAGCTAGACTGAAAGAGGATTAAGAAATTCTATTTCTAGATATCTAGGTATTCAAAGTAATCTACCCATATCTATGAGGTTCCCTAGCCAGTAAATGGAATTAAATAATATTAATTACATAAAGAAAAAGGTCTTCCAAAAGTTGCATTCTCAATTACTTCACTAAGCCTACATCTCACAAATAAAATCACCTACCGAGTTGTCTGGAATGGCACAAAATAATCAGCTAACAATTTAAAAATAAAAATTTCACTACTAAAAAAAATTGTGAGAATATGGATTAAGATTTCCTATTTAGTAATAGTATAAATATAAAAACTTTTATTTACTAAACTGTAAAATATCTCAGTGTGATGCATAACTACCTGCTCTGTAATCAAGATCTACTCAATGCAGCTGGACTGCAAACTGGGTATTGGTGGTCCATTTTGAAATAAGAAGCTTGCATAAGAATGCAAGTAAGTACACTACTTCCTTCATGAAGAAAATTTTGCTATGAAAAAGTTTTGGGGAGGTGGGTACTGGATGAGAGGAGGTGAGAGGATTAGCCAAAGAACATATATGGTCCTGACTGGTGAGGCTCAGTGGATTGAGTTCCGGCCTGCGAACCAAAGGGTCATCGGTTTGATTCCCAGCCAGGGCACGTGCCTGGGTTGCAGGCCAGGTCCCCAGTAGGGGGCGCATGAGAGGCAACCACACATTGATGCTTCTCTCCCTCTCTCCACCCCTTCCCCGCTCTCTAAAAATAAATAAATAAAATCTTTAAAATTAAAAAAGGAAGTTTTAAAAAAATTTAAAAAATAAAAAAGAACATATATGTATAACCCATGGATAACAGTGTGGTGATGGCCAGAGGGAAGGGGGAGGGGGGCAAAGGGGGCGGAAATGAGGACATCTGCAATAGTGTCAACAATAAAAATAAAGGAAACTAAATAAATAAAGCCTGAATAAAAAAATAAAACCAAAACCAAAAAAACCAAAACCAAAAAATTCAGATGAACTAAACAGTGTGCTTACTGATGTAAATGTTTTACATTCTAGTCCAAGCCCCTATCTCACTGCATCCTCGTAGCTAACATTTCATAAACCAGCATAGGTTCATGAATCATACTTTTTGAGTAGCACTGTTCTGAATCACCTCCTGGGTCTTCAACTCAAGTCTAATCAGCATTTTAAAAAAAACTTTCTACATCCAATGTCAGAGCTTCTGTGCCACTTCTCATTCTGCAATTTACCGGAATTAATATATATCTTGTTATTTTCTAGAAGTTCTCAGTTTTCTTATTTATATTACAGAATTTTAATCCTGGTCAAAAAGGCAGCTTTATCATCCAAAAACAGTACATACTGATGAAAAATTTTAATTAAGAGATTAAAAATTATAATTTTAAAGTAGATTATATAATAGTACTTCAGGAAGGTGAGATTTGATAACATACTAGCTTTGAAAACTTTGTTTTATTTTAAAAGATATGAAATCATCCACTTTTAAACACTAACCTAAATATTCCATCAGCTGTTCAGCAGTTATGATTTCCATCATCGGTGGAAGTTTCACCTGAAAAACAAAGTATTGTTTCTATAAAATCAAATGTTTTAGGTGATTAATGTTCTTCTTCTGTCAGAAATACAAATATGTATGTGTATATATGTATCAACTATTTGTATACATTAACATTCCCATTATTAAAATCTTTATAATGAGTCTTTATAAAATGTTAACAGTCAGCCCTATCACAGTAAAATTTACAGACTGATATAAGGTCTCATAGGGACATTGAGAAATGTGTTTTCAAAGCCTAGTGCTCTGCCTTTCACGACGCACCATGGCTGTTATTAGGCACCTGCAAAAATGTCCTGCATAATAGAAAATTCAGATAAAGGGCAGGAAGAGGCACCAAACATGCTGTGACAGGTAACTCACCGAGAAGTTTTACTGAAGACAGGCTTAAACACAGCTCAATGTCCCATTACTTCAGTCTACCCTGTCCATTTTTGTTGTTGTTGTTGAATGGCTAACATGAGTACAGTATTAAAGTATGAGTCACACACTGGAGAAATTAGACCATATGATTGATTCCTCTTGTAAAGTTTAAAAACAGACAAAATTAAGTTATATTGTGTAGAACCGCATACTTGGTGATAAAACTACAAAGAAAAGGAAGGAAATGGATACTATAAAAATCAGGATTATGGTTAGCCCTGCAAGAGAAGTGATAGCTGGAAAGCATGTAAGACATTTCTGGGGTGCTGGCAATGCTCTATTTCTTGACTTACATGGTAGTTCTGTTGATGCTTCCTTTATAATAACTTGTTAAACTGAACATCTCTGTTTATTTGCTTATTATATTTCACAATAAAGTTAAAAGTAGATACATATTTAAGTTTCTAAAGCTAATTCGGCTGAAACACATCAATCTAAATTAATTTTTCCAATGAACTGTCATGAGTTACACAGATAGTACAGCTAATGATTATAAATATTTTAATTGATTTATTCAAAAGCATACTCTGTGGTACAGTCATAGGAGAAAAATAAATACTGTGGGATGGAACCTCAAACAAAGTAATAAATTTATCAATGATAGGAGAATAGCAGCATAATTTAAAATTGTTCAGGAATTATTTTTTATTCAACCGAAGAAATCATTTAAATCAGCAATTTCTCCAATAATTCCCCCCAAGTATTGAAAAAGGTCCTCTGGGTGTTTATGTTGCCAAATGTGGTAATAGCATGCCACAATTTTTTGCTTGTTTGTTTTAATCAATGAATAAAAGAGGTCCTACAAAAGATTCCTGTAACATAGAACAGTGTGAGACCCTCTGAGAACATACATGATAATTAATGTTTATGATTTAGTCATCTAGTAGATTTATCACTCAGTGAAAATCAAGAGATTCCATAGAGGTTTTGACCAAATTATTTTCATTTTGTTTTTTAAAAAAAATTATAAATTTTAGCAGTTTTTAGGTTTGTAGAAAAATTGAGAATTAGAGCGTTCCCATATATGGTGTGTGTATGTATTTTTATATATATATATATACACACACACACACATACACGCATATATATTATAGATTTTATTTCTTTCTTAGAGGGAGGAGAAGGGGGGCAGAGAAAGAAGAAGAGAAACACTGATATGTGGGGGAAACATTGATCGGTTGCCTTTCGCACACCCTCAGCTGGAGACCTGGCCCACAACCCAGGTATGTGCCCTGACCAGGAATCGAACCTTTGGGTTCACCAACCAGCACTCACCCCGCTGAGCCACACCAGCCAGGGCTATGTTTTTTAATTGAAACTCATGGGTAATTACGGTCCCTGCCTGTTTATCTAAATAAATTTTTATGGAACATGATTTATGCATTGTCTGTCTGTTTTTGCACTACAGTAGCAGAGTTGAATCTTTGCAACAGGGACCACATTAGCCCACAAAGACTTATATATTTACTATCTGGTCCTTTACAAGAAAAGTTTACTGATCCCTGCTTTAGATGATTTTAACTGTTACTATATAATATTTTCTCAAGGCATTTCATATCGCTTTTGAAGGTCTGATATTTAAACAAGTAGTATATTTTCACTGTGAATGTTTATATTCTGAAAACTGTCAGACCACTCTGAAAGACCATTACACCTAGCAATTTCTTAAATAAGACCTATACATTCTTTTATTCCAGACATATTCACTACTAAAATATATTCACCAGAAAATTCCATAAACAAAGCTTATCCTCTGTGCTTTGGTTAATGTAGCAATCCTACTATAAAATTATCAAGTTAAGAAACAAAGGCACTAACAAGTACACACATTGGGGAAATACATTCTACAAACAAATTTCTGCAAACAGGTAATTTCAGGGTTTAGCCTTGGAATTTCCAAATAACAACGGCCTAACACGTATTGTTTCAAATATTTGAAATAGAAAATGACAACCTCTATACTGATTTTAGAAGCGGGACAACAAATACACAAATATTTTAACTGACTTATTCACAAACATACTCAGTGGTATATTTCCTTCCTGAATCAGAGCCAATAAAATATTCTGATGTTCATTAACACTACAAACAAAAGAGTAAAATAGTGAAGAAAATGCCTGCCTCTCACTAATACTTGGGAGCCATCAACAGAGTTTAATTTTTTTAACCACAAAATGATATTCCTGAAAACTTGCTTCTCTTTTTGCATTCCTCTATCACTATCACCTTAAAACCCAGTGCAAAGCTTTTATTAATGATCCTAAGACTTTTACTCCTTTGTCTCTTTAGATTTTATTAAACAGAAAAACAGGTTATGGGATAGCTAACTAAGAATGAACAATTGTGGCATTCTGTCTGAAACACTAAATTTTAAATTTTACTATTAAAGAAATGAATAAAGTGTGGCCTAGGTTCTTAGATGGTCCTCTTTTAGTAATAATCTGTAATGTTTATTATTAGTAAATGAGAATACTTTGTACTTTGTATGGGTACTTGGAAGGTGCCCTCTTAAGTAGTTTAAATAGTCTTCCTAAAACTCGAGCAAAGCCTCTCAGAACATATTAACATATAGTTTCAAATTAATACGAGTCCAAATAAAATGAAGCTTTTATTCTCTAGGAAAATAAATTATGTCCTATGTTACTGTAAATTTTATTGTATTAACTAGTTTTCCTGAGCAAATTAATAAGCACAGCAAAAATATTTAAATTAACAAAAGGAAATAGCTAACCCAACTCCAAATATTCAACTATAAGACAATCCTCATTAATTTAGTCCAATTATTTTGTAATTCTTAATCATTTAGAGAATGGTGTATTTTAGAATACATCCAAATAAAACCAAAATTAAAGCAACAAAACCTCTGTTTAAAGTGTTAACAGGCTCTGGCCAGCTAGCTCAGTTAGTTAGAGGGCTGACCCCATACCCCAAGGTTGCAGGTTCGATCTCCAGTCAGGTCACATGCAAGAGACAACCAATAAATGCATATATAGGTGGTACAGTGAAGCGATGTTTCCTCTCTGTCTGTCTGTCTGTCTGTCTCCCTCTCTCAAATTAATCAAAAATATTATTAAAATGTTAATAAAATCTTAAAACAGGAATGTAAAAATCTCAAAAGTGATATGCCAAGATTTTGATACCTATGATTTTGATATTCTTAGGGGGATTAAAATGCAGAGGACCCAGAAATAACTAAGAGATAAAAAAACAATCATACATGTGATAGTAATGAAAATAAACAGCCAAAGAACATTATTAAAGGTTTCATTAAAATATCAATTAATAAGTACTCAAGAAACACATAGTTTGAGTCCTGACCAGGGTGGCTCAGATGGTGGGCGTCATCCCACAAAGCAAAGGGTTGCCAGTTAAGATTTCCAGTTGGGTCACATGCCTGGGTTGCAGTTCCATCCCAGTCCTGGTCCAGGTGCATGCGAGAGACAACAGATTGATGTTTCTTTCTCACATCGAGCCTTCTTTCCCTTTTTTTTCTCCCTCCCTTCCCCTCTCCCACTAAAAATAAATAAAATCTTTAAAAAAAAGAAGAAGAAATACATAGTTTGAATTCTAACACCTCTTTAAAGTTGCAGAGATACTTAAGGAGATGAAAAATTAAGTATTTGCCAGTCTCTGTTCTTACGAAAGTTAGGAAAACAAGCTAAATGTATTGAACTTACTATTAATTGCCCTTCAATTCACGTGTTACCCTTAATCCACAACAACCCCATAAAGCAAGCATTACCACCTTCACTCAAAGAATAAATGAAGGCTTTAAAGAGTTGATTTGTTTAAAGTAGCAGTGTTGTGAATTGAGATCTGACTTCCAATCCAAATATCCTTTCTAGTATACCAGCATTTACAGATTTTTGAAAACAGCAAAACACTTTCTTTCAACAAAATCATACGTAAAACATCATCTGAAATATATTCTAAATGAAGAACTGATAGAAAAATTTGTGAACAATGAAAAGTGAAGGATAATGTGGAAAGAATAATCCAAGTTGACCCTAAGGTTCAGAAAGCTTTAAAAATCAGGATCCATACAAGCAATAAAAATAAGAAATTTGGTAAGGGAAGATAAGTTTGTAGAAGAAAATCATGTCTGCTTCAGAACTGTGAAGTTATGTTTGACATTCAAATAGAAAGTTGAGTTGGAGCTCAGGAGACAACCACTTCTACTTTGTACATGAAATATTTGATTCCTATGCTGCTATCTATGTTTGCATTACTTATGCTAAAATGGACCAATTAAATAATGCAGCCTCTTCTTAGTTCAAATTTGACTAATTTTTGATTGTTTAATGAATCATATATCATTCATAATATTTTAGTTGAAATTATAAAAAATTATTTTTTGAAAAAATTAGAAATATTATTAATGGGAATTAAAGGGAAGAGATGTAGCTTTTTGCAAAATAAGGACTAAAAGAACTTAAGGTTCCTTTCAAATGCCTTTAATTTTGGCTATAACAAATAAACTATGTAATACAAACAATTATACATTATGCTTTATATTTTAATTTTTTGTATGTACTATTCGATTACTATTAAAATAATTACTGTACTTAAAACACTAAAATTCAGAGTTTTTAGTAAATCTAACTAACTTTCTACCTGTATTTCAAATCAGGAAAATTTTATAAAAGACAACCTCGGATTAGGCCAATTTGAAACATTTTCACCATCAGTTTTATCATAATTTAGACCCTATTTTCAGCTTATTTAAAATGATCAGAAACTGTGGATGTATTCACACGTTGGAATATCCTATTTTATACGTAATTCAAAGAGTTTTAAAGTGATGAAGAATGTTGTTACAGTGAAATTTACCACAAAAAGACTACTAATAAAAGAAGGCATCTTTAGTTCAAAATTCAGTGGGCTTATATTTAAGAAGCTTGGCAAGGTTACAATGTTGAAAAGTTTACCCTCCGTCCCCTGCCACCCACAAAAAAAATAAAAGCTAAAACTTTTACATTAATTGCTTGAAAGATAGATGGAAATAGGGTAAAACAAGAGACCAGTTAGAAGGCTACTGAAGTAGTCCAGGTGAGAGATGAAGGTGGCCTGAACCAGGGTATTAGTTTACCCTAGAAAATGTCAAAAATGTATTTAAATGTACTATTCGTTTATTTTTAGAGAGAGAGGAATATAGAAACACTGATTTATTGTTCCACTTATTTATGCATTCATTGATTGATTCTTATATGTGCCTCAACGGGACACTGAACCCACAACCTTGGTGTATCAGGACGATGCTAAAACTAACGGAGTTACCTGAGCCATGGCAAAGAATGTATTTAATAAACTATGATGAGAAGGGCAAGCTCACTCACCACGGAACCCAAGAAAGGCTCTGAAATTAGAAGTGTCAGATAATTCAGAAGACATGGGATAAAGGAAAGGGGACTAAAAATGGAAGGAGTCTGTATAAAGAGCTGGTACTAGATTCCTCAGGATTTGTTGGGGTCTCCAATCCAGCGCCCACGGGCCACATGTGGCCCAGGATGGTTATGGATGCTGCCCAACGCAAAATCATAAATTTACTTAAAACCTTTTTTGTTTGTCAGTTTTCATTAGTGTTTGTGTATTTAATGTGTGGCCCAAGACAATTCTTCTTCCAGTGCGGCCGAGAGACGCCAAAAAGTTGGGAACCCCTGAAGGAATGATGAAGTCTATTTCTGCTTCTCTGACTTTATCATTGGCTCTTTCACCATGCTTTGTCTTAGACTTATTGTCCACAGTCTTACTGTTATCTTTAATTTGAACTTGCCAACCAACTACCCCAACTAAAGAGCTCAGGTTATGGAGTGGGTGATGATCTTCCCTGGGCAAGTTATTTAAACTTCATGCACCTCAATTTTCTATATATGTAAAATAGGAACAATATCTATGAAGGATTTCATGATGTGGTAAAAAAAAGAGAAAATACATATAATCCATGTAAAATATTTAGCATAGTACCTAAACATAAAAATAATTGAATACTTACTATTATTCAAAGCTTATGATTGCTGATACCACCTGTTCTCAAATGGCCTTCACCTGGGACTCAACATAGTCAAGGTTGGATAGGGAATGGGAAGGTTTTCCACTGAAGGAGGAGAAAATGAACATATCACTAATAGGACAATCGCCCTCTGGCAGTTTTTGTACTATCATCAACCCTCATCTACTTTATCTCACAAATCCAGAGACACTACACCAATCCTAATTCTTAAGAGAGATTGGAAGTGAAAGCCTCTGAAGTGTTATTTGCATCTATTATGTAAACAAAACTCCATCACTGTGTGAAGTTTTTAATCTCTTCTTATAGGAGCTATATTAAAAAACAGGGTGGGCAGAGGCTTAAATGGAATCTTTGGCTCACTATGTGTTTTTCCATTTTTATAAGTAATAATCACACTTGGAAATCCTCAAAAGAGCTTTCTGCCTACTTCAGGAAAATGGGAATATGAGAAAATCTGTGTGAATGTAATGTTCCTACAAGGAAGTAAAAAAAAGTAAAACCTAGTCAGAAGCAAGAACAGGTTTCTGTAAAGTGTGAGAAAAGAAATCTCATCAAGAAGGGAGGAAGAACTAGAGTAAAAACTCATTGCTTGCAAGAGGCTCACCCTCATGGTGCCTCACTCTGCAGGTGATAATGACACCGAGGACATGAATATTCGAACTTTGAATTTTCTGTTAATGGCCTTTTGCTAATTTTGCAATTGTGTTGCTCATCTGTTTCTTTTTAATTTATAAGAGCTCTTCGTAAATTAAGAAATTAGCTGTTAGACACATAATCTGGCAAATAGTTCTCTCACTTAGTACTGTAGTATATTTTGATTTAGTTCCTGGTGGGTTTTGAGGGGGGTTGGAAGGTGGGGGGGGGGCTTTTTGTCCTCTTTTTCTTTAACGTTAAGCTTTTTTTTACAGAATCAAATGTATTAATTCTTATTTTACAGTTTCTAGGTTTAGTGTCTGGAGAAACCACTTTAATGTAAAAAGAAGCCTTGCTTCAGAACCCCGGTGTTCCTCCCTTGGCTTGAAGTAGGAGATGGTCTCAGCTCCTACTAGGCAAAGGAAGAGAGGGAGACAAGAATTTCCCACCCAAAAGACCTAGAGAAGAGAAATGTGATTCCGGCATCTTAAATCAGAACAGCCCATTCACTTTTCTACTAAAATCTACATAATAATTAGATACTACAATAGTATATGTCCTCTATTGTAATGTACAGTATAAGTTATATATAAGTTTTCCTGAGTGTGTGGCCCTCAGAACCCATAACATTCTTTCTATAAGAAAACGCAAGTATGAAAAAGAAGGATTTCCTTTTTTATTAAATTAATACCTTCATAAACATAAAAACATTAAGGCAAGAACTTAAAAATGTCTCATAATGTAAAATTTGAATCATATGCAAAAGTAGAAAAATAAAAGCATAATGAATTTCAAAATCACTCACCTGCAACATTTAAAACATAAGGCCAATATCATCAGAAACTAAATTTTATATTTTACATATCTTCTGACTTGTTGATTTTTATAATTAATTAATTTAATTAAATGGGTCACACCCCTCAAAATACTTATAAATGACATTGTTTCTGACTGATAAAATGAAAAATTAAAGAAAAACTGTAAAAACACCAAATATAGTCTAGCATAAAGAAGCAAATAGAAAATGTATTCTAAGACATAAATTTGAGTAAACAACCTGATGTAAGTTAAAAAGACTTAGAAATTTGAGCTTAAATTAATTTAATGACTAGCTTTCCTTCTTTCTTGATTTGTTGGATTATCACAGCTCAACTATTTTACAGATTATGAACAATCAAAACCAACACCTTTAATTAAAACTGAAACATTTCCAACTCAGTACTTACCCTATTTGATCCCTTTAACTGTCACTCTCATTTTAGAACCAAGGCATTTACTTCCTTTGAATAACTCACTTTCTTCCAATATGTTCAGTTTATTGATTTTCTCATTACTTCATCCCCTCAAAAGAAATGATCAATTGCTTTATCTTCAACTCTAATTCCACTGACTCTCCATGAATCAACCCCTGAAAAGCCCAATCCCTGATAATCCTAACTAGCCATTCTTCCTGCTCCTATTTCCAGGTATAAGCTACTAGGAAAAATACGACAACAACAATAAAGCAAAACTGATACACTCAAAGATTTTTTTAAATACACTAATTTATTCATTGTTACTCATTACTTCCTATTTATGCCTCAAATTCCTAGGCATGATCTCCAATGAAATTAAAATTTATTTAAAATACAATGTACTTTTCTCACAAAACCAAGCCCTCATGCTTTACAACCTCTTTCCTTCTTAATTACTGGCAAAATGGATAGTTATTACTGATGAGGTCAACTGTTATTCTGCCAAAATGGAAAACGAGGTCTCAATTTCTGTCTGCTTCTCTATCTTAATGTTACCTTGTTCTTGTATGTATCTACCTTGTCCAATTCCTTCCATTACTTCAGAAAATGAGATTGCTTTTCCCTTCCTCTGAAGAGAACTTTACCACCTATTCTGAGGAGTCTGTATTATTCTGACATTCCGGGACTTTGTCCTCACGCCTGTCCTTTTTGGTAAAATATTTCCCACTCCACCAGCTCCTTGATGCTGTTGCATTTGCCAATGATAAGTAACCACTTTTTTAATTACAGTTTCTCTCCCGGACTACTATCATGACATTTCCCTATTTCCAGTTACTCACATCTCAAATTATGCCTATTCTGGTTTCTTTGACACCCTTTCTCCCTTAATGTTTAGCATTCATTCTCCTCTCCCTACAAAGTTTAATCTTTATTCTTGTTTTCTCTGTATCTACTAAAGAATGGGGTGGAAAAGAAAATGAGGAAATAGAGTGAGGATAGGAAAGGTATTCATGTTAGCAATCGGTAGTTCCTCACAAACACTGGGCTGGAAAAAGTTGACAACAATTACTCACCACTTTCATTTATTCTCACAGCTACCATCCTCAGATCTATGTAATATTTCCCCAATTCAATTTTTCTCTATAATTTTGACCTCTTTCCTGAGACCCAGTCCATGCTTCTAGAGGTATAATGAACATTTATATTTTTATGTCCCATGAGACATTTCCAACCTGACGTAATCAAACTTTGACATCAACTTTCCCATCTAAAACACCTTCTCTAGCTCTGGCCGGTATGGCTCAGTTGGTTGGGCACTGTCCTGAAAACTGAAAGGTCACTGGTTTGATTCCCAGTCAGGGTACATGCCTAGGTTGTAGGTTTGGTTCCAGCTGGGGCACATGCTAGAGGCAACCAACTGATGTTTCTCTCTCATGTTGATGTTTCTCTCCCTTTCTTTCTCCTTCCCTTCCCCTCTCTCTAAAATCAGTAAGTATGACACTGGGTGAGGATAAATAAAATTAAATTTTAAAAACACCTAAAAAATAAAGCACCTCCTCTATCTTTTGAATAACCCCAAAAACCTCCATTGCCCAGATCAGAAAAAGTGGTGTCATCTTCTTCATGTCCTATATCCAGGTAGTGGTCAATTCATCATTTAGGCTGTGACAGCAAAGAAAAGGGGCAAAGAATTCCCCATCCAAAGAGCTATCTTCATCAATTCTTCCTGCAACATTCAATGTAGTTTTACCTCTATTCTAATCTCAAACAAAAAGACCACTTTCACCATGTCATTCCCCTGTCCAGTAATTTATAATGGCTCCCTATTATCAGGTACATGTAGAGTTTAAATACCCCTAGTAATGGGTCTTCTGAAATCTGACAACTACCTTTATACACTATTTACTATTTTTCTATATTATAGCATTTCTCAAACTTTTTGGTCTCAGGACCCTCTACAGTCCTAAAATTACTGAGGACCCTAAAGAGCTTCTGTCTATGTGGGTTATATCTATCAATACTTACTGTACTGAAAATGAAAATTGAAGAAAATTTTAAACACAAAAATATACAAGCACATATTCCATTAGCTGTCAGAACAATGATGTCATCACACATCATGAAGTCTGGAAACCTCCACTGACACTTGCGAGAGAATGAGAGTGAAAAGGCAAATAACATCTTACTATTATTATGAAAATAGTTTTGATCTTTAAAACCCATAGCTCAGTTTAAGAACACTCCTCTAGCTATGACCAGTGTAGCTCGGTTGGGCGTGAAAGGTTGCTGGTTTGGTTCCTGGCCAGGGCACATGCCTGGGTTGTGGGTTCCATCCTTGGTTGGGGTGCATATGGGGGGCAACTGATTAATATTTCTCTCTCACATCGATGTTTCTCTCCCTCTTTTTCTCCCTCCCTTCCCCTCTCTCTAAAAATAAACAAACAGATCTTTAAAAAGAAAAACACTCCTCTATCTGACCTTGATTCTTTTAATCCTTGCCCCAATCATTGGTGATTACTGATCATTAACTGTCGTGTGCAGCAACATCCTGGAGACAGAAAGAAAGCTAAGAACCACAGATTTATAAAATAATCTTCAAATTCATTAGCATGCCTGTTTATTAACAGTCTAACCCCATCTATTAATTTTATTTTCTGCTATTGTATTTTCTTTCCCTCCTCCACTGTACTCCCCAAGTAGAACAAACCTTCTTCTGCTTCAGCATCTTTGAGTACACTATTCCCCCTCTGCCTGGAAGGCCTTCTCTCATTCATTCTTCAGACCCACTTCATAAGTTACTAATTCTTTGAAGCTTTCTCTTGACACATCACATCCCCAATTACCCTTTTCTCTGTAATTCTATAGCATATTTAGAATTTCTCACTTTGCGCCATAATCACTATTCACATGTCTGTCTCCCCACTAATAGTGAACTATATGAGGGTAGACTTATACCTTACTGGTCTTTGTATTTCTAGGACCTCACACACTTGATCATTCAGTTGAAGTCATGTCTTTCAAAGAGTCAGTCTGATGCTCATCTATCCCCAAATATTCCATAGTACTTGTTCCTTTCTTTGAACTTCTGCAGTACTACATAGAAATTAAGAAGAAAGACAAGCCTAAAGGAAACTGTTATAACCTTCCTACAAAAACACGGGGAACTTTGGACCACAGGATCAAGTATAATTCCCTAGTCTAACATTCAAGGGCCTGCATCAAGTGGCTCTTCTTTATCTTTTTAATTTTATTTTCTATTATTCTTTAATATGAACTGACCACTCCTGTCATCCAACACACACATACACAAACACACACAGCATTCTATTTTTTCCCCCTTTTGTTTATCTTCTTCTCTCTCCCAGGAATTCCATTTCCTTGTTATTTTAAATTCTACTTTTCCTTAAAAGCTTGGTTCAAGACCCAAAAATTCCATGAAGCTCTCTGGGACTTTGCCAGACCAGAGGAAAATTTCCACTTTTGGGATACCTAATGCATTTCATGTTTCCTATAGCCTAGTATTTATAGTGTATTGTTTTGCATTGCTCTTTAATAATTTCAAGTAAAAGCTGCAACCCCAAATAGCTTGACAGCTCTTTAAGAGCAGGCAGAGTTTTAAATGAAAACATGTGAGTGCCAGTATGTACCAGATACTGGTAAGATTTCTAATCTTCTTTTGCATCAAACCTTTGCAGTAACAGGAAAACAAAGACATGTAATAAATACTATTTCCTTAACTTGATTTTTCTCCCTAAGTGTTCAGAATACTCCAATTTATTTTTTTCTAGGTAACATTTTATCTATAGACATAATTATCAATTTGAAAATAAAATATGCTATGAGATGTATCTTCTCAGCACCTTAAAACTGCCCACTCAAATAAGACTCCATTTATAGGTAACTCACTGTGAGTCCTCAACATACTTTTGAAGACCCTTCCATTTTATGCTCCTACACACTGAAAACATCTTTTCTTATTTCAGTTGTTACAATTTTAGCTCTCTAAACACATTCTGATACATGTCACCGGTGATAATGTGGAACTATTTAAGAAAAGCCAAAGAAATGAGGTAAATAAAAATCATGAGTAAATAGAAAACATAATCTTTGAAAACCAAAAAGTTATGGTAATTGGGTTTCAAACCAATGCCTTTCCTTAAATGGAATTTGTCTAAGGGGCCACATCTTCTCTATCACCATTTCCTTAAGTACCCACACCCAACTGGAGCAAGGATTATTTGGAAAATAGATTAAACATAACCATTAGGACTTGGTCCCTGACATCATGGATTGATGATAACTTCCGAAAATCACTTTCCCCTATTATTCATTCTTTTGCATATGTGATAAAGTCAGTAAGAAGAAATAACATAGAAAAATATAGTTTAAAAATAATCGTAGGGTTTAGGATGCTCCAAGTCCTAGTTTTCTGAAAGTATATTAAACTCTTATTTAAAGACTACAAGAAAGAGCTGAGGTTGCCAGCAAATCTTTCAACAAGGGAGTCCCAGAATAAATTTCATGAAGAAAGGGGAACTGATGAATGAGGAAAGAAAGGAGAGGAAGCCATCAGCTGATATGTAGCAGCTCCCTCCCGTTTACCTCCTCCCCCAAAGCGGTAGGAAATAGGAAGCTGCACAATGTACCTTCCAGGCCAGAAGCAAAACATTGAGGATGGCCAGCAAAGGGCAGGGTCCGTTCTCATTCTGGGTGATGATGGGTGTGTTCTCTTCCTTCCACTGGATCCACTTGATGTGATAGACAGATTGTCCCGGGAAGCGTTCCTTGGAGGCCGCGAGTACCTGAGCTGCCTCCCCCACCTCCTCCTCTTCCCCTCGGCAAAGGGGCACAGCCCCAGGCAACAACGCCGCGCCGCCCTCCTCCTCCTCCTCGGGGACCCTGCTCTCAGCTCCTTCCTCACTATTGAACTCGGAGCTACTGGGGAAAGAATGAAGGTTAGAGAACGACTCCAGGGAGTCCAGGCTCAGCGATTCCCCGGGAGGGCTCGGGTCGCTGCAACTGCTGCTGAGGCCGCCAGCACTGCTGGGCTCTTCCGAGCCCGCGACCGCCAACTCTGGCCGGCAGGTGCCGGCGGGATCAGGCCGTGCGCCCGAGGCTCCGGCAGGACCCAAACCATGGCCCGCTCCGGCCTCGGCTGTCTCCGGGGAAGCGGTCACCTTGTGCTGCCCTCTCAGAGGCACCTTCTGGGCGACAGGACTCTCCGAATCGCTCTCCTGCAAGTCCAAACCCCGTAAGGAGCTGCAGGGTCCGGGAACGTGCGGAGCATTAGTAGGAGAGACCGTGTCCGGGAGGCTCCTCCCGGTGGCCGCCGCCCCCTGCCCATTCCCGCCGCTGCTCTCTGCCGCCCATACTCCGGGACCATCCCCAGCGGCGAGCCTGGTCTCCTGTCGTCCCTCCTGCGGAGAAGCTGTCCCTGGCGCTGGCCCGGTGGCCACCCCGTGTTCTAGTGGCTGCAGGCTCTCGGGGCCGCTCTCCATACCCAGCCGCCCGCCCCTTGCTCTAAAGAGAGCGCGGCGGGTTCTCCTCAGCCAGGACCTCCGACGCCATAACAGCGGCACTGGCAGCTACAGCGCCCTAGCGCAGCTTCGGCCTGGCACGTCACGGCGGAGGGCACCGGGAGCGCGCGAGCGCGCCGCCGCTCGGTCAACCAACTCTGGGCGTGTCTGCGCGTGCCTGCGCGCCGCTGGGTGACGGCGAAACACGCGGCCCCGCCGGAGCGCGCGCTCGGAAGGCGTGGCGTTGTGGGCGTGGCCAGGAGGAAAACATCCTCTCACTATGTGACCGGAAGTTGAACTCTGGGGCAGCGCCACCACAACCGGCTTATTTAAAGGCAAGGCAGTCGGCTCACACAGCTTGGCTGAGATCCTGAAGAGCTGGGTTTTATATTTCCCAGCCTTGAGCTCGGGAGATGAAGAGTTGGCAGTGGTTGTATGTGGAAAAGAGCTCGCCCTGGGAGGGTTCAGATTTGTTTCCCCACCTTGTAATATGGAAAATTGAAGGAATTGCTTACGAAATGCAGATTTCAAAGGCTGGGATCAACTTGAGGTGTCTGGATTACTACACTGCACAAATTCGAGTCTCCCCGCTTTTTGGCGGAGAAACACTGTGCTCCCACCAGCTACGAACGAAAATGTTCTCCCTACGTGAGGCGTCGGTGCAGTTGTGGATATTGGCCTTCGCAGGAAAAAAAAAAAAAAGTGGGCAATTTGGGCCAATAATAATAAATTAGCTTGTTCTTGAATAAGCCAAGTCTTTGCGGTTTTGTTAACTTGGCCTCACTTTGCTTGAGTAGGAAGAACCTATTCCTGAAAAAGTGACATTTCTAATTTGAACTGACACCTCCTAAGGCCATGCAATTATCAGAGAGGACAGAGTAAGCTGGAAGTTTTGTTGGTGACAAAATGGATTTCGGTCCTATTCAGAACTGTTCCAGACAAGGCCTCCCCACCCCCTCCACCTTTTATTTTTAATCTTCTGATATTTTTTAGGCTCTGGGGATACAAAAATTGACAAGACAGCTCTTCCTTCATGGTCAGACATAAATGCCTGATACCTAACAGAATGTAATCTTTTGTATCTCTTTTGGTTAGAGATGACAGACAAAATTGCAAAATAGTGTTTCATTCACTCATTTAACACATTTCAGTACCAAGTACATTGTCAGATACTGTGTTTGGCACTGGGGATGCCACGGTGAATAAGAGAAAGGGCATGGGTTTTACTGTCAAGTGGTTTTTGTTGTTGTTACTGTTTTTTAAAGATTTTATTTACTTATTTTTAGAGAGGGGAAGGCAGGGAGAAAGAAAGGGAGAGGAAACATCAATGCGTGGTTACCTTTTGCAGGCCCCGGACTGGGGACATGGCCCGCAACCCAGGCGTGTACCCCAACGAGGAATAGAACCAGCAACCCCCTGGTTCACAGGCCGGTACTCAATCCACTGAGCCACAGCAGCCAGGTCTGTCAAGTGGTTTTTTTCTTATTGTTATATTTTTATTTTATTAATCCTCACCTGAGGATATGTTTTTATTGATTTTAGAGAGAGAAGGGAAAGAGAGAGAGAGAGAGAGACAGACAGAGAGAAACATGGATGGGTTGCCTCCCCAACGCTCCCTCTCTGGGAATGGATTCCATAACCCAGGTATGTTCCCTGACATGATCAAATGGCAACCTTTCGGTGTCCGGTGTCCAGTGTCCAGTGTCCAGTGTCCGGGAGGATGCTCCAACCAACTGAACCTCTCGGTCAGGGCTTATTGCTGCATTTGTAATACTTGCTTGGGAAGTATGGTTTCCTGAGAATGCAGAAGATGGAACCCCTTCTACCGTTTTACATTGACAACATATTATGATGTTTACGCAACTCTTGGAAGAGAGGAAAATTAGGAAAGGTAATGGAAAACTTATTCAGAATGTAGAATTTAGGAGTTTTGTGTTTTGGTTTTCAATAACATAATTCCAATCTGTAAGCAACAAATGCTATCATTAAAATTAGACTTTTTCAGTTAGTCCTGAGCGAATGAGCACAGGGCTGTTACCAAGCAGGAGTGGAGCAATGCCTAAATCAGAAGAACTTGTTTCTTCAAGCTCTTCTGTCAGCGATTCTGACAATGAAGTTGACAAAATGTTAGAAAAGGAAAAAGCAAATTACTTCAGAAAAACCTGTAAAGAAGCAAAAGACTGGTGAAACGTCAAGAGCCCTGTCATCTCCTAAGCAGAACAGCAGCAGCAGAAATGATAACATGTTTCAGATTGAGAAAATGAGGTACATCGGTGTTTGGGATTTGAAACATCCTAATTGATATTCAAGACTATTGGATGGATCCAGAAGGTGAAAATAAAACCAGGAAGAAAAGGTGTTCCTTTAAATCTCAAGCAATGGAGCATTTGAAGGAATAGATTTCCGACATTGATGATGTAGTAAGAAAACTGTAAAATCAGAGCCATATAAAACTTGTACTGTTCTGGTTGTTCTAATGCCTTTTTACATTGGCTTTTGTTTCTAAATGTTGTTTTCCAAACTATTGTATATTTGGATTGCAGAACGATTTGTAAGAATACGTTTTTTAAAAATGCGCATTACTAAAAATATTCTGAGTAAAGCTCATCATCAACTTCATTAAGGAGGACTGCATTGTGCCCAACCACCTAGTGTAAAATAAAACCAAGTAATACAATCTTAACTGCTGTAGCCTTCAAAAGAATTGGTACTATTTAAGACCTAAAGTTTATAGACCTTTTAATTTCAACCTTTTACATTCAAAAGGATGTGTAGTGTATCAAATTCAAACACTTTTGTGAAATCCATAGTTGATCTGTTTTCTTCTAAACAAATGTCCATTGGTACTTCACTTTCTCCTTTTATCTTTACTTCATTTTCCTTTAATAACTTGGCATGTTCAATTTTCATTTTCCTTGTTGCTCTTTTTCTTAAATTTATTATGCTAATCTGGAAAGACAGTGAAAGTGTCAAAATGTTAGTTATCTCAATAAGGTACTTATAATTAAAATATATGAGAGCTACAAAAAAATATTAAAAACTTCCCCTGAAAAACAGTTGTTTATGTAAACAGACCAAGATATATGCTGCTGGGTTAAGCACTTTATAGTATTTCAGGCCATTAACTGCAAATGAAAATATTACAGATTCCAGGAAATTCAGAATTTAGCATGGTGCCTTGATTATAAAAAGGAGAGTTGTAAAGGTATAT
The DNA here is from genome assembly GCA_004026545.1 of Mormoops blainvillei. NCBI lineage: Eukaryota > Metazoa > Chordata > Mammalia > Chiroptera > Mormoopidae > Mormoops > Mormoops blainvillei. The sequence continues at coordinate 8,584 of PVJD01000360.1, read as the reverse complement.
AATGTGAGTATATTGAATGAATGAATCATTTACAGACCAGAAACCATAGTAGAGCCAAAACCCATGAAATACATCTCATGTGATGACCTATCACCATTTTATAAAAACCCTACTTAGATAAACCTGTACTTGACTCTGATAGCTCTGGTAGTTTTTGCTAGTATACTATTATTAGTATATGTTTCAAATGTTCACATGCCTAATTTATAATTTATTTATAACAAAAAGAAACAGAACCAATTTTTCTTTTCATATGTTGTCTGCAATTATGTAAGCCAAGATGAAAAGCTGTGAAAAAGTACATATTTAACCCTGACCTGTGTAGCTCAGTTGGTTGGGCATCTTTTCGTAAAGCTAAAGGCCATCAGAGCGGTTGCCTTTTTGGTTCCTGGCAGGGCACATGCCTGGGCTGCAGATTCAGTCCCTGGTCTGGGTGGGCACATAAGGCCATTGGTAGATGTTTCTCTCTCACATCCGTGTTTTTCTGCCTTCGTCATGATCTGAAAATAAATAAATAAAATTTTTTAAAAAGGACATATTTATTTAAGTTTGTGAAAATGTACATAGTTATATTTCTAAGGAAGGTGAGAAGTGGTATCTGGGGGAAATGTCAAAAGATAATAAACTTAAAAAGTCTCATTCTTTTTTGCTTACATGTATCTTTAGTTAAATATGATGTAAATATATAATTTTAAAATAAAATGGTTACTTTTCACATTTTAAAATTATTTTTCAATATGTAAATGTAATAGGCTTAAAAGTAAAATGGTTTATATAAAAACAAAGCAACCCTGGCTGGTGTGGTTCAGTGGATTGAAGGCCAGCCTGCAAACCAAGGGGTCACTAGTTCCATTTCCAGTCAAGGCACATTCCTGGGTTGCAGGCCAGGTCCCTGGTGGGGGATGTGCGAGAGGCAACCAATAGGTGTTTGTCTTGCACATCTACATTTCTTTCCCTTTCTTTTCCCCTCCCTTCCCCTCTCTCTAAAAATAAATAAATAAAATCTTTAACCAAAAAAAATTTTTAAACAGCAGTTTTTATAACCCTCCACACTTTTTTTAACCTTCTCAATTAAAAAGAATTTTCTAAATAAATGTATTGGGATAACATTGGCTAATAACATCATATAATTTTTCTCCACACTTTTGAGTCTTTTTTTTTTAGAAGTAGTCCCATTCAACTCCTACATATTCTTTAATTCTTTATCTCTGTATTTCTGAGTATCAAGATTACACTTTGATTTCTTCATTTAAAAGTCGTAGATATTATTTACTGATTTATTCCCATGGAATATGAGGATTTAGTTCTTTTCTCTCACACCATTCTTCCTCCTCTTGCTCCAACCTCGTAATTATTTCAAAAAATTTAGTTAAATAAAGTATTCAAAGTTTAAAGCATTAGATATATGTGAATATTATTAACCAGCAAGTGAGGTATTTTACTGTGACTGTGATTACATTTCTTTTCTTGTTAAATTTTTTGTTTTTCCTGGAATTAACAATTACCTTGTCATTTTGTTTGTGTGCTTAACTCTTCATCTACCACTAACTCAGCCACAGAGTTACCAGTATGGCCACCCATGTCAAGCTACCTCTCAGACTCATTTTAATCTTGGGTACATCCCTCCTGGAACCTCTTGCTCTGATCTGGACTTCTTGTTTATAGGCCTGATGCATAGCTGTCATACAGGGATTTCTCTCCACTATTATTTTAGAAATTTCTTCCTCCTCTCTTACATGTCAATTCCTTACTTTCTTGGATTTACTGTCTTCTTTCTTTAATATGGTTGAACGTGTTCTTAGCTCCCTGAGAAAAAGTGTATAGGGAGCACATTTTTAAAGAGATACTATGTATTTATTTTTAAAGAGAGGGAAAGGGAGAGAAAGAGAGGGAGAGAAACATCCATGTGAGAGAGAAACATCAATCAGTTGCCTCTCGCATGCGCCCTGCCTGGGGACCAAACCTGCAACTCAAGCATGTGTCCTGACAAGGAATCAAACCATGACTTTTCACTTTGTGGACTAATGCCCAAACAACAGTGCCACAACAGTCAGGGCAGGAAGCATACTTTTGTTGAATGAAAAAAGATCTTTATTCTATCTTTACATTTTATAGTTTGGTTGGATATAAAATTCAACTTTGGAAATGCCTTTTCATTATTTTGAAATCATTTATCAATTGTCTTCTGGCTTCCAGGTGATTGTAGTGAAGTTCGATACTATTAGACTCCAAAACCTTTGCGTGCAAACTGTTTCCTCTTTCTGAAGTTTATTTGATCTTCTCTTTACTCTTGGTATCCTGACATTTCAGTATTTGATATATCTTTGAGTGGGTCATGCTTTATTTATTGGGCTGGGTACTCGATAATAACCACATTCAGTGTAGAAACTTAGGTCCTTCAGGTTGGGAAATTTTCTATATTTTTTAATAATTCTTATCTTTTCCCCAATTTTATTTATCTTTTTTGTCTTACTTTGTAAGAGATATCCTCAACTTTATCATTCAGTTCTTTTTAATGCATTATTGATGCTATTTTATATTTAATTTCTAAGAGTTCTTTTTAGTTCCTTTTTATTGTTGTATAGCATTCTGACCTTCCATGTCTTGGAATATTGATCATAATTTTAACGTATCCTTTATATTTCTCAAAGGGTATCTGACCCATATGCTATGAAAAAAGTATATTTAGTCAGTATGGAGTTGCTGATAGTGCCAGAGAGTGAGTTATGGGATTATAAGGGTAAAACATTGGTTTTACTCTTTGGGAGGGCAAAATCTGTCTTGGGAATAAGACATAGTCACATGTAAGGATTATTGAGAATATAAGTCAGTTAATAATACTAAATATGTGGTACAAGCAATAATTGTTATAAAAATTCAGATGAGGAAAAGTCTTTTAAAGTGAGATAATTAAAGGAGGGATTAAGCTACATTCTCCCAATTAAAATCACAGGCTGATTGGGTCAGCTTTAGCTCAAGTAGTTACTTTATCATAGCAGACTCTAAAAACACAGGCTGATTATTTACCTCAGGCTAAAGAAATCCAAAAAATATATCTCTAACTCTCAAAATGATTATTCTTTCAAAATTGTCTATTTTTCTTAGTTGGGTCATAGCTTTTCTAGATGCCATGACAGAAAAGTTGGAGGCAATTTTGACTTTTACCCTCATTTATTTACTGAATATTATCTCATCTATCAAGTCTCGCTGATATTATATACCCCTTCACTACTTCATTTGTCCGCAGCCACCCCCTAGCTGAGTGCCTATTACCTTACTACTAGAGTGTAGCAACAGTCTAATTATTCTCCAGTCTATGGTTTTCTCTTTCTCAGTTTATCCTAATTAAACCTTTAAGAGTTGTAATTCAAACATCTTGCTTCAATTTTGTTGACGGTTCTACTAAAAATAATTTGATGATTCTTTATTGTTAGCCGAGTTAAAAGTTGGCTCTGAGAAGATACTGGCGACGTATACCTTTACATTTTGTAGTTTTCTACTCAAGATACGGTGAAAAAATTCTGAGTTAAAATCAGGGGTTTCCATGTAACTCAAATTGCCCTGGCTCTGGCTCTCAACGGCTTGTGCAGAAACTCCAGCCTCCTGCAAAGTACATACCCTGTTTAATTATTTCGGAGAGCCCCATGAGGAGCCCCACACCTGTTCAGAAACAAATCCAATTCTATGATATTCTACCAGGTGCTGCTTCTACTCCATGCTGCTTCACCAGATGCTAGTCTGTCCTGGTGGTGTTAAAGGTACGTGATGGAAAATGGAGGGAAATGACCTTTTTTCTTTTATTGTAGCTCTGATATGCTACAGTATTTGTGAAACAGTTCTCCCAATTTTACTTATGTAGTCCTTTAAAAGTGGGGCTTAAATATGGGTTAAAATAGGCTGTACCAGAATGAATTTAAGGAATATATTTTATCACATTGAACTCAGAATCCTTACTCTCCTGGTCTTATACCAAGTGGTTAAAGATTTGTTATTACATCAAGTATATTATGCCTAAAGACTTATTTCCTAAGACTTCTCTCTTCAAATATACTTCTGCCCTGCCAACCCACCAGTTTGCCAGATAGCCCTCAACTCTAGTACAGTCGTTCTCCAAGTGTGGTTTTTGGATTAGCACTATCAGCATCCTCTGGGAACTTGTGAAAAATGAAAATTCTCTAGTCCCACCCCAGATTCTACAGAAGCAGAAACTCTTGTGTAGAGCCCAGCTTCATTCAGAGGTCTGTGTTTTAATAGGACCTGTAGGTGTTCTGATACATGAAAAAGTGTGAGAATTACTATTCTAGCATTAGGGGAAGCCTTCCCCCCCCATCTCTATGGCAGATGAATAAACCTTAGCAAGAGTAAAAGGCTTCTAAATTTACCTCCTATAGCCAATATTATTTTTCACTACTCTTCCAGAACTCTACAATGCTCCAAACTTAGTCTTTTGGTAATTTTTTCAGTGTACTGTCTTGAGGGTTGTGTGTGTCCACCTTCAAAGTCATGCCTAAAACTATACTTTACCCTTCTGATCTAAAAATGCTTTATTGTTCTTATCTTTCCCACACTTTGCATGTAAATATCAGCCTCTGTCATCCAGATTTAAAATATCCAAGTAGTTTTGTTTTAGTTTCCTCACAGACATGTTATTTTTTAATTTAAAATGTTTAATGTAAAGAAATAATTTACCTTCTTAACACAAAGCCAAAATATATTCACTTTAGAAAATTAGAAAACATAAATAAACAAAAAGAAGAAAAATTTTAAAAAACTCCCTTCATTACAGTATGTGGAATGAAGTATTAGAGATAAGACAAGTGATACTTTACTGTACATATATTCTTCCAGAACCTCTGTAGGCATCTAAACACACACATATTTTTGTAAACAAAACTCAGACCATTCTGAACATATTTTTTTCAGTTATCAATATATTGTCAATATCTTTCTGCATTAACATATATTCATCTGCAACATTCCTATTGAATTAATAATATTTCATTAATGACAACCAATTCCTGCTTCTTCGACATTTAGATTATTTCCATTGTTTAACAATTATGGACTTTGTTGCAATCTATGGCCTTGTAACTGAATCTTTATATATGTACTTATAATTATATTCCTCAGATACATTTCCAGAAGTTCAAGTCAAATCAGGGCTTGACTTTTCAATGCCTCATCCAAACCTTGCTTTCCATACTCTCTGGTGCTGTCCTAGGTCAGTGAGTATGTTGGAATAAAACTGCTAACTGATTTCTCTACAGTTTCTTTCCCTTTGAGTACATTGTGTATATTGCCAGGATTTATTTATTTTTAGACACAGGAGAATGGAGGGAGAAAGAAAGGGAAAGAAACATCAGTGTGCGGTTGCCTCTTGTGCCCCCAACTGGGTACCTGACCCGCAACCCAGGCATGTGCCGTAACTGGGAATTGAACCGGCAACCCTTTGGCTCACAGGTCAGCACTCAATCCACTGAGCCACACCAGCCAGGATGAAAGGCACTTTCTTAACCACTAAATATCATGAATTGGTCTGGCATTCAAAGCTTTTCTTAATTTATCTTCATTCTGTTTAGCCAGTTCTGTAAACTACTGAACTGTAATAATAACCCTTTTTCTGTAAGATTTGCTTTGTTTACTTGCTGAACTAAGTATACCTATCCAAATCATTGGCTCATTTTGTTTCTCTAATTTAAAATGTCCTTTCTCTCCTTCTCTTAATCCCAGATTAGCTTTCAAAGGCTACTCAGGTCATGTCTAACTTCCCACCTTCAAACTCTTCTGTTTTCACACCATTTAAAATATAATTATTGAAATACCTCAGGACTGAGGTTTACTTTTAATATTTAAATTATTCTAGATTCAGAATTAAACTTTTTTAAACAGTTAAGGCTATTCAAAAGCTAATGTTAAGTAAATCAATGGTGCATCTTACAGCTGGGGTATCTTTGAATCAAGGAATTATATCCTGTTCTCTTATTTTTATATGTTGACCTGTACTTTCCAAGAGGACCTGGTCTTTTATGTTCACTCATTATTTTTATTTAGAACACAGATTGTCACATTTCAGTGATTAACTCTCATGTGGGTAGCTGGTTAAAATGCACGTTTCTGGGCTCCATCTCCAGAAATTCTGATTCAGCAGAATTGGAGAAAAGACCAGGAATCTGCAGTTTTGACAAGCACCCTAAGCAACCCTGATGCAGGTAATTTACTGGCCATACATCGAGAAACACTCATCTAATACAATATCAGAAAATAACCACCTGCATTGTTGAGAATTAAAGTATAACTGTAGTCATTAATATGCACATAGTAAGAGTTATGACTCTTTGGCTTATACTTATAATAATGAACCCCTGTAATTATTTATTGAGTACCTACAACGTGGTACTTTGGAGCACAGAAGGGAATATTAAGCATGGTCACACAGAAGGAGCCTAATACAGTAGAAAGTGTGATGAATGGAAACCATAAGACCTGAAACCAGAACCTGGTCTTGCCATTGACTAATTTTACAAGCTTGGGAAGGTCAGTTAAGTTCTTTTAACTTCAGTCGTTATCTTTTGTAAAAGAAAAAATAAAAGAGGGTTGAGGAAAATATTTACATGAATTATTTATGTGGCTTTGTGAATAAAATGGGAACATATAGCAAAGCTCTTCAAATATAATATTATTGTTATTGCCCTCAAATTAGTTACAATCTGGTTAGGAATATAAGACATAAGCAACTCCAAGTGAAACAGAAATATAACAGCTGAGGCAGTTTATAAGTGCTACTATGAAAGGCTTCCCAGAAGATGAGAATTAATCAGCATAAAATGAAGGAGATTAGCTGTTGTAGCTCCCTTAGAAAACAGTATTTTTCCAGGTACAAAAGAAGCGAAAGTAAGTCCTGGGAACTGAATCAAAGTCTGAATAAATGTTAAAAAATTGTGGCTTAATCAATTATATTATTTCTGAAGAAAGCGAATAATAAGAAAAAGGGTGGTAGTAGTCTACATGGACTCTAGAGAAGATTACAAAACAAAATGACTTGTCACAGTGTGTTTCTTTTTTTTTATTATATTTTATTGATTATGCTATTACAGTTGTTCTGATTTTATCCCCCTTTGCTTTCCTCCACCCAGCACCTCCCTCCCCTAGGCAATCCCCACAGCACTCTTCATGTCCGTGGGTCATGCATGTAAGTTCTTTGCCTATTGCATTTCCTGTACTGTACTTTACATCCCCATGGCTATTCTGTAACTACCTGTTTGTATCTCTTAATCCCCTCACCACTTCACTCATTCCTCCTCAACCACCTCCCATTAGGCAGCCATCAAAACGCTCTACGTATCCATGGTTCTGTCTGTTTTTCTTGTTTATTTACTGTTTCTTAAATTCAATTGTTGATAGATATGTATTTGCTGCCATTTTATTGTTCATAGTTTTGATCATCTTTTTCTTAAATAACTCCCTTTAACATTTCATAGAATAATGGTACGGTGATGATGAACTCCTTTAGTTTCTTCTTTGCGGGGAGATCTTTATCTGCCCTTTGATTCTAAGTGATAGCTTTGCTAGGTAGAGCAATCTTGGCTGTAGGTCTCTGCTTTACATGACTTCGAATATTTCTTGCCAATCCCGTCTAGCCTGCAAGTTTCTTTTGAGAAATCAGCTGACAGTCTTATGGGAACTCTCCTGTATGTACTTACCTGCTTTTCTCTTGCTGCTTTTAAGATTGTTTATCTTTAACCTTTGGCATTTTAATTATGACGTATCTTGAAGTGAGCCTCTTTGCATCCATTTTGTTTGGGGCTCTTTGTGTTTCCTGGACTTTGCATGTCTACTTCTGTCGCCACATTAGGGAGTTTTCTTTCATTACTTTTTCAAATAGGTTTCCCATTTCTTCTTATTCTCTTCTCCTTCTGGCAACCCTATGATGCCAATGTTGGACCTCTTGAAGCTGTCCCAGAGGCTGTTTATACTATACTCATTCTTTGGGATTCTTTTCTCTTCTTGTTTCAATTTGTTGTTTTTTCTCTTATGTTCCATATCATTGATTTGATCTTCGGTTTTATCCACTCTGCTGTTGTGCCATGTCCCTGAAAAAGGTTCTTTATTTCAATTAATGTATCCTTTGTTTCTGACTGGATATATTTTTAAAATATTTTATTTATTTATTTATTTTTAGAGGAGAAGGAAGGGAGAAAGAGAGAGAAACATCAATGTGTGTGTGTATATCTCTCAAGCGCCCCCTACTGGGATCCTGGCCTGCAACCCAAGCATGTGCCTTGACTGGGAATCGAACCGACAACCCTTTCATTCACAGGCTGATGCTCAATCCACTGAGCCACACCAGTCAGGGCTGACTGGCTATTTTTTATGCTGTTGAAGCCCTCACTAAGTTCCTTGAGCATCCTTATAACCTGTGTTTTGAACTCTGCATCTGATAGATCGTTTATCTCCATTTTGTTTAGTTCTTTTTCTGTAGTTTTGATCTGTTCTTTCACTTGGGCCATGTTTCTTTGCCTCCTCGTTTCGGCAGCCTCCCTCTGTGTGTTTCTGTGTATTAGGTAGAGCTGCTTTGACTTCGTGC